>OY744515.1:170307725-170330225 GCA_963556195.1 Sepiola atlantica | reverse complement strand
AAATGTCATAGCTCATATTAGATCCTATCGTTGTAAAGAGATGCTCGAGATTGTAGATATAAAGCATTATTGTAAATATATGTGTGATAATAAAAATAAAATAAAAGACAGTTTACAAATTTATGAAATCATCCGGTGATTAAGCAAGGGATATAATAAGCTGTCAGTTTATATGTATATATATATATATATATATATATATATATATATATATATATATATATATATATATATATATATATATATTTATAATTACATATGTATACATTTATAATTATATATACATATTTTATATATATATATATATATATATATATATACACATATATACATACATGTATATATATATACATTTATATATACACATATATACATGCATTTATATATATGTATATATACAAAAATGTATATATATATATAAATATATATACATACATTTATATATATATATATATATATATATATATATATATATATATATATATATATATTTATATATGAAACGCGAAAAAAGAAAAAACCAAAAAGGATGTTTTTTTTATATATATTCATCAACGTTTCATCTTTATTTGTAAGACTTCTTACGGATGATAATTTTAAGAAAAAACATTATGCAAGTACCTGAAAATATGCGGTTGACCTGATGGGTTGATGATAAAAAGTAGTAGCCACTACTTGGTGCGAAGGCCCGAGGTCCGGGCTTAGTGAAGTCAGTAGTATGGAATTAAATAAATGAGGATGGTTTTGAGTTATAAAATGGAGGGATGGGGGTGAACCGAAATAATATATATATATATATATATATATATATATATATATATATATATATATATATTAATATATATATATATATATATATACATACTTACATACATACATACATACATACATTTATGTATATATATATACATACATTTATGTATATACATATACATACATTTATATATATATATATATATATACATACATACATTTATATATACATATATATACATACATACATACATGCATATACATATATATATGTATATATATATATATATACATACATACATGTGTATATATACATACATTTATATATATACATATATATATATATATATATATATATATATATATATATATATATATATATATATATATATACATTTTGTTTTATTTTACTACAATTAGAGTTCTCATAAATCCAGAGTCTCCTTCTTGGGACTAACACTTTATCTCTATATGAGCTACACAGATATTCGAATATTCCATTACATTCTGCTTAACCTGTCGAACGTTGAGTTAGTAAAGAAGTTAAGAACATTCATGTTCCTCTCCCCAATTAACCATTTACTATGTTATATTAAATCGTTAATGTGCTCGCTCGGACTTAACGCATAACATGGTGACAGATTATATCATCTAGTTGAATATTTTGCTCAGCGCTTTTTCTTAAAGTAACATTACTTGGAGAAGGGGCGGCAATGCTTATATGACCTAGCGTATAGCCGTGTAGAGGAGATCTTATTTAGTCTTCGAGTTCTATGTTCTTTTGAATAGTTGATCAGGGGTACTTGTAAAGTGCAGTATCTTTATTTAAGTTTGTACTGAAAAACCCATGCACGGAGATACCGTAGCAAGGAGGGTGTCTAGTACATAATTCAACCCCTCCTAGTGTGTGTGTGAATGTATATCTTAATGTATGTATGTAGAAGAATTTTTTTTTTAAATATGTACATATTCGTGTTGTGCTACAATCGTGTGCCGAATTCATCTTACTCGTCTGGTCAACATAAGGTCAATAGAAATGCGGAACGCGGTAAACACCGTTAAACGTTGGTCTCATGGGATTTACTTTTGAGACATGAACTAATAATAGGTTTGTCGGATTCAAAAACGCTTGTCTGTAAATTTTATATTGCTTAGAATCTAAATCAATGTTATTTATGTCTTCGTATTACTGTTATTCATTGTTAGAAATCTTATAGTCTAATTTATGTTAATTGCTATGTAGCGCAGATTAAATACTACTGGAGACACAACCTCTCACTCTCTCTCTCTCGTTCCGTCTATATGGCTCTCTCACTTTCTCTCTCTCTCTCTCTCTTCATATATACTATAAACACACATATATATATACATATATATCTATATATATATAGTCTCGGACGTTTCTCAACCATTAAAACTATATTAAAAAAAAAAACAAAAAAAAAAACTTATAGTCCTAGGTCTTCTAGTGGAAAATCACTCATGTAAGTCAATTTATTTTTTACAGTTATTATATTAGTTTATTTATATATATATATATAGGTGTATCTATGTGTGTGTACATATATATATATATATATACATACATATATATATATATAGGTATATATATATCTGTGTGTATACACATATATATATATATATATATATACATATACAAACACACATATATATACACATATATTTACACACATATATATACACACACACACACCTATATATATATATATATATGTAAACACACATATATATACCTATATATATATATATATATATATATATATATATATATATATGTACACACCCATATATACACCTATATATATATGTATACACATACACGCATATATAAATATATATATATATATATATACATATATATGTATATGTATACACACACATATATATGTATATATCCCTATATATATATATATATATATGTATGTATACACACAAATACATTCATATATATATATATATATATATATATATATATATTAGGGTAGGTCGATTTTACACTTTTTTTTAAATATTAAAAAAAGGCACGTTCCGAAAGTTGTATATAGACCTATTAAATACTCATGCAAAAAATTAGATCAAAAACTTCAGCGGTTTTTTGAGCGTTTGGTATCAAAGATCGTAGACAAGAATATACTGAAAATTCCTCGTTTTTGCAAGATTTGCTTGAATATTGGTGTGAAAACCAAATAATTTTAGCATTTAAAAGCAGGGAATGTCCTTTTATTTTATAAAAATGATATGAATTAAAGAAATCTTCAAATTGAAAATTTGCCCCCCCCCCTCATTTTCAGTATCTGCTTTTGTAAACTACCTTTTAACGTTATGAATTAAACAGTAATATTTGAATACCTAAAAAAATGATTTTTTCTGTTATTAGTGAAAATATAACAAGCAAAGAAATAAGGAAAAACCTAACACTATTTTAATGAAGCTTAATATAGAGAGTCAAATTGCTCCATATAAGACCCCTTAGACTTTTGTCTAAGGGGTCTTATATGGAGCAATTTGGCTGTAATGTGTTGATGCCTTGCTTCAAAACCATATACAGTTTGTGAAGCTTCTGTTATTAACTTAACTGCCCGTTCCACACCCTGAGAATGTGAGGGCAAATCTGGCAAGTCAAGCTTGGTTCCATTCATCAACGATTCTCGAAGTTCAGATTCAGTAAAATCTTCCGTCATTGGTGGTTCAAAAATGCCGCATAATTTTAAATCTATTAATTGTGTCCAATGTGTGGCATTAAAATTAATAGGTAGTATTCTTTTTAATCTTTTTCTGGTTGACTCCTCACTCCTGAAAGAACAAATTAATTAATTGAATTATTAAAAAATTCCAATCTGTACTGCTTTAATAATTATGGTGAAATTAGATAAAATCTTTAAAAATCATTCTATAAATTGGAATAAATAATTGAGTCAGAGATATATGAATAAATATTACTTACCTAATGGGCAAAATTCTTTTTAAAGTTTCTTCTCTTACTTCAATCTCCTCAGATTTAACCATGGAATATAGAAAGTTTTCAGGCAGTAAACAAAATGTATTACCTTGTATATTTCTAAATGTGATATCTTGGATTTCCTGAGGCTGCTCCTTAATCCTCTGGGTCATATTAAAAATGTGCACTTACTGATTGTGGAATTTACTATTTCTTTTAATTTCAAACCAAAAAGTGGCATACACATTTACAATAAAATTTACTACATAGTGTAGTTTTGTTGTGTGCCTTTGTGGGTATGCACCACGAGTCCATAAACACATAAGCCTGATGGCCAAAGTTAACCATCTTGCTTGGTTTAAAGGACCAATTTTCCAGGAGGCATATCTAGAGTCAACCTTACCTCTAGAAATACCTACTGTGTATTCATAAAGGAGTCTTTGGTCAGAACTAAGATCATGTATTTCATCAATTTTGGAAAATGATATTTGGGGTAAATCATATCAATCATTTGAGCATAATTTCCCCAGAGGGCTACTGAATGTTGTAGGGCCCTTTGCGCAACCATCTATGTTTTTAAAAAGGGCTCTGAAAGGTAGTTCATTATGATGCAAAGAGCAACCAATTGTGTGAAGAGTTTTAAAAAGTTTTTTTTCTAAAATTGCAACCATTCCACCATCGCAACTTGTGTTGGTATTAGTGTTGTCAACAAGTATAGCCTTGATACTGTTCTCACTGTGGAATTCATGCAAAACATCCACCACTTGATCTGCATGAACAGCACCTGTTGCACCACTATTCGGAAGAACTCTATGTGTCAGATATTTACTTTCACATGGTGTTTCTTTTGTAAAAGATAAATGGTGTTCTGGTCCCTTAGTTTTTTTCATAATTCTCTGTCTATTTTCATCCAGAATTTCCTTATACATCAATGTGTCCTTATCCATTCTCCCATCAACTCCAATACATATATTTTAGGTGGGATAAAAACTCCTGGCTGAAATAGTTTTATTTATCTACCTCCAACAAGGTAAGATGTGACACAAGGTCAGGAAAGTGGGATTAGATAACCCTGCGCTATAGAGGTGAGCACTCTGGCCATTAAAAAATTGACTGGGCAGCCCCGTCGGCATTCCCCTGTAGGGGCGCCTCAGACAGTTAGTAATAAACTTACTCCTCCCCAAAGAGGAAAGGCAAAGCCTGGGAGGATGCACCTCCTAGAATTGCACAGGACGGACAAGCCCCAATAGACGGGCGTAAATCCAGACCCAAAGGCCCGGACGATACCGGTTTATTTGGTGGGGTAAAAACCCCTGGCTGAACTAGATTTTATTTATCTACCCCCAACAAGGTAAGATTGACAAAAGGTCAGGAAAGTGGGATGAGAAAGCCAGTGCTCGAGAGGTGAGCACTCTGGCCATTTAAAAATTGCCTGGGCAGCTTCGTCGGCATTCCCCGGTAGGGCCGCCTCAGACAGTAAGCAATAAACTTACTCCTCCCCAAAGAGGGAAGGAAAAACCTGAGAGATGCACCTCCTAGAACTGCACAGGACAGACAAGCCCCAATAGACGTGCGTAAATCCAGACCCAAAGGCCCGGACGATACCGGTTTATTTGGTGGGGTAAAACCCCCTGGCTGAACTAGTTTTTATTTATCTAACTCCCACAAGGTAAGGTGTGACAAAAGGTCGGGAAAGTGGGATTAGATAAGCCAGCGCTCGACAATTCAATATATATGTGTGATAATTAAACAGACAATCAACACGGGAAGTCAAATTCGCCCGATGAACTTTCAACCGGTGAATACCATAAAAAATATCCAATCAATAAAACGCCTATGTAAACAAATAATTATTTATATATAACATTAAATATCATAGTGTTTTATTCCTTTTTAATTTGAATATGTACATTTAATTTCTTAAGAAAAATAATAATAAACTTTAAAATATTTATTATTAAGTAATGTATTACTTTTTTTTGTTAAAACCCGGGTTTAATTTAAGGCGACACATCTGCCGGTGAAATCTCGGCAGTGAGAAAAAATCTCGATTTATTTGATCTTAAAGTTGCAATGCTCAAATAAATACAAAATTTTGAAGAAAAATATTTCTTGTGGTAACTTTTGACATTATTTGGCAACTTTCTTCGAGTGCGATAATTTACAGTTTCAAAATCGACCTCCCCTAATATATATATATGTATATACATATATATATATATATACCTATATATATATATATGTATACACACATATATATACCTATATATATATATGTATACACACATATATATATACATATATATATATATATATACATATATATATACATATATATATATATATATATATATATATATATAGATATACATATGAAGAGTTCGAATGCAAAACGCGATAAATGCAATTAGTTTAAATTGCTACCGATAACAATAAAATGCCGAATATATTTAATGTAGACTTTGACTAAAAGCTTATTTTCATTGAAAGCAAAGAGAAATAATGGCGGTATCCTATTATGTAAAATATGACTTTAAGGAATGGTCGAGTGTTCACATGGAACACTTTTCATAGTGATAGTTTGGTAATTTTGAGAATGTCGTTTATCGTGTTTTGCAGTCGAACTCGTCATATATATATATATATAATCTAAATGGATGAATGGAAAATTATTTCTACATATCCTTAATATATGAATAATCAACACTTTATTCGCTGATTTGATTCTATAATTCAATATATTGTCTCAAAATAATGTATATATTGTAAATACCGAAGCCTCACAATCGCGATCAGTATTTCTTAATTTGAAAATTGATTTAATAAAAGATATCTAATAAATTAATATTCTGTTATATACAATCTAAGTTTTATCGTCATATATTATGTTTTGTGGATAGTGATATAATTATATGTATTACTACTATTCATTAAACGATCTCATAGAAAATAGGATCACGCTTTGTAAACATTTAGTAAACTTGTCTAATATATATGTGCATATATGTATACATCTATATATGTGTATATGTATATATCTATATATGTATATATGTATATATCTATATCTGTGTATATGTGTATATCTATATATATGGCTAGATGTATATATGTATATATATATGTATATATGCATATATCAATATCTATATATATATGTATATATATATCTGTATATATTTATATCTATATATATATATATATATGTATATGTGTATACATATATATATATATATATATATATATATATATATAAGTATATGTATACATATATATATATATGCATGTGCATATACATAGATATAAATATATATATATATATATAACTATATATATATACATTGCTATATATATATATGTATATACATATATATATATATATATATATATATATATATATATATACATATATATATATATATATAGGGTGGGCAAAAATAAGGGTCCTATTTTTAAAATTCATAACTTTTTTATTCATTGATTTTTTATTTTTATTTTTTTAGAATAAGTAAAGGCCCCTTTCCGAAGCAAGCATGAGCCGTATTAGCCCTAAGGAACGTACCCTCATTTAGAAAACATTATTTTTGCTTAAAAAACTCAAAACCGTGTAAAAAACAATACTTTAGTTTTTGTAAGTTTTAAGAAGTGTTTTTCGGCTAAAATTTGTTTTGTTTATTTCAAAAAATCTCGGAAAGGGTCAGTCTACACACACATAAAGTTTGGTGAGTTTAACTTTTATTTTGTGGAAGTTATTCCAATTCAAGTTATTCAAATTTAAAGATAGGACCCTTATTTTGCCCCACCCTGTATATACCCCAATATATAAACTCATACATATATAACAACAATATGTGTATGAGGTGTTATTATTTACCACAATAAATTATTCGTATATTAATGTATTGTATTATTATGAATGCCAGTGTGTTATCCTCTTCTCCGTGTTTTCTATATTGCTGATCATAACTCAAAACTGTCCAATGAAATCAGCCGTGAAAAAGGGGGCAAATGTTATGAACCAATTTTCACCTCTCTTTGCTGGTTTATTTATGATCACAAGACGGCTGAAGAAAAGTATGAAAACATTTTTGCTCTTTGTTTATCTAGAGTTTTTCTATGCCCGTTGAGATTTATATAGCGCGGGAATTCGACAAACATTTAAATGACGTATATATATATATATATATATATATATATATATATATATATATATATATATATATATATATATGAGAGAGAGAGAGACTCGTAAATTTTGCTATTGCAAATTTATATATAATATGAGTAAACATTTAAGCGTTTTGTCATTAGAAATTAAATGAATAATATATATATATATATATATATATATATATATATATATATATATATATATATATATTATATAGATAGTTTTTGTTAATCTGGAGAAGGTTGGTACACCTGATAATTGGTAAAATGTATTCCTAGAACAGCACAGCTGAACACTACCACTTACTCTCATTACGAATATTAAACTCAAGATACAATGCTAGCAAAACTTATGTCTATAATCTTTATCCTAATTGTCATCAAACCTCATTCAATTATTCGAATTCAGATTGTTTCTTTAATTTAAAGGTTTAGTTATCTTGAAATGTAATACAATTGAGAAAATCCTGCTTGATTAATGCCTAATAACTATAGATAAAAATCAATGCAGATATAACACCCATTCATTTTCAATTGCTAGATTGTGCTTATATTATCCTTCCGAGATACGATTTAAGATAACTTCCAAAATTGAGATATTATTAATATTTATCAATTAGTGTATCATAGTATATACTATCATTTTACTAAAGTTGAAGGTATCTAATTGTTAACGAAGGTTTTACACCTTATTTAACATATTTGCCATAACATCAAATTACATTAAATCTAACCCACAAAACGATAAATTACAACCTTCAGCTATACTTCAAAATACATGATTATCGTGTATTTAATTACTGACTTAATCTTGTACGTACACATATCTAAAGGCTTGAAGCATAAACCCATTTTACATTCTTTAATATTGAATAATGTTCTACTTTATATTAAAAAGAACATACACTAAGGCCGTGCAACTCGATCAACAAGAACATGCATTAAAGGCTGGAAATTGAATATTTTTGACACAGAAAAAAACATTCTTTCTAATTCGGACAAAGAGTCCAAGACCGAAGAGTGTAATTCTCTTTCCCGAAAAACAATAACCAAGAATTTGAATGAACACGATATATAATAGAAACGATTCCCAAGAATCTTTGTCATTACTAGAGATGTGTATAGGTTTGCTCTTGTGAATGCTGCTCCAAAATATATGTATTCTAAGATTAGGTGAGCGATTCAGTGTTCGGTGTCTTCAAACTACAGTTAAGATTAGAAATATGGTTTGAATGCTTTTTCCTACTTAGTATTGGATAGAAAATTATTTTTGATGAGCGCAAATTCACACAAGAATACACAGGCATAGTAGAATAAAAACGTACTGCTGACTCTTCAGAAGTTGTTTTTTTCTGTTTCTGTTAAAATGGGGTGTGTCTTGACGATAAGACCCAAGTTCACACGACAAAGATGTGTTTGAATGAACACTCATTTCAGAAAAAGAGCTATCTAGAACAACATGTGAGTTTAACCTAATAAAGGAGTTTTAGATCTCAGTTCAAAGAAAATAGGAATGCAGTGGATTTTCAAAATTGGAAAATGGCCAAACGATAAATCTTGTCAGCGGGAATTTCATAGAGTTTATCAGATATTACTTAAATGTCAATTTACTAACGTGTACTTTTTTAAATGTGATTCAAAATATAATTATAATAAGCGAAGTGCAGTTTAATTAATATTTGGGTTTCAAAATATATATTGAAATAAGCAAAACTCTATTAATGTGATCTGGAAGTGTATATACATATGCATCTATTAACGATTCTTTGAATTCTTTTACCGGGAAACTCACATATAAAAAGTATATAAAGTTACACAAAATGGGTGCGTGTATGATGATAGCATGTGTCTTTTAAAATGTCTTATATCAACTATCGTTTTCCTTTTTTGTGTCGTTTCATTTAAGTCAAAGTTCTCAGAAATAAAGGCCCTAACGCTTCATTTCAATACGAGATACATAGATATTCGAGTGTTCCATTAAAGTTCCCTTCGGGCGAGTAAATAAGTTAAAGAACATCCGTCTTCCTCCCGCTCCCAATTAACCAGTTGATTATGTCATAGTATATCATTATTGTGGTGTCTTAGATTAACAGAATGTCAATACAATAATACATATAGTATTTTGGCGTATCCAGCTAAGTGTTATTACTAGATGATAGATAACTTGAAGAAGGTGCACCATTTATCTAAAAAGCTAGTGAGGGTAGCGGTACAGAAGGGGTATTTGTACTTCGATTACTATTTTATTTTGAATATTAGGTCAGGGTTCATTGTAGGGGGAGGGGACTCATGTAAGTTTGCCCTAACACACCCCTGTAAAGAGATGCTTCCGACACTCGAAAAATTAAGCATAATTTAGATAATAAAAATGATTAAAAGTAATCAATACATATATCTTACATTATATCGCAACATAATAGTACACTAAGCATATATATATATATATATATATATATATATATATATATATATATATATACATATATGTATATACATATATATGTGTATATATATATGTATACATATATATATATATATATATATATATATATATATATATATATATATGTATACATATATATATATATGTATGCATATATATATATGTATACATATATATATGTATACATATATATATATATATGTTTACACATATATATGTATATATATATGTATACATATATATGTATATATATGTGTATCGAGGCAGCATTTTTTCTTTAAGACACGTATTATTAAAAATAACCGACAATTTTTGTCTGGCTATTTTAGTGTTGATCCCTTCAATTTTCCGGATTAAAATCTTAATCTCGGAAGGAAATTGGCTGATGAAACTGCCATAGTGTAAATGTTGGTCCAGAGTACTTTCTGACCCGTCTGGGTCCATCGTCAGTGGAATAATGACAAACAGGTAAAGACCTGGAGTGAGATTTATAATTAACTAGCGGGGCTACCCGGCGTTGCTCGGGGTCATAAAAACATAATTGAAGAAAAATTGCATGTGTAACATCTTTATATTAAAACTTCTATTTCTCTCCTTCTCTCTCTATAGCTGTCTCTTTATCTTTCTACTTTTCTCTACCCTGATCGCTACTTTTAAATTTTGCCTTTTGCGAAAGCTGTTTCTTCCCCACCATTTCATCCTACGTTTCCCAGGGCAATAGTATGACTTATTTCTATAAAAAGTACCACCACTGTCTGCGCCTTCTATATAGGTACTTATAACCGCCTCGGTGTTCATAGTATATATTTTGAATCCCCCAATGATATCCTTCATCATTTTAACTCCCCTCGTTGTATTCATCATTTTCGATCTCCTCATACTATTAATCATTTTAAATCCCCTCATAATATTCTTCATCATTTTCAATCTCCTCATACTATTAATCATTTTCAATCCCCTCATAATATTCTTCATCATTTTCAATCCTCTCGTAATATTCCTCATCATTTTCAATCCGCTCATGATATTCTTAATAATTTTCAATCCTCTCATGATATTCTTCATTTTTTCAATCCTCTCATGGTATTCTTCATCATTTCCAATCCTGTCAGTCTATTCTTCATAATTTTCAATGCTCTCATGACATTCTTCATCATTTTCAATCCTCTCATGACATTCTTCATCATTTTCAATCCCCTCATGACATTTTTCATCATTTTCAATTCCCTCATGATAGTCTTCATCATTTTCAGTCCTCTCATGATAGTCTTCATCATTTTCAATCCTCTCATGTCAGTCTTCATCATTTTCAATCCTCTCATGATAGTTTTCATCACTTTTAATCCTCTCATGATAGTCTTCATCATTTTTAATCCTCTCAGGATAGTCTTCATCATTCTCAATCCTCTCATGATATTCTTCATCATTTTCAATACCCTCATGATATTATTCATCATTTTAAATCCCCTCATGGTATTCTTCATCATTTCCAATCCTGTCAGTCTATTCTTCATCATTTTCAATCCTCTCATGACATTCTTCATCATTTTCAATCCTCTCATGACATTCTTCATCATTTTCAATCCCCTTATGATAGTCTTCATCATTTTCAATCCCCTCATGATAGTCTTCATCATTTTCAATCCCCTCATGATAGTGTACATCATTTTCAATCCCCTCATTATAGTCTTCATCATTTTCAATCCCCCCATGATAGTCTTCATAATTTTCAATCCTCTCATGATAGTCTTCATCATTTTCAATCCTCTCATGATAGTCTTCATCATTTTCAATCCTCTCATGATAGTCTTTATCATAGCTCTATCTAGGATATTGAGCACTTTTCTCCCGGACAACGCCGAGTACTTTGAAAATCAAGGAGGCCTCATGAGCACTACTGAAATCACTTAGGTATCCTCTCTCCTTCTGATCTGCGAAATAGTCCAAAGGGGAACAAAGATGGCGTTAAAATATTTTCCAAACCTATCACTACAGTAGATCTATCTAGGACATTGAGCACTTTTCTCCCAGACAACGCCGAGTACTTTAATAATAAAGGAAGCCTCCTGAGGACTACTGAAATCACTTAGGTATCCTTTCTCCTACTGATCTGCGAAATATTCCAAAGGGGAACGAATATGGCGTTAAAATATTATCCAAACCTATCACTACAGTAGCTCTATATAGGACATTGAGCACTTTTTTTCCCGGACAACGCCGAGTACTTTGAAAATCAAAGACGCCTCTTAGGTACAACTGAAATCACTTAGGTATCCTCTCTCCTTCCGATCTGCGAAATAGTCCAAAGGGGAACGAAGATAGCGTTAAAATATTTTCCAAACCTATCACTACAGTAGCTCTATCTAGGATATTGAGCACTTTTCTCCCGGAAAACGCCGAGTATTTCAAAATCAAAGAGGCCTCCTGAGCACTACTGAAATAACTATTATCGATTCCCCATCCTTTTCAGCGTAGATGCTGTTAAAATATTATCCAAACCTATCACTACAGTAGCTCTATCTAGGACATTGAGCACTTTTTTCCCGGACAACGCCAGGTACTTTGAAAATCAAAGACGCCTCCTGGGGACTACTGAAATCACTTAGGTATCCTCCCTCCTTTTCATCTGCAAAATTGTCCAAAAGGGGAACGAAGATGGCGTTAAAATATGTTCTAAACCTATCACGACAGTAGCTCTATCTAGGGTATTGAGCACTTTTCTCCCAGACAACGCCGAGTACTTTGAAAATCGAGGAGGCTTCATGAGCACTCCTGAAATCCCTTAGGTATCCTCTCTCCTTCTGATCTGCGAAATAGTCCAAAGGGGAACGAAGATGGCGTTAAAATATTTTCCAAACCTATCACTACAGTAGCTCTATCTAGGACATTGAGCACATTTCTCCCTAACAACGCCGAGTACTTTGATAATCAAGGAAGCCTCCTATGGACTACTGAAATCACTTAGGTATCCTCTCTCCTTCTGATCTGCGAAATAGTCCAAAGGGGAACGAAGATGGCGTTAAAATATTTTCCAAACCTATCACTACAGTAGCTCTATCTAGGATATTGAGCACTTTTCTCCCGGACAACGCCGAGTACTTTGAAAATCGAGGAGGCTTCATGAGCACTCCTGAAATCCCTTAGGTATCCTCTCTCCTTCTGATCTGCGAAATAGTCCAAAGGGGAACGAAGATGGCGTTAAAATATTTTCCAAACCTATCACTACAGTAGCTCTATCTAGGACATTGAGCACTTTTCTTCCGGACAACGCCGAGTACTTTGAAAATCGAGGAGGCTTCATGAGCACTCCTGAAATCCCTTAGGTATCCTCTCTCCTTCTGATCTGCGAAATAGTCCAAAGGGGAACGAAGATGGCGTTAAAATATTTTCCAAACCTATCACTACAGTAGCCTTATCTAGGACATTAAGCACTTTTCTCCCGGACAACGCCGAGTACTTTGATAATCAAGGAGGTTTCCTGGGGACTACTGAAATCACTTAGGTATCCTCTCTCGTTCTGATCTGCGAAATAGTCCAAAGGGGAACGAAGATGGCATTAAAATATTTTCCAAACCTATCACTACAGTAGCTCTATCTAGGACATTAAGCACTTTTCTCCCGGACAACGCCGAGTACTTTGATAATCAAGGAAGTTTCCTGGGGACTACTGAAATCACTTAGGTATCCTCTCTCCTTCTGATCTGCGAAATAGTCCAAAGGGGAACGAAGATGGCATTAAAAAATTTTCCCAACCTATCACTACAGTAGCTCTATCTAGGATATTGAGCACTTTTCTCCCGGAAAACGCCGAATATTTCAAAATCAAAGAGGCCTCCTGAGCACTACTGAAATAACTCTTATCGATTACCCCATCCTTTTCAGCGTAGATGCTGTTAAAATATTATCCAAACCTATCACTACAGTAGCTCTATCTAGGATATTGAGCACTTTTCTCCCGGACAACGCCGAGTACTTTGAAAATCGAGGAAGCTTCATAAACACCCATGAAATCCCTTAGGTATCCTCTCCCCATTCTGATCTGCGAAATAGTCCAAAGGGGAACGAAGATGGCGTTAAAATATTTTCCAAAACCTATCACACAGTAGCTCTATCTAGGACATTGAGCACTTTTCTCCCGGACAACGCCGAGTACTTTGATAATCAAGGAGGCCTCCTGAGGACTACTGAAATCCCTTAGGTATCCTCTCTCCTTCTGATCTGCGAAATAGTCCAAAGGCGAACGATGATGGCGTTAAAATATTTTCCAAACCTATCACTACAGTAGCTCTATCTAGGATATTGAGCACTTTTCTCCCGGACAACGCCGAGTATTTCAAAATCAAAGAAGCCTCCTGAGCACTACTGAAATAACTCTTATCGATTACCCAACCCTTTTCAGCGTAGATACTGTTAAAATATTATCCAAACCTATCACTACAGTAGCTCTATCTAGGACATTGAGCACTTTTTTCCCGGACAACGCCGAGTACTTTGAACAACAAAGAGGCCTCCTGGGGACTACTGAAATCAGTTAGGTATCCTCCCTTCTTTTTCAGCTGCAAAATTGTCCAAAGGGGAACGAAGATGGCGTTAAAATATTTTCTAAACCTATCACTACAGTAGCTCTATCTAGGAAATTGAGCACTTTTCTCCCGGACAACGCCGAGTACTTTGAAAATCGACGAGGCTTCATGAGCACTCATTAAATCCCTTAGGTATCCTCTCTCCTTCTGATCTGCGAAATAGTCCAAAGGGGAACGAAGATGGCGTTAAAATATTTTCCAAACCTATCACTACAGTAGCTCTATCTAGGACATTGAGCAGTTTTCTCCCGGACAACGCCGAGTACTTTGATAATCAAGGAGGCCTCCTGGGGACTACTGAAATCACTTAGTTATCCTCTCTCGTTCTGATCTGCGAAATAGTCCAAAGGGGAACGAAGATGGCGTTAAAATATTTTCTAAACCTACACCTACATTAGCTCTATCTAGGATATTGAGCACTTTTATCCCGGACAACGCCGAGTACTTTGAAAATCGAGGAGGCTTCATGAGAACTCCTGAAATCCCTTAGGTATCCTCTCTCCTTATGATCTGCGAAATAGTCCAAAGGGGAACGAAGATGGCGTTAAAATATTTTCCAAACCTATCACTACAGTAGCTCTATCTAGGACATTGAGCACTTTTCTCCCGGACAACGCCAGGTACTTTGAAAATCGAGGAGGCTTCATGCGCACTCCTGAAATCCCTTAGGTATCCTCTCTCCTTCTGATCTGCGAAATAGTCCAAAGGGGAACGAAGATGGCGTTAAAATATTTTCCAAACCTATCACTACAGTAGCTCTATCTAGGACATTAAGCACTTTTCTCCCGGACAACGCCGAGTACTTTGATAATCAAGGAGGTTTCCTGGGGACTACTGAAATCACTTAGGTATCCTCTCTCGTTCTGATCTGCGAAATAGTCCAAAGGGGAACGAAGATGGCATTAAAATATTTTCCAAACCTATCACTACAGTAGCTCTATCTAGGACATTAAGCACTTTTCTCCCGGACAACGCCGAGTACTTTGATAATCAAGGAGGTTTCCTGGGGACTACTGAAATCACTTAGGTATCCTCTCTCCTTCTGATCTGCGAAATAGTCCAAAGGGGAACGAAGATGGCATTAAAATATTTTCCAAACCTATCACTACAGTAGCTCTATCTAGGATATTGAGCACTTTTCTCCCGGAAAACGCCGAATATTTCAAAATCAAAGAAGCCTCCTGAGCACTACTGAAATAACTCTTATCAATTACCCCATCCTTTTCAGCGTAGATGCTGTTAAAATATTATCCAAACCTATCACTACAGTAGCTCTATCTAGGATATTGAGCACTTTTCTCCCGGACAACGCCGAGTACTTTGAAAATCGAGGAAGCTTCATGAACACCCATGAAATCCCTTAGGTATCCTCTCCCCATTCTGATCTGCGAAATAGTCCAAAGGGGAACGAAGATGGCGTTAAAATATTTTCCAAAACCTATCACTACAGTAGCTCTATCTAGGACATTGAGCACTTTTCTCCCGGACAACGCCGAGTACTTTGATACTCAAGGAGGCCTCCTGAGGACTACTGAAATCCCTTAGGTATCCTCTCTCCTTCTGATCTGCGAAATAGTCCAAAGGGGAACGAAGATGGCGTTAAAATATTTTCCAAACCTATCACTACAGTAGCTCTATCTAGGATATTGAGCACTTTTCTCCCGGACAACGCCGAGTATTTCAAAATCAAAGAAGCCTCCTGAGCACTACTGAAATAACTCTTATCGATTACCCAACCCTTTTCAGCGTAGATACTGTTAAAATATTTTCCAAACCTATCACTACAGTAGCTCTATCTAGGACATTAAGCACTTTTCTCCCGGACAACGCCGAGTACTTTGATAATCAAGGAGGTTTCCTGGGGACTACTGAAATCACTTAGGTATCCTCTCTCGTTCTGATCTGCGAAATAGTCCAAAGGGGAACGAAGATGGCATTAAAATATTTTCCAAACCTATCACTACAGTAGCTCTATCTAGGACATTAAGCACTTTTCTCCCGGACAACGCCGAGTACTTTGATAATCAAGGAGGTTTCCTGGGGACTACTGAAATCACTTAGGTATCCTCTCTCCTTCTGATCTGCGAAATAGTCCAAAGGGGAACGAAGATGGCATTAAAATATTTTCCAAACCTATCACTACAGTAGCTCTATCTAGGATATTGAGCACTTTTCTCCCGGAAAACGCCGAATATTTCAAAATCAAAGAAGCCTCCTGAGCACTACTGAAATAACTCTTATCAATTACCCCATCCTTTTCAGCGTAGATGCTGTTAAAATATTATCCAAACCTATCACTACAGTAGCTCTATCTAGGATATTGAGCACTTTTCTCCCGGACAACGCCGAGTACTTTGAAAATCGAGGAAGCTTCATGAACACCCATGAAATCCCTTAGGTATCCTCTCCCCATTCTGATCTGCGAAATAGTCCAAAGGGGAACGAAGATGGCGTTAAAATATTTTCCAAAACCTATCACTACAGTAGCTCTATCTAGGACATTGAGCACTTTTCTCCCGGACAACGCCGAGTACTTTGATACTCAAGGAGGCCTCCTGAGGACTACTGAAATCCCTTAGGTATCCTCTCTCCTTCTGATCTGCGAAATAGTCCAAAGGGGAACGAAGATGGCGTTAAAATATTTTCCAAACCTATCACTACAGTAGCTCTATCTAGGATATTGAGCACTTTTCTCCCGGACAACGCCGAGTATTTCAAAATCAAAGAAGCCTCCTGAGCACTACTGAAATAACTCTTATCGATTACCCAACCCTTTTCAGCGTAGATACTGTTAAAATATTATCCAAACCTATCACTACAGTAGCTCTATCTAGGACATTGAGCACTTTTTTCCCGGACAACGCCGAGTACTTTGAAAAACAAAGAGGCCTCCTGGGGACTACTGAAATCACTTAGGTATCCTCCCTTCTTTTTCAGCTGCAAAATTGTCCAAAGGGGAACGAAGATGGCGTTAAAATATTTTCTAAACCTATCACTACAGTAGCTCTTTCTAGGAAATTGAGCACTTTTCTCCCGGACAACGCCGAGTACTTTGATAATCGAGGAGGCTTCATGAGCACTCATTAAATCCCTTAGGTATCCTCTCTTCGTTCTGATCTGCGAAATAGTCCAAAGGGGAACGAAGATGGCGTTAAAATATTTTCCAAACCTATAACTACAGTAGCTCTATCTAGGACATTGAGCAGTTTTCTCCCGGACAACGCCGAGTACTTTGATAATCAAGGAGGCCTCCTGGGGACTACTGAAATCACTTAGTTATCCTCTCTCATTCTGATCTGCGAAATAGTCCAAAGGGGAACGAAGATGGCGTTAAAATATTTTCTAAACCTATAACTACATTAGCTCTATCTAGGATATTGAGCACTTTTCTCCCGGACAACGCCGAGTACTTTGAAAATCGAGGAGGCTTCATGAGAACCCCTGAAATCCCTTAGGTATCCTCTCTCCTTCTGATCTGCGAAATAGTCCAAAGGGGAACGAAGATGGCGTTAAAATATTTTCCAAACCTATCACTACAGTAGCTCTATCTAGGACATTGAGCACTTTTCTCCCGGACAACGCCAGGTACTTTGAAAATCGAGGAGGCTTCATGCGCACTCCTGAAATCCCTTAGGTATCCTCTCTCCTTCTGATCTGCGAAATAGTCCAAAGGGGAACGAAGATGGCGTTAAAATATTTTCCAAACCTATCACTACAGTAGCTCTATCTAGGACATTGAGCAGTTTTCTCCCGGACAACGCCGAGTACTTTGATAATCAAGGAGGCCTCCTGGGGACTACTGAAATCACTTAGTTATCCTCTCTCGTTCTGATCTGCGAAATAGTCCAAAGGGGAACGAAGATGGCGTTAAAATATTTTCTAAACCTATAACTACATTAGCTCTATCTAGGATATTGAGCACTTTTCTCCCGGACAACGCCGAGTACTTTGAAAATCGAGGAGGCTTCATGAGCACTCCTGAAATCCCTTAGGTATCCTCTCTCCTTCTGATTTGCGAAATAGTCCAAAGGGGAACGAAGATGGCGTTAAAATATTTTCCAAACCTATCACTACAGTAGCTCTATCTAGGACATTGAGCACTTTTCTCCCGGACAACGCCGAGTACTTTGATAATCAAGGAGGCCTCCTGAGGACTACTGAAATCCCTTAGGTATCCCCTCTCCTTCTGATCTGCGAAATAGTCCAAAGGGGAACGAAGATGGCGTTAAAATATTTTCCAAACCTATCACTACAGTAGCTCTATCTAGGATATTGAGCACTTTTCTCCCGGACAACGCCGAGTATTTCAAAATCAAAGAAGCCTCCTGAGCACTACTGAAATAACTCTTATCGATTACCCAACCCTTTTCAGCGTAGATACTGTTAAAATATTATCCAAACCTATCACTACAGTAGCTAGGACATCGAGTACTTTGATAATCAAGGAGGCCTCCTGGGGACTACTGAAATCACTTAGTTATCCTCTCTCGTTCTGATCTGCGAAATAGTCCAAAGGGGAACGAAGATGGCGTTAAAATATTTTCTAAACCTATAACTACATTAGCTCTATCTAGGATATTGAGCACTTTTCTCCCGGACAACGCCGAGTACTTTGAAAATCGAGGAGGCTTCATGAGCACTCCTGAAATCCCTTAGGTATCCTCTCTCCTTCTGATCTGCGAAATAGTCCAAAGGGGAACGAAGATGGCGTTAAAATATTTTCCAAACCTATCACTACAGTAGCTCTATCTAGGATATTGAGCACTTTTCTCCCGGACAACGCCGAGTATTTCAAAATTAAAGAAGCCTCCTGAGCACTACTGAAATAACTCTTATCGATTACCAAATCCTTTTCAGCGTAGATACTGTTAAAATATTATCCAAACCTATCACTACAGTAGCTCTATCTAGGACATTGAGCACTTTTTTCCCGGACAACGCCGAGTACTTTGAAAAACAAAGAGGCCTCCTGGGGACTACTGAAATCAGTTAGGTATCCTCCCTTCTTTTTCAGCTGCAAAATTGTCCAAAGGGGAACGAAGATGGCGTTAAAATATTTTCTAAACCTATCACTACAGTAGCTCTATCTAGGATATTGAGCACTTTTCTCCCGGACAACGCCGAGTACTTTGAAAATCGAGGAGGCTTTATGAGCACTCATGAAATCCCTTAGGTATCCTCTCTCCTTCTGATCTGCGAAATAGTCCAAAGGGGAACGAAGATGGCGTTAAAATATTTTCCAAACCTATCACTACAGTAGCTCTATCTAGGACATTGAGCAGTTTTCTCCCGGACAACGCCGAGTACTTTGATAATCAAGGAGGCCTCCTGGGGACTACTGAAATCATTTAGTTATCCTCTCTCGTTCTGATCTGCGAAATAGTCCAAAGGGGAACGAAGATGGCGTTAAAATATTTTCTAAACCTATAACTACATTAGCTCTATCTAGGATATTGAGCACTTTTCTCCCGGACAACGCCGAGTACTTTGAAAATCGAGGAGGCTTCATGAGCACTCCTGAAACCCTTTAGGTATCCTCTCTCCTTCTGATCTGCGAAATAGTCCAAAGGGGAACGAAGATGGCGTTAAAATATTTTCCAAACCTATCACTACAGTAGCTCTATCTAGGATATTGAGCACTTTTCTCCCGGAAAACGCCGAGTATTTCAAAATCAAAGAGGCCTCCTGAGCACAACTGAAATAACTTTTATCGATTACCCCATCCTTTTCAGCGTAGATGCTGTTAAAATATTATCCAAACCTATCACTACAGTAGCTCTATCTAGGACATTGAGCACTTTTCTCCCGGACAACGCCGAGTACTTTGAAAATCGAGGAGGCTTTATGAGCACTCCTGAAATCCATTAGGTATCCTCTCTCCTTCTGATCTGCGAAATAGTCCAAAGGGGAACGAAGATGGCGTTAAAATATTTTCCAAACCTATCACTACAGTAGCTCTATCTAGGACATTGAGCACTTTTCTCCCGGACAACGCCGAGTACTTTGATAATCAAGGAGGCCTCCTGGGGACTACTGAAATCACTTCGGTATCCTCTCTCCTTCTGATCTGCGAAATAATCCAAAGGGGAACGAAGATGGCGTTAAAATATTTTCCAAACCTATCACTACAGTAGCTCTATCTAGGACATTGAGCACTTTTTTCCCGGACAACGCCGAGTACTTTGAAAATCAAAGAGGCCTCCTGGGGACTACTGAAATCAGTTAGGTATCCTCCCTCCTTTTCAGCTGCAAAATTGTCCAAAGGGGAACGAAGATGGTGTTAAAATATTTTCTAAACCTATCACTACAGTAGCTCTATCTAGGATATTGAGCACTTTTCTCCCGGACAACGCCGAGTACTTTGAAAATCGAGGAGGGTTTATGAGCACTTTTGAAATCCGTTAGGAATCCTCTCTCCTGCTGATCTGCGAAATAGTCCAAAGGGGAACGAATATGGCGTTAAAATATTTTCCAAACCTATCACTACAGTAGCTCTATCTAGGACATTGAGCACTTTTCTCCCGGACAACGCCGAGTACTTTGATAATCAAGGAGGCCTCATGGGGACTACTGAAATCACTTCGGTATCCTCTCTCCTTCTGATCTGCGAAATAGTCCAAAGGTGAACGAAGATGGCGTTAAAATATTTTCTAAACCTATCACTACAGTAGCTCTATCTAGGATATTGAGCACTTTTATCCCGGACAACGCCGAGTACTTTGAAAATCGAGGTGGCTTCATGAGCACTACTGAAATCCCTTAGGTATCATTTCTCCTTCTGATCTGCCAAATAGTCCTGAGGCGCTCATACCGGCGAATGCCGACATTCCCCCTCCCCAGATTTCGCCTGAGGCGCTCATATGGACGAATGCCGACATTCCCCTTCCCCGGATTTCGCCTGAGGCGCTCACACTTCAACACTGCTAAAAAAAGGAGTAGATAATGGATGGGATGAGGGCATATACGACCCTACCTCAATACTTCTAAAAAAAGGAGGAGATAATGCATGGGATTATGGCATCATGACAACGGAACCGATATGACCCTACCTCAACACTTCTCAAAAAAGGAGGAGATAATGCATGGTTATAGTGCATCATGACAACGGAACCGATACGACCCTACCTCAACACTTCTCAAAAAAGGAGGAGATAATGCATGGGATGAGGGCATCATGACAACGGAACCGATACGACCCTACCTCAACACTTCTGAAAAAAAGAGGAGGTAATTCATGGGATGAGCACATCATGACAACGGAACCGATACTATTCTACATCTACCCTTCTCAAAAAAGGAGGAGGTAATGCATGGGATCAGTGCATCATGACAACGGAACCGATACTACCCTACCTCTACACTTCTCAAAAAAGGAGGAGGTAATGCTCACACCGGCGAATACCGTAACCCCCCCCCCAATTTGGCATGAAAGGAGGAGGTAATTCCTATCATGATAACAGAACGGCCACAGGGAGGGAGGGGGGGGGAGGAATATTAGCGTCTATTAATAATTAAGAAAGAAAGTGTGAGAGGGAAAAATGACAGAAAGGAAAACTGCCACTCTCTGACGTCATGATGACCTGATATAACCG
>OY744515.1:170295225-170297725 GCA_963556195.1 Sepiola atlantica | reverse complement strand
ACGTGGTGGCCAATCGATGCAGCCCCTTCTTCCGAACCAACGCTGTGGAAACATTTGGTTAAGGTAGTCTCTTACTTTAGACACATAATGTGGTGGTGCTCCATCCTGCTGAAAGAAAAGTTCACCAAAGTCAAGTTTAGTTTTGAGTTGTGGTACTACTACTTCACGAAGCATGTCCAGGTAGTTCTCCCCATTTACAGTTCCATTAAAAAAATGGGCGGAATAACACCTTCGCTTGATAAAGCACCCCAAACTGTAATGCCAGTCTGGTTCAGTTCAGTCTCTATGGTCAAATGGGGATTTTCACCGGCCCAGTACACACAGTTATACATGTTCACATGACCAGATAAGGAAAGCCTCATCTGACAAAATAATCTCATCCAAAGATTTAAATTGTTCGCCATTAACCCTGAAACAAAAAAATATCATCAAGTAAAAAGTTGGTTTTACAGAAAGCAAATACATTACAATCAGCAAGGAAATAGCTGTTTATGTAGGTTAAATCTATACTCTGATGAGTATTTTATATTGCTTGTAATTAGCAAGTAACTTAAACCATATAAAAATAGTTTAATAACTGTAAACATACTTTTGGGCCACCGTGTATATATATATATATATATATATATATATATATATATATATATATATATATATATATATATATATATATATATATATCCATATAAATATATATATATATATATATATATACATACACACACACGTATATATATATACACCCATATAAATATATATATATACATACATCTACATATATATATATATATATTTATACATATATATATACACACATATGTATATATATATATATACATATATATACATATATACATATATATTCCCCTATATATAGATGGGTATTTATATATATATATATATATATATATATATATTTATATGTATACATATTTATATATATATACATACATACACATATGCACACCCATATATAGATGTATATATATTTATATATATACACATACACATATATGTATACACACACACATATGTATATATATACATATATCCCCACCTATATACATACACCCATATATAGTGGTATATAAATATATATATATATATATATATATATATATATATATACATGCATACATATATATATACACACATACATATATATACACACATATATAGATGTATATATATAGTTATACACTCATATATAGATGCGTATATACACACATATATAAATGAATATATATATATAAATATATATATATACAGATATATATACCCCCATATATATATACACACACACACATATATATATATATATATATATATATATATATATATATATATGTTTGTATATATATACACACAGATATACCCACACATATATAGGTGTATATATATATATATATATATATATATATATATATATATATATATGATGTATATGTATACATACATATATTAATGTATATACATATATATACATATATATATATATGTATATATATACATATATATATACACCCATATATAAATATAGATATATATCTATATATATACATATATATACACTGATATAAAGATGTATGAATGTGTGTATATATATATATATATATATATATATATATATACACCCATATAAAGATGTATGTATATATATAGATGTATATATATGCATTTATATATATATATATGTATATATATAAACACAGATATATACACCTATATATATATATATGTATATATACATATATATGTATATATATATATATATATATATATATATATATATCACATATATATACACACCTATATAAGTGTGTATATATATATTTATATAATGTATATATATACACACATATATATATGTATATATATATATATATATATATATATATATATATATATATATATATATATATATGGGTGTGTGTGTGTGTCTGCACAGTTGTGTTAGTATAGATATGTGTGTATTTATTTTTATAATGTATATATTCTCTTATCGTTTTAATAATTTTATTCGACAATAGTTTCGTT
Source organism: Sepiola atlantica (assembly GCA_963556195.1). Lineage (NCBI taxonomy): Eukaryota > Metazoa > Mollusca > Cephalopoda > Sepiida > Sepiolidae > Sepiola > Sepiola atlantica. The sequence goes on along the minus strand of OY744515.1, from coordinate 170,295,688 downwards.
TTTTGTAATTTTTACTGTTCTTATAGATTTTTTTTTAATAAACATCCTATAATCTTTGTGAACTTTTTTACTTAGCTATATTCATTTCACTCATCTTTTTTTATTTCTCTCCATTCACGATTCTATCAATATTTTTTTTTATCTTTTACCTGTCTTCTTTACGAACTTATATCATGCCATGTAATTTATTTTCACTCCCATTAAATACATGTCCATTCCCGGTCTCTCTTTGCCATCTTGCTTCGTTTCACTTTCTGGTCCGAGTCTCTTTTAACAACATTTCTCTATTAAATAAACGTGATAGATGGTTTTAATTTTCCAGGCGTGGCCAATATTTCTAGCCCACCATTGCCAAAACTGAAAATTATCATCCTCCGTCTTCTTTTAATAACGAAATCCAACGTAAAACATATATATTATCGCTGTAAGATGTAATATTCTTTGCAGCAAATTCAAGTGGAAT
>OY744515.1:170275225-170290225 GCA_963556195.1 Sepiola atlantica | reverse complement strand
ATAATGTTTTTATTATAATGTTTTAATTATAATGTTATTATACTCGTATCGTATTCGAATGATAAACTTAATATAATACACTGTAAATATCATGAACATAATATCGGGTATATATTATATAGTTGAACACGGATTGCATATTCTATATTATTAAAGAGTACACTATGTTACAGATATATTATTATAACTACATTAACGTTTAGTAATGTGGTTGACATATGGGTACGATATTACGGGTTTAATATTGTCAAGTGTCAGAATTATTTGTCCAATATCGTAATGTATTAGAAGTATAGTTCCAATATTATAATGTTGCATATTGATGGGTTCAATAGTGTAATGTGTCAGAATTATGTGTCGAACATTGGAATAGGTTCGAATTATGGGTTAAATAACGTAATTTGTTTTAAGTATCGGTATTATATTTTAATATTTTACAAACATAGCTCCAATATTGTAAAATGTTAAAGCCATGTGTACAATAGTGTTAGAAGAATCGGTATTATATCGTATTCTGTAAGGCTTCTGTTCAAACATAGTAGTTTGTACGAATAATTGTAATCTTTTAAAATTATGAATTTGATATCGTTATGCGTACTATAATGTTATAGAATCATTGTAGTAATATAGAATTTTATTCGCATTATGTACGTCACATGTTTTTTTTAGAATAATAAGCCACTTTTATACTGTAAGATAACTATTACATCACATAGCACAGTTGTATGGCAACACTGTCAACATATGAAACACATTGGATCTAATGGCCCGTTGCTAAGTGGTTAATGACGCAGAATGAGGGCATGAGTGTGCTGGGTTCGAGTCTAGTTCGTTGCACAATAACGCTTTCAAAACCCACAGCTGCCATTGTGTGTAACCTTCTTGGAAAAAAAGGTAACACAAATACATAGATTATTTATCTAAGTATGTTTATTCAAATGTGTTCCAAGAAAACTGTTCATGAAACCACTAAGACATTAATCGCGTGCTTTATTATATCAACTATCTTCATAAAATATGCTATATTGTACTATGGATTATTCAGTTCTTTGGGTAGGTATATAGTCAAACAGTTCGTTAAATATAGTGTAATTTTAATGATGTTCCAGTAAGACAATGAGTGGGTCTTCTGTTACTCTGAAGTAAACCAATACATTCGATTATGAGGGAATATAAAGCTTATATAAGTACAACTCTCTTCGTATCGACCTCTGTAGAAATAAACATAGCGTTAAAAACGTAACGTGCCTGTTGACCAAGTACGCTTCGATATGAATACTAGCAAGATACGTAGTTTAAATAATAAAAAGTATGATTACAACAGCCGGTTCTATGAGGTGAAGTTCTAGAGTATACTAGCACATGTTTTTTTACATATATAGCATGTTGAGTGATAACTGCATTTAAAGTCACAATTTTGCATGCTGATACATCTCCTGAAACATTCGCACCTTTATATTTCTAGACTCGCTATGTAGATAGTTCGGCGGTTACGGGGATTGAAATAAAAGCATGCTTATTTAAATACAATTATTATGTTTATTTTTTTCGTCATATATGTAAACGTAGTGAAGGTACTAACTTACTCTCTTCTGTAAATGTAAGTGCTTTTATATGCTACCGAAACTTCCGCCCGTCTATGTCGGTCCTACCCGTCTTGGCATTTTGGCTAAGATCAAAGTGTAGTATGTGTTCCGATGGATACTTCACTCCATAGACTGGTATTGTCTTGGCCTTCTGGGATTGATTTACGCCAGTCTATGCGTCTATCCTGTGCGGTTCTAGGAGATCTACCCTCCCAGGCTTCGCCTCCCCTCTTTGGGGAGAAGTAAGTTCATTGCTTACTGTCTGAGCCGCCCTCTACCGGGGAATGCCGATGATGCTGCCCAGGCAATTTTTAAACCCCACTTTCCCGACCTTGGGTCACATCTTACTTGTGGGAGTAAGATAAACACTTCCCTTGTGCCTAACTTCTGGAGAGGAGTAAATCAATACCCGTTTGCCATTGCACTTGCATTCATCTAACGGATTCGTGTTTCCTTTGAGTCCGTACGTATCTTGAATCAGCTGTCATTTTATGTATCAGACGGATAAACATGATTTATCTGATCTATTCTATCGCTGACAAAGCCTCGTCTATGAAAACGTTATTCGGTAGTTTATATTAAATATATATTTTTTGATGATGTGTTCAAGCATTAATATTGGTTTTCTATGTAATTTTACATTATAAATGTCGGCGATTAAGCTACATCGTATCCGTCTACATATACATAGTTTTACACCAAAAATGATGATAAAAGTATAGTATTTTGTAAGCTCCTTGTCTCTTGTGATAATTAATATAGTGTAGCAAGACCGGGTATGGTTTCTTTATCTGAAATGCACAGGCGTCACTTAATAAAGTCGGCTCACCAGATCTGGATGCCGTTATAGAAAATAACGAGTGATTAATATAAAATTGCTTAAAAGCTCTTTCTTCGTCCGGATATTGGAAACGAGTTGGTCCAATTGAGAATTTTCCATAATAGGGAAGAGTTTTTTCTCTTATTTTTTCGTGGATCTATTTTATGGAGCGCAGCCTCCTTCCGCTATGAATGAAAAGGGAATCCAATTAAGGAACAATAACTGCCGGTCGATGGTGGCATTTTAAATGAATGGATAGCTATCGTTCATATCCAAATATAGGAGCTCTAATGCTGTAATGCGGCAGCAGTGTGAGTGTATGTGATATATAGGAAAACACATTAGAACCACGTGTATGTCGGTATAAACATTATATGAGATTTATATTTCAATGAATGTAATTATGTTTTTATATATATATATATATATATATATATAATCAAAGAAGGGGGATAAACATGCACGAATGGAAAATCTATGTCAACGTCGATTGTTCAATGCAACGTGTACTCGGTAAACACATGTGTATTATTATTTCCTTAAGCCAAGACTTTTGAAAGATTAAAATCTCATCATCAGAGGAATTACATACATGGATAAGTTAGCAGTTGAAAAGTCAAAATTCAAAATTTGAAAAAAATATTAAGTTAATATATATATATATATATATATATATATATATATATATATATATATATATATATATATATATATTAGTAATATGTTTTTAAAAGGTTGTGGGCAATATAAATTCCGGGTAAGATGTAAACTGGAAGGAATAAAAATAATAAATCGAATACGAAATGTGACTTACTATTTATTTTCTCTTAAAATCTTACAAAACAGCAAGTGTGGTGTTAGCTGTTTCTGTGATGTCCGGATGATTATGAAAATTATTTATTCAATACTTTGGGGAAAAAAACACTCCCTTTGCTAAAAGTAATAAACACCAGAGGAAAATTCCGTCCGTGAAGAGAATCTGCCAAAATGGATGCAGCATACGAATCACACAAAGCCTTTGACATCTACTACATTCTAGTAATTAATATACTGTTCACCTCCCCCCTTTTTCAATTCATTCACGCACTTGAAAACATCCATGTATATACATATATATATATATATATATATATATATATAGAGAGAGAGAGAGAGAGTAATAAAGACATAGAGAGAGATAGCAATAAAGACAGAGAGAGATACAGTAATAGAGATAGATGGAGAGATACAGTAATAGAAATAGAGAGAGAGATAGTAATAAAGACAGGGAGATAGTAATAGAGGAAGACAGGGAGATAGTAATAGAGGGAGAGAGAGAGAGATAGTAATAGAGATAGATAGAGAGAGAAAGAGAGATGTGAATTCAGGCAACATAGTTTCCTTTAGGTAAACGTAATAGAATAACACTTATTCGCTTGATAATACTTCATTATTTGTTTCAAATTTTCAAATAGTCAAGTTTGTATGTCGGTCAAATTGTGTATATAAGGTCTTGTTCTATTTTTCTTTATTTTTTCGTGCGTACTTTAAACTTCCTCTCTCAAATCATCATGAGGCGTGTATATTAACTACCATGTATATAGTTCTGAGTTCCATCCACCGGCTAATAATACACGGCTTTTTAAATGAAGGTTTGTTCTGATGAGATGTGAAACATGATCACGTGGGAAACGCGTGCAAACATTTAAGAGGACGATTTTTGACTGTGTTAATATTAATTATTCTGCTAGACACTTCATGATTTTATGACTAGATTCCTCATAAAGATGTTCATGTATAGGGCTCAAGAATAGGACATCTGTGTTCGTTGGTATCGTGGTATATTATATTTGTATTATTAACTAAATTTTATTATGATACGAATAGAGAAGTCATTTTTTTTACTGTAAAGTTTTAATAAACTGAGTTAGTGTCGGTGAAATGCAAAGTTAGCCATCGCCGGTTTCGAATCTAGCAAGGTTCAACAACGCTTATGAGTTTTAAAAACATTGCACACGAGCCCGTATATTCTTATATTCAAAAAATATATGCCTCTTCCAATCTAGGTTGGCGTAACATTGCCGAAAAGAAACTACTTAAAGTTAAACAATAAATAAATGACATCAATGTGAGCGTTACATCATTTCCATTATTGTTCAGTTGTAGAACGTCGGGCCCAGCTTTAAAGTTCCGGTGTCCAATTTCGCAATGTTCACCCACGTTGATGAGACGTACGACGACGAGACACGCGTATGTGCATACTTATATTTTAATTTGTTATTAGTTTTTTTGCTATTACCTATTTCACCCCGAACAAGGCCACTGGGACGTAGGAGCCTACTGTGAATCAGGGGAATATAGAATGGAGATTTGGGCAGCGATACGCTATTTCACATTACGCTTTACTGTATGTATGTTAGTAGGGAATCCCAAAGGCTAGCAGTAAAAGTAAAGTAGTTATTAGAGCAGAAAGCTTTCCAGGTTTTGGGGAGCTCACCAGCGAAGGGCTGGGACCTTGCCACTTGCCAGGTTAATCGGGGGTATTTATGTAGAGGGGACACCAGTGCAGCACATTCGTTGGTGAACATTCCATTAAAGTACTTGTAAAATAAGCACAAGGATGCAACATTGTAGTGATGGGACAGAGACTAGAGCCTGCTTGATAGTGAGGGTGCATTAGATTATATTCTCTGTTTTAGACCTTGTCAAATGAGGAGAGGCTAGCGGTTGTGCACTAGCCTTGAGGTAAAAACGATACACCATGCATGTCTGAATGGTTGCTTTGTAGATATATAGCACACCAGAAGGTTTTAGAGTTTTTTTTAGCTCGGTAAAGGGTGCAAAACTCTCTGGCAGCAATCATGGCAATGTATTCGTTGTATTTGTCCTTAGGGCATGTAATCTACGAATATTAGTCCTAGTTGTTTGAATGGCAAACTCTTTTGAAGGGGTGTCTATTACTTATGGTAATCGGTGGGTAAAAAGGTTTCTTATAATTGTTGAAAGACAGGAGATTTGTCTTAGAATCAGAACTGTTACAATCCACTCCTGTGACGATTCCACCACAAATTTGATGCCATCTTCTAAGTATTCAGCCATTGCCTTTAATATGTTCGGCAGGTATAACGACTCGTTTCATCATCAAATATATTCATCGCGAGGACATTTTTATAAAACAGGTTGTTAATAAAGATTCGGAATAATAACGGCCTAAGGATCGACCCAATGGTTTACGCCCACATTAATGGTGTATAGATGTACGACCAACGAAACACATCTGGATCTGCTTTCGATTAAAGGATCTGATCATATTTAATATATGTCTAGTAATAACATAATTGTAAGGATATTAGCAGTAGAGCGGGCTCCACTAAATGCATAATGTTCGTCAGAGAGAGGTTTAGTTTCAATTCAGTAGTGGATCATCGCCAGATTGATTTGTGATCAAAATAAATTAACAACGAGCGCGAGGAAGAATGTTGAAGAGGATTTAGCAGATCAGTTCTTTCACCAGAATTACTGAACACTGCTACTAATGAGACCATTTCAAAACTGTCAGGAAAGCATAATTTAGCAAGCCATTTGTTGAAGAGTTTAAAAAAGACAGGGGTGAGTTCATCGAAGCATTTCATTAAGACTTTAACAGGAATAAGATCAGGCCAAAACGCTATAAGAATTATACACGCTCTTTACAATTTCTCGGACTTGGTATAATCAAATGAGACTATCTAATTGGCTATATATATATATATATATATATATATATATTTATATATATATATATATGTATACATTTATATATATATTATTATTGTTATTCGAAAAAATTGGCCGATATACTTGATAAAGAGCATGCCAATAGATAGGTAACTAGCGTATAATGACTAGTTGTATTTGCTCGGCGTATTTGAGATCCGAAAATCCTTACGCGAGAAACTAAATTCGCATGATTGCTTATTTGTTTATTCCATACACCCCAAACATATATCCCCCACCCATATATATGGGTGTGTATAAGTAGATGCATATATATGTATATGTGTATGCATATATGTGTGTATATATATAAATATATATGTATATGTGTGCCATGTGTATATGTATATGTGTATATATATGTATATATATATATATGTATATATATGTATATGTGTATATATATGTATACATATGTGTATGTATGTGTATATATGTGAATATGTGTATATATATATATATGTGTATATATGTCTACACATATGTATATATGTGGATATGCGTGTATAGATATGTGTACATATAGATATGTGTATGTGTGTATGTGTATATATATATGCATATATATATATGTATATGTGTGTATATAGATGGAGGTATATACATATATATATATATATGTATGCATATGTGTATATATATGTATATATAGAGGTACATATATGTATATATATGTATATATATATAGGTGTATATATGTATGTATATGTATATATATATGTATATATATGTGTATATATATGCATATATATGTATATATATGTATATATATGTATAGATATGTATATATATGTATATATATATGTATATATATATATATGTATATATATATATATGTATAGATATGTATATCTATATATGTATATATATATATATGTATATATATATGCATATATATTTATATGTATATATATATGCATATATATATATATATGTATATACATGCATATATATGTAATTATATATGTGTATATATATATATCTATAGATATGCATATATATATGTATATACATATATGTATATATATGTATGTATATATATACATGCATGTATGTGTACATATGCATGCGTGTATGTGTATATGTGTATATATATGTATGTATATGTGTATATATATGTATATATATATGTATATATATGTATATATATGTAACATATATGTATATATATGTATGTATATATATATATATATATGTATATATATATGTATATATATGTATATATATATATGTATATATATGTGTATACATAGGTATGTGTATGTATATATATACATGTATGTTTGTGTTAATATATATGTGTATTTATCTACATGTATATGTATATATATGTATTTATGTCTACATATATATATGTATATATGTAGATATACATGTATGTATATATATATATATGTATATATATGGGTATATATACATATATTTATATATATATATGTATATATATATGTGTGTATATATACATATATTTATATATATATATATGTGTATATGTATACATATATGTATATATATGTATACATATATGTATATGTATGTATATATATATGCAAATATATGTATTTAGATATGGATGTGTATATATATGTATATATATGTGTATATATATGTGCATATATAAATATATGTATATATATATGTGTATATTTATGTGTATATATGTATATATATATATATATATGTATACAATTTTAAAAAAATTGTTATCATAGTACACTTCAAACAAGGCAAACGTTACTGTATGCGTAAGAGGCTACTGAGAAAGAAAAGGGGGGGGGTCATTCAACCTAAATCAGGAGCCGCGCAGCAAGATGTCTGTTCACGTTTGTTTTAAATTTCTGTATGTCAGTAGCGTCAAGAAAGCAGGAAGCAGGGAGGGAGTTCCAGAGTCCAGCAGCACGAGGGAAGAATCTTTTGGAGTAGAAAGCTCTACGGTATCTGGGGACATCCACAGTGTATGGATGGGAGTTGGCAGATTGTCGGGTTGGTCTAGTATATTTACGTCGTTGGCGCACCAGAGCAGCAAGCTCATCAGAGCACAATCCATTGAAGTACTTGTAAAACAGGCACAATGAAGCAACATTGCGGCGATGGGACAGAGGCTTGATCTTGGTGGATATGGAAGGACCTATCAAGGTAGCAACTCTTTTTTGCACCTTGTCTAAGAGGGAGAGACTAGCGGATGATGCACCAGCCCAGATGTTGAAACAATACTCCTTGCATGAGAGGATGGTAGCTTTGTAGAGATATAGGATAATGTCAGCTGTGAGAAGTTTACTGGCACGGTATAGAGAGTTCACTTTCTTTGCAGCAGCCCTGGCAAGGTTTTCGATGTATTTATTCCAATTCATGTTATCTGTGAAAGTTAGGCTGAGGAGTTCGAATGATGAACTCTCAGATAGGGTGTTATTTGCCATGACAATCGATGGTTGAAGAGGCATTTTGCGACATTAAAAGTTACCATCCATTTTTTACCCCATTCCTCTACAGACTGGAGGTCATTTTCTAAGGATCTGGCTATTACTTCAAGTATGTGCACGTTGATTTTGCCCACATGACGAGAGTAGAGAGTGGTGTCGTCAGCAAATATTCCTATCTCAGTTGCAATGGTATCAGGGAGGTCATTTATGAAAATTAGGAACAGTAGAGGTCCAAGAATAGATCCCTGGGGTACACCAGCATTTATACCATATTGCTAAGAAGAACGCCCATCGAGAACAACCTGGTTCTTTCGTTTTGTTAGAAAGGATTTAATTATATAAAATATTTGTCCAGTAATACCATATGAGTGCAGTTTTATGAGAAGCCTTTCTTGCCAGACCTTTTCAAAGGCCTTGGATATATCAAGCGCTACCGCCCTAGGTTCACCTGTCTTGTCCAGTGTATGGTGTATGCGTGCAGAGATAACCGTTAGGATATATGCAGTAGATCGTGCTTGTCTGAATCCGTATTGATGATCAGAAAGAAGTTCTAAATCAACTACATTCCTTACTATCGCTAGATTAATTAATGATTCAAAGATGTTAGCAAAGATTGGGAGTAGACTAATTGGGCGATAGTTTAGAGGATCAGTATTATCTCCAGAATTCTTGAAGACTGGTACCACAAGGGCAATTTTTCAACTATCAGGGAAACAAGATTCTGTAAGGCATTTGTTGTATAGTTTGGAGAGGACAGGGGCCAGCTCAGCAGATAATGTCTTTATTACTATTACTGGTCTAAGATCAGGCCCACAAGATTTGGAATTGTCAAGGTTTTTTATGATGTCTCTCACTTGAGACGGGGTGATGACCAGGTTCTCAAGTGTGGCTTAAGTCCGCAATCGGAATTTTGGGAGGGGGTGGTTTGCCGAGTCAAGAGGTGACTTTAATGCGAAACGCTGAGCAAGCAGTTCAGCCTAATCAGTCGCCGTGCATACAACATAATTTTGATTAGATAGCGGGGGAATTGTTGATTGTGATTGTTCATCACACTATTATAAATTTTCCAGAAATCACTAGTACCTAGTTACTGTAACTGTATGCGTTTTTTGGTTATCTCTTTATACCTCCTCTTTGCTTCATCTAGCACTACTTCGCAATCATTTTTTGCCTCTATAAATGTTTGTCTGTTCGCAGTTGATTTATGTCGGCCGAATATACGGAATGCCTTTTGTTTCTCAGCAATAGCAGCTGCACATTTTGAGGTGAACCAATGAGGAGAGTGGTGTTTGCAAGATAATTTTCTCGTGGGTACATACGTATCAATGCCTGCTTTGACCCATTCTGTTAGCTCATTTGCACACTGTTCAGCAGGGAGTGAGAAGGTTACACCCCATGGAGGGTCACTGATGTTATTCCGGAGGGATTCAAAATCAGCCTGTTCATAGTTTCTCGTCGTTTTAAGCAACAGTTGTTCAGCCTTTGGACGAGTTTTTAAGGTGATAAGTATCATTACCACAATGTGACCCGAGTTTCCGAGCGGGCTATGGACATTCGCCACACAAGCCTCAGGTAGCGAGGTCAAAAACAGGTCGAGAAGTGCGGCTTGCTGGTCCGCACGATCTGGAAAGCGGGTCGGAAAAGTGACAGCCTGTGAGAGGTCGTGAGCTGAGGAGAAATTAAAGGTAGAGTTCCCAGCTGCATCAGTAACGCTGGATAATCCCAACCAGTCATCTTTATTTGACACGAGAATGATATTTTAAGAATATGATTACATCAAGAGACGACAATGCGTCGGATCCTGTTTTTATGTAAAACATTTTCTTTACTATCATTTATGTTAATGTATTTTTACAGACACTTCAACTTTGTTGGGTTTCTGAATCTAAATATGAATAGAATGACCGAGTAAATATACACAAGGATATATCTCTCAAATAGCTGAAAGGGTAGTAAGCGTTCATATATGGTATTTGTGTACGCAATACAACTTGGATTATTGTAACACGTTTAAATGAGTCCACAAGACGTTACTGTATCTATCATTACCACAAGGTACCCCAATTCGGTACTACTAGATACATTGACACAAATATATTATTATCAATGGCTGGAATATCAGAAGTAATACAAGATGTCTGAGCCAGATTAAGCCAAATCTTATTAAAACCAATACGCTATAATATTTCTCCTTGATGTCTCATATCCTCAGAACGGACCAAAGAAGATGCTATCAATACATTCAAGATGAAGAAGAATTTATCACTCTGGTTATAGGTTTTACTTGATTAAACCATTAAGAAGGTTAAAGTTTGTCTCATTGAGTGTAATATAAGAGCAATATAAATGCTAATTACTTGAAGGAAATCTGAAACACTCATTTCAGGGATGACCGTAAACACGCCATTTTCCCGTGATAACAACAAAAGCAGAATCGATTTTTATCGCGAGATTACGAATTAAAGTTTGCCGAGTACAGATATTTTTTCATGACGATTTAGAACGCAATGTTTCTTTGTGTTTCAATGGGAAATATATTGCATCTTCAGAAAACATCTATATTAACAAAGTAATAATCTACAAAAAAAAAACTGAACCTTCATACATCAGTATATGGAAACGAGCTATAAAAAAGTCAATCCTACAAGTTTCCTAAACAAAACAGCGTTATCTGATTAAAGCAATATATTTACTCGTCAAAGTCTAAATGAGTATATATGTCTATTCATTTATTAAGAATGAAAGACGGGAAACTACCAGACGACCATACGTTATTGACAGTCACTATATGTCTCAGTATTTAGTTCCACATAAATAAGCCGACTCAAAGATATTGAACATTTGTTCTATAAACATAGCAACTCATAGAATGTCTTTTTCCATTTATCTATCTATCTATCAATCTATATATATATTTATCTATATATATACACATATATATATATAACTATATATATATATGTATATATATATCTTTAACTATACACATATATATATATATATGTATATATATATATATATAACTATATATATATATATATGTATATATATATATATATATAACTATATATATATATATAACATACATTATAATAACACGAAATTACATGATTGTCGATGCAATCATTTATTTCAAAATTTCAATTAATATATATATATATATATAACTATATATATAACTATATATATAACTATACATATATATATATAACTATATATATAACTATATATATAACTATATGCATATATATATATAATTATATATAACTATATATACATAGATATATATAACTATACATATAACTATATATATATAACTATATATATATAACTATATATATAATTATATATATATAACTATATGCATATATAACTATATATATATATATATATATATATAACTATATATATATATAACTATATATATAACTGTATATATATAAATATATATATATATATATATATATATATATATATATATATATATATAACTTTATATATAAGATTGTACGCCGAATTGTAGTTTTCTTTAATTCTGTGAAAAAGTCCAAATTATTTTATAACAAGCATCATAATATATTTTCTTGGTATTATAATCCTCTATTAAGCTGATATTAATATCTGCGGTATTGGGTGTCCTTTAAAAGTCCTATATTTTAAATGTACCTATAGTTGCATAGCTATAATATTATTTGTGCTTAATGACATGACTGTAGTCAAACTTGAGGTGTCTGTGATTTTATAATGAAAGCTTATCTCTTTATATATATATTTTTAAATACCGGCAGATATGTTTCAGAAAAGAGAGTCTTACGTCTACAAAATGTATTCATACAGTGGTCCCCAACCGGTGGGCCGCGGACCGGTGCCGGTCCGTAGACCAATTGGTACCGGGCCGCGTAAGAAATACAGTTTAGAAATATAGTTTGCATACATGTGCGCAGTTTTTAAAGCTCTTTATCTCAGTTTGTACGCTTTGTCATAAGATTAGTCATACGCTTTGTAAGCTTAGTCACTAGTGTTGTAAGTGTGTTTGTGTGTCTTGTGACTCGTGTTGTTGGTACGATGCTACATGTAAGTTGCAAGTAAACAATCTACCCCCGAGCCGCGGTAAAATTGTCTAACGCTTACCGGTCCGCGGCAACAAAAAGGTTGAGGACAACTGCATTAGAAGACACCTAGAGGAGAGCGTTTATAAGAACCATTAACAAATTTGTCAGACACGTCAAATTGAAATACATCCATTATTACTGCGGGCCTGAGAGAATGAACAACATTCGAAGGATCGATCGAGGACTACCAATGTACTCCATCATGGAAAAGGATGAACCCCAATGAATTTAAGCAAGATATTCTTCGAAAGTCGTACCACTTTGTATCATTGTAATACTGAAATATGATCGTTTTTTTAGACATCTCTGTATAAAATGTTAAAAAAAGAGATGACGAACGGACGTTTTGTCATCATCATCATCATCATCATCATCATCATCATCATCATCATCATCATCATCATCAATAATGAACAGTAAAACATTTTCAAAATACCTTGGAACTGATCGTCCACCCAAAGGTATATAGTTTTGTAATTCTTAGAACACTGTTCAAATATCCTTTAGGTGCCCATGTTATTTACCGAGTTACAAAGAGTATATATTCCAAAATGTATTACGATCGGTACATAAAAATAAAAGTGAATTCACCGCCCAATATATATATATATATATATATATATATATATATATATATATATATATATATATATATATATGTGTATATATAATGCACTCCACTATATGTTTACATTTACAAAATATAGTGGGCTCGTGTTACGCACCGTATTTTCTAGAATATATATCCCAACAAGTATATTGATCCTTTCATTATTTTAGGATATGTACACATAGTAAGCTTTATAAATATCTAGATATATCAGTTGGCCACTTCTATTAAATAATTATATATATATATATATATATATATATATATATATATATATATATATTTATATATATATATATATATATATATATATATATATACATTGGTGCACTTCTATTGAATGTATACTGCTCTATGCGTGTTGCTTATTATTATTACTAAAATAAGTAGAGTGTAGAACTCGTAGTAATATCAGTACACTCTATAAGTAGAAATATTTGTTTAAATACATTCTATGAGACACCCGCTATTCCAATCACCATTTGGTTAAAAATCAGGTTACATTTCCAATGTTTCCTTGTTCATTTGCCATATTCAGACGGAAACCCGTTTCATGTTGGTAATAACGTGTTTAAAATTTAACGAAACATTCACCTTCAACTATTTTGATTGTACACCAGCATTACAGTGTTTTTTCGAAAAAATTTTAAATCTTGAAACTTACTCGGTCGTAATGTTGTTTCAGATCGCTTGTTTTTAGAGGTTAGTTCAAACACTATTGAATAAGAAAACATATTGACGATAAAAATAATTGAACACATATATTCGAATACATATTACTTACTTCTAAGAAATAAACATCGTATATAAAGCATGCTCTTTCGTTAATGTCGATGTAGTCTCAAGGGCAGAAATGCATCGTTTGAACACAAAGTGATATACGGATTCTTTTTGCGCGATGCAGAGAGAAGAATAAAAACTTTTTAAAACCTGGTTTTTAATGCATCGCATTTCTAAAGTTTCATTCTCCTGTGTCCTTACGAAGATGACATGCATTTGTATCAGTTTATAGTGTATTGCATTGAGAGAACAATGCACCGGCCATTACATAATATGAGGTTTTCAAGGAATTAAAAGAAAAACATAGTAAGAAAAATCTATAAAGTTTATTGTATACAGTTTTTTTTGTATATCATGACATTTAGACAAATGAAAATCGGTATACACTAACGAATTGAATTTATAGAATGAAAAGTTAAATCAAATGAGATTGTAACGTTAATGAAATTATAAAAGTGTATTTAGACATGGTCCCTTATTTATATTCGAATGTATATATATATATATATATATATATATATATGTGTGTGTGTGTGTGTGTGTCTATATAATTAGGAGTGTGACGTAATGGGTGAAAATTTCAGATTCATTCGCGTGGTAATTTTTTGTGTTTATTTATACACAAATAACACTAAACACTCAAACATTTTGAAAATTTTGCAAAATTCAGAAGGTGAAGGCCACTAGTTTTTGGCCATTTTACATTAAAACCATTTCACAGCCTGAAAATGGTCTTAAATTCAAGTACTATATCAGATTTAACCATCTATATCCATTCATAGTGTTTGAGGATGTTTTAGGACCTTCAATGTCGCATGAAACCACTTTTTCACCGAAAAATGATGGATTTTTAGTCCCGTGGAGCCCTAACGGCTATTTTTGGCCTGCACCTTCTGAATTTTGCAAAATTTTCAAAATGTCTGATTGTTTTATGTTA
>OY744515.1:170225225-170270225 GCA_963556195.1 Sepiola atlantica | reverse complement strand
TGAAGATTTCTTAAATGTAAGTCTTGATGCACGTAATTGTTAAGTTAAACATGAAAAGTTATTTATTTATTCCTTTGGTCACATGATAACTTGGTGAACAGGATTTTGCTCGAAATATGTTCATCGCCTTTTCAATAAACCTACACGTAAGCAGAGATAGAAAAAAAACCTTCTAGTAGTATATATGATCTATCGATAATGTATTATTATTCCTTTCATACTTTAGGTAATGTAGCCCGTCATGTAAATCATTTTTAAGTTCCATATCTTGACGCGAGCATGTATCGCACAAGGTCAACATCGAAGACCTTTCAGAGCGCACGTTTGCCGCAAACTATTCTGTTTAAAACCACAATGGCCGTTTTAGTTTTGAGAGGAGACGCAGAAGTAGTCGGAGGTTAGCGAACGGACATTAAGATAGCGGAAAATTGTGCAGCGTGTATGAGGCGCTGGAATAAGTACACAGCGACATCCTATTAAGATAACAGGCCTGGTTTTGAGGTTAAAATAACTGGAGAGAGCGGGTGATATTTGATTGGCTGTTAGAGACAGCCAAAAGGGAAATTGCATGAATGGGAGATAACCTAAAGGGTGGAACGAAAAAGATGGAGAAATACGGTGAAACTTAGATAGCGAGATAGACAGAGAACAGGAACACTATAAAGAATAAGGATGACCGGAAAGGAGTGTAGGAGGAAAATGAATGATCAATGACGCTTGCAAGAGATAGAGAAATAGAAAAGAAACAATTTGAACGAAAGAAAATAAAATGAAAATCTTGTACTAGGGTGCGCTAGATAAAATAAGACAATAAAGAAAGAACTCTCGTACAAGAAAATAAATAAAAACAGAATAAAAATGACATACATACATATATATATATATATATATATATATATATATGATTAATTAATTTTTTTTCATGAATGAATCCTTAGCCCCATAAAATACATCTATAGCCTTGTGTTTCTAGCTAGAAGTTGTCATCAGTATGACTACCCTGGGCAGAGATTGAACCATCGATGTAAATATCTCTAGTCTTGTTTTTTACAGCCAGGCCGAGACATGTTGCCCGTGTATGTGCGAAGTTCTCATTTCGTCTTAATTAATAAAATATATAAAGTGTAATTATAGTAATTTAATTTCTCTTGATTTTTGGTAAAACACATCATTCATTTACGCACAAAAGTGTGTTCATGGAAATAAAAAATAACTTCGCTTTGTTACTGTTTTACATTTCGGAAACTGAAAAAAACAGGAAAATCGGATCGAACCCTCAAACTAATAAACTGTAGTCAGTGACCAAAACAATACACCAAATGGCATTTGTCCTAGAATTGTGTGGAAATCTGACTGTATTTTTACGTGGTAGTTTGCAAGTAATTCCTTAAATTGAACCGGAAATGACTTCAGAGAGACGCGAATTTTACATAAGCCCAAACCTATGCGTTCGTGTTGTGATGTTTTCTTTTCATTGTTTTATTCTGTTTTTAACAATAATTACACTTTTGTTTTTATAAAAAGAGGGTACATATGCAGTTTACCTTCCTGCAAGTTACGTATAGGCATTAAGATTGGTTCATGTTTTCGTGAAATAGTATTAAATGAGACATCATTTAGAGTAAAACTCAGTTTAGTATTACGCATGTAAACTTGATAAAAATAAACGAAGTTAGTTGCCCAAAAAGAATACAATACCCCGAAAAATCAAAACATTTCCAGTCACTCACACATTTTAGGACAGATAACTATTTTTTAGAGCTCTGACACTAAATCCGACTGGTAAAATCGAAACCCCATACGAAATCGCCTTAAAAAGTAAAATGCGCAAAATGTATCGTCCATAGCAAGAACACAAACTATTCCTAATACGGTAGAATTGCATGTTTCTTTGAGGCTCAACTGGGCCAGGTTTCGCATGGAGGTCGAAGCGGTTCGCTGCTTCAGTCATTTCCGATAATATATATTATATAATGGAGAGATGAATTGCTTATATTATTATTATTATTATTATTATTATTAGTATAAGTATTAGTATTATTAGTATTATTATTATTATTATTATTATTATTATTATTATTATTATTATTATTATTATTATTATTATTATTATTATTTTTAGTATTAGTATTATTATTAGTATTATCTTCATCGTCATCATGATCATTATTATTATTATCATTATTATTATTATTATTATTATTATTATTATTATTAGTATTATTATTATTATTAGTATTAGTAGTATTATTATTATTATTATTATTATTAGTATTATTAGTATTATTATTATTATTATTAGTATTATCTTCATCGTCATCATGATCATCATCATTATTATTATTATTATTATTATTATTATTCTATAATAAGAGAGGAACCTGACTGATGCAGGTATAAGAGGGTAAGGGACAGGGAGGTAGATACATGAAGAAGGGAAAGAGATAGAAAGACGGATTTGAATAGAATAGGGAGAAGTTTTAAGACAAAGTTGTTTAACACACTTTGTAACCTCTTCTATTTGGTGTTGTTATGGTCTTAGGCAACTCCGGATCCTCTGTTTGAAGCGAAGTGTGAAAACGGTGCAGAGAGACATATAGAGAAACGAATTGAGAGGGGGGGGGGGCGAAGAGTTTTAATATAATGATGCTACACACCCTCATTATCATCTTCTATTTTGTTTTGTTATGATCCCATACAACGACGGGTACCCTGGTAGAAGGGAAGTGGAAAAACGGTGAAATGAGAAATATAAAAAAAAGGATTGAGAAGAATAGCGAAAAGAATGATATAAAGAGGTTACACTCGCCAGGTAACCCTTTTAATGTCGTTATGTACTAATTTGGGGAAAAATACCAACTTATTGCTCAAAGAGAATAGTCTGTCTGTATGCCAAGAGAGATGAAATGTGCGAGGCTACAGAGAAGTAAGCGGGAAACGTGGGGAGAGCCCCGGATAACGCCGCGTAGGCCTGCTAGTTTATTAGATAAAAGAATTACCTATGTGTATATGTGTGTATGCCACGCTAAAAAGTTAAACACTGCAAATCAAGCAGGCACAAAGGTGTTATATTATTAATCAGCTTTGCCCTTAAATTATAGTATTTAAAATGTAGAAAGTAGCATTCATTATTTGACTCAAACTGGCGCAGAGTTTGTCAGTCGGACGGTCCGTTTTTACTTTTTACAGCGTTGTACTGTAATCTTATTTCAAGGAGTTACTACCAATATGCCAACTGATACCTATAGAAATCTATATAAAAATAGAGTTGTATGTGTGTAAGTATGCACAGATAAAAAAATTAGCTGAGTGGAACAAGAATAGGGGTGTAGACACAGCGGGTAAGGAAAGGGAAAGGGGAAATATTTGAAGATCAGAGAGAAAAGGAGAGACTGATGAGGACAGATAAACCGATATAGTAGTTGTAATAGAAATATATTACAATTTAACCTCCAGTTAAACCGGGTAGTTTTGCTAGTAAAATATAAAAAGAAAGCCAGATATAATGAATAAAAAATAAAATATCATATAAAAATCAATTTGAAATAAAATAGCTTAATTACTTTTTCGGCTTCACAAATGCACACAAATTAATATGAAATACCAATCAGCATTGCATTGTTTGCCCCGATTTAAAGCAGTGGTAGAATAACTCCTTACCATAACCATATGCATACATCCACATACACACATGCAGATACAAAGAATAGTCAAACTAAAAACCATATATATATATATATATATATATATATATATATATATATATATATATATATATATATATATATATATATATATATTACATATATATGAAAGAGAGAGCGAGAATGAAAGAGCTAGCAGAAAAATAACCCAATATAAATGGTTGATTATCCCACAATCGTATGCTAAGAATAAGAAAATTGTATAGTTCTATTTAGCCAGAACTGAAATGATTTTGTGGGTGTACACATTCCCGATCGATAGAAATGTACGGGAAGAGTGCCATCCTCTTTTTTTACCAAAAATACATCGGATTTAAAGATAATACCTGATAATGAGGGAGGCAGCTTGCAAACTAAGTAATGGGGGTGAATAATAAACATGATTTCGTAGACAAACCTAGATTAGTTTTATTTTCTGCCATTCACTCTCCTAAACTTAGTAGACGTTGTCCATTACTTTATGAAATAGGAAGTAAACCTGGAGTATAAATAGATCATGTATAATTTTCTAAACACGTCTACGTAATATTAAAATCAGAAAGATATAAAAACTATATATATATATACGCACGAATATATATATATATATATATATATATATATATATATATATATATATATATATATATATATATATACATTAACATATATATATATGTGTATATATATATATATATACATAGAAAAATACATATATATAAATATATATATGCATTAACATATATATATATATATATATATATATTTACAGATATAAATACATATATATATACATTTACATATATATATATAACTATATATTTACATATATATATACATATATATATATATTTACACATATATATATATATACGCATATATATATACATATATATATGTGTATTCATATATATTTACACATATATATATATTTATATATATATATTTACATATATATGTATATATGCATATATTTACATATATATATATATACACACATATATATATACATATATATATATACATATGTAAATATATATGTATATATATATATATATATATATATATATATATACATATATATATATATATACTATCCAAAGTGCATTTTATTAGAAGATATAATTTTGTTTATGTATCAATTTTCAGTATTTACTCCAACAGTGCTCGATACGTAACTAGAGGTGGGTAATAAGATATGAAAATATATTTATGGCAATTAAGCTACATAGAGACTCCCGATTTACTCATGAACATCCTCCTCGATGATGAAATGCGGGAGTCTCTGTGAAGTTTAATTGCTATAAATATATGTTCGTAGCTAACTATACATATATATATCTATATCTATATCTATATATATATATATATATATATATATATATATATATATATATATATATATATATATATTAGTAGTAATATGTTTTTGAAAGGCTGTCGGCAATGCAAATTCCGGGTAAGCTGGAAGGAACAAAAAAATCAAATCGAATACGAAATGTTACTTACTATTTATTTTGTCTTAAAATCTTATATAACAGCAAGTGTGGGGTTAGCTGTTTGTGTGATGTCCGTATGATTATAAAAAAATATTTATTGAATATTTCGGGAAAAGAAACTTCCCTTTGTCAAAAATAATAAACACGTGAGGAAAATCCCGTCCGTGTAGAGAATCTGCCAAAATGGATGCACGTAAGAAAAAAAATAGTCAGGCACATTTCCTATTCGATTTATTATTTTCGTTTCTTTCCAGCTTACATCTTACCCATAATTTGCATTGCCCACATCCTTTTAAAAACATACTACTACTATTCCCCGCAATGCTTCAAACTAAGCTACCATTCTCTCTCTCTCTTTTTCTCTCTCTCTCTCACTATATATATATTTATATATATATATATATATATATACACACATAAACATATATATATATATATATATATATATATATATATATATATATATAATAGAGACAGACAGAGAGAGAGAGCGAGAGAACGTAAAATATTGTTATGATAAAGTGATCTGCATAAGGCGTTTGTATTTCTGTAAAGCTGTTAGCCAAATCTATATGTTCATGAACTAACTCAGATCTACTAATGTTATGAGCACAGTTGACGTGAATAATGATGTAAATACATATAATAACACTTTTGGATAATTACACCCATACCCATATATTCATAGTATTTTCATTTACAATTATCAAAGTATTACACTTTTGAATCTCAACTAAATTTGACGACTTATATTCCTATATTATTCACAATATATTATGTAAACTGAACGTATACATGAGCGTTTCCGATTTTATAACTCTACCAGACCCTGAAAGTCATCATAACATTTCTGTTTTCATTTCCTGAATGTATATGTTTGAAAGATATAAATACAAGTAAAGTGTCGTATTCTTATTATAACTATGTCATACACCCGGTGCTTCTTGTATTCTACGTAATCAAAAGAAAATGTAAGTATCCAGTTCGTCGGGGTAATGTAGTTTGACAAAGTATATATCTATAGAGAGACGGCTTCACACTCTTAGACATGAAGACAATGATTACAAATTTATCATGTAAATTCAACTTAAAATATACTATGTTGTTTATATAAAAGTTAAAGGAGAATTCATTAAATTTTAGATTATTAGGGAATTGATAAGATTAGCATACTCGAATTACATTCGTATTATTTTAGGTTGCTACGCAATACGAATATGTTAAAAGGGGATGTATATTTTCACGCAGTCTTAATATATGAAAGTGGTGTTAACCCAGTTATGAGTGTGTATTAGTTATTCATGTGCAGGATGGTGGGAAACAAGTATGTCCATTATATACACTTAACATCAATAGAGGAACAATTACAAAAGACTAGCTCGTAAAACATCCTACAGCTTATGACGTTGCATCATTTTGTGATTAGAGAATCATGGTCTTTATATAAAGATTCTCGATGGGTGACACTTTTAATTAAAGTACGTAAATGTGAATCATTAAATGTTTTATTGTTACCGTATCAACTGTTCAAATATTGTTTTAGGGTTATAATATTTTTTGTGTTCGTAAACGTAGTGAACTGAATCCATGAGAAACACGCTGTATTTCTGTTTTGCATGTTAATCTATTTCCGCAAGTTTTTATGCTTAACATTTGAAGCATTATGTAGTATACATACATACTCAACCAATACACGCAATTCGAGGTTTTTAATCTATAATTAAAACGTATAGATATTATTCGCTTCTTGTTTGTATCGGACAGAGTTAGAACACAACAGAAATGTTTGTCTCCGTGTGCTCGTCGGTTTCTGTTGCTTAATCTCATAAAACGTATCGTACTTTATCTTCTCTGCAGGACTCTAGATACAATGTCAGGTGACGTTTTAAAAAGGCACCACACTAAATGAAATGCGCCATGGGTTTCCCAATAGCAACCCCGACATTTTCCGGTAGAGGTATTCCAGCGATTAACAATACACAGACTCCTTCTCAGAGAGAGCAGAGATATTAGTAGTGCACCTCCTGGGACTGGACAGAACAATACATTATTTCGACATTTAAAAAACCATTGTACAAATGATTGTCAAGGGCATGTCCTGGACGAGTACGAAAAAAACATAACGTATCTATCCCTCTAAACAATTTCAGGCAACACTCATCAAATGAACAATAAAATATATACGCATATATTGGTCACTTGTTGAATATGAGAACATAAATAAACACTAGTAAAAATAATGACAAAGTATATACTTAGTAAATGTAATATTACCAACAGATGATGTCAATTTCGCCGCAAAAATACTGGAAAGTTACATTACTTAATGCTTAAAAGAATAGAAAATATGAAAAACATTCACTGATTGTCGTAAATGTTTTCTTGACAAACACGGACAACGTCTAACGTATATATATAACTTTCAGCAATGTAATGCTACAACCATTAAAGGTACAATCAACTATATCCGCATATATTAGCCACTAGTTGTAAAATCAGAAAAGACATGGTGAAGCCGACTTAAGAAACCCGCTAGTAAATATGAAATAACAAAAGGAGTATATATAGTGTGTGATTAAGACTGGAGTGAAACAGGTCAAGATAATGAAATAAAAATAAAGATAACTAGAAAATATGATATGAATAGTCAATACGATGGACATTTTTAAAAGAGCTCGTTTTAAAAATTCATGGAATAGTAACAATTAAACGTGTAATGCAGCAATGAATATAAAGAAGCGGCATTTTTTTATGAAAAGACGTTTCCGCCAGAGAGAAATTAAATAGTATGTTAGTAAAATAGCATCAAAGAAAATAAGCTAGTAAAACTGTTTAGATGTATGAATGAAATAATTACTCTTTCCTGAAATAGGGCAACACATTCAAAGACGTTATATGTATGTATGTATGTATATATATATATATATATATATGGAACATTTATGCATTTTTATGATTTTAATACAAAAAGGACAATCAGAATAATTGAAAAAAAATAACAAAGATGTAATTAAACAGACGAATTCTTTTATATCAAATATATATTCATATATATATATATATATATATATATATATATATATATATATATATATATATATGCATACATATATATATACCGGTTACATATATTACATATGTACTCTTTGTTAAACTTATTTAAAATATTTTTAAGCATTATCGTAGAAAAGCATCAATAGCTTAGCTGTCATATGTATATGCGAGATTTGTTCCTCTATGTTAGCTGAGTTAGTAAAGTGACGGACGCAGCGAACTGGTTTCCGTGTTTCAAATCACTTACAAGTCGTCGAGACACTAACACCTGTCCCTGTGGATATATATATATATATATATATATATATATATATATATATATTATATGTGCATTTAAGATACATTTTATAATTAAGAAACATGTATATATACATATATATATATATATATATATATATATATATATACATGACTATATATACAAATATGAAAGTTTATATTTTTTTCTTTTTAAATATATATATATATATATATACATATTAAATATATACATATATACAATTTATATATACATATATATAAATATAAATATATATATATATACAATTATATATATATATATCTATAAACATAGATATATATATATATACAAATATATATATATGTATATATATATATATGTATATATATATATATATATATATATATATATATATATATATATATATATATATATATATATATATACATATATACACATGATTGGTAGTCTATTTTACATGCGTAATTCAGTATTACAAATAGTTAGCCTATAATATATGTGGTTAACTATCTCAAGGGATTAGGAGATGTGTAATCCGGGAAAAGGTAGACATTCTTAATGTATACTTAGTTACACTCATTAAATATATAATCTTTTAAATAACACACATAACTCTCTGTAGATCAAGAAATAACAGTTTATAATAACAGTTTCATAATATTTTATAGAATTGAGTTTACTTACGAAAAGTAAACACTAAATGGTTTATATTGGCTTTAACGCTCACCCCATTAAATCTTTCATTTGTGGCTGTTTCAAAATAGTGCACACCAACATCCGTAGTGTAATGGTCTCGTTTGTCTGTTGAATTGACTCAACCTATTTTTTGTATTGAATACCAATACACTCTACGTATTATAAGTTTAATAGTATACATCATAGTTATGTATTAGAATAAAAATAACCTTTATATATCCGCTTTGTTTTAATTTGGTTTCATGGCCCGAGCTGTTTAATACTAACCTTAGTATGCAATTTCTGGCCAAAAATGTGATATATTTTAGACGAGTAATTTCAACTAATGTTGTGGCAGAATGACTGGCGTCTGACGAATTATTAAAAGATGTATACTAATGAGTTGCAATCATCACAAACGTTGTTTCTCCCTATTTTTTTCCTAGATGTTAAAAGTTAGGATGTGTGCTTTCTAAATAAAGAACTGTTTCCCGGAAATATAACGAACGCAACGTGTAGCTGTGACAGTTTCAGCGAAAAAAAAAAGAAAAAGGGTAACCTGAAAATAAGTAAAGAAAACCAAAAGCAAAAACGTAAAACAATAACAAATAAACCTGCTTAAATATACATAAATTATTGAAGGAATACAAAAGAAAGTATATGAACCTAAAAGAAAACGTTGTGAAAACGAAAAAAAATATTAAACAAAAAGTATATATGAAAGCATCATGGCGGAACAGAGAAATGCAGGTTTGTGCAGCTTTTTGATATTTTCATCTTCCATAACACAAGGGAGGCTATTTAAAAGAAAACAAAAAAATGCGTCTAAAAAAGGATATGCATAATTTTAGTTGTATCGGTAAAACAAAAATATTTAGGAAACTTTTGTTTAAAATGATGCATCTTGTGACAGTAAGTGAGGGGGATGCTTGCCGATAACGAAATTTTCTAGAAATAGGTAATGGATGAAAAAAGGAAAGACTCTACTGTCGTATATGCACACGTAGGGAAACGCACACACACACACACACACACACACACACACACACACACACACACACTATTTAGATCTAGCACACGACTACTTAGAAAGAGAAACATGTAGGAACCCCACCATATATAAATTTATATATATATATATACAAATACATTATATATATATATATATATATATATATATATATATATATATATATATATATATATATATATATATATATATATATACTATATTATGATTAATGTGTTTACATTATTCTTATTCACATACAAATGCGTTTCATCTTTTCAAGGGTCTCATAAGTCAGAAGGTTACACTTCTTTCGGTGACACGATTCGAACCGAAGACCAAAGTTTCCTTTAACATTCTAGTATGTACATCTTCCTCACGTCAAACGCAACGATAGTATATATATATATATATATATATATATATATATATATATATATGTATATATATATATATTATTGAAAGTTTTTCAAACTTTTTAAACAAGATGCGAAAAGAAACAGAACACATTTAACATTTTGGTCTAAGGTCCTTCGATGGTAAATGTCTTTGCTTCTGAATCACTTAATTGTGTAATCACTGTATTAGTCAGGTTGCAAGAAATTATGCCAGACTTAATATTATTGTAGGGATTATAAATTGTTTACTTTGTAAATGTATTTCAAGGATTTCAAAGCAAAGCAGTATATCGTTTCATGCCACTCTAGCAACGTTGCCTAAAGAGAACCTCGTTTCAGAAATGAGATCATTTTTTTGCTACACTGTTTCGATTATGAAAAATGTTATAATCACTTGCTCTGTTCGGCTTTTGTAAAAAATGTTATTTACAAAACTACTAATAGTGTTATGAAGAACATGAGTATACTAATAAGCATCACGATATATACATATATATATATGTGTGTATGCATATATATATATATATATATATATATATATATATATATATATATATATATATATATATATATATATATAGTACCCCTTGTATTGCCCAATCACAGTTTAAATGTATTTGTCATTCGCACATTCTTATCCCTCTTCTTCCATTTATCTTTATAATTGCTCGGGATAATTATTGAGCTTAAACTATTTGACTGCAGGTTGAATTCTCTAATAGTGTACTTATAGTCTCATCTCATATATATATATACATATATATATATATATATATATATATATATATATATATCAATAATAATCGTAATAATCCAGGTAAAAAATATCCACAGGGCATTCTCTCCAAATATGATCTGAGGTTAAGATTGGATTCCAACTCTGCCTGATGAGATCTCAGTTTATAGTAACTGTTGATCGATAACATCGACATGCCAGTGTCGCAGATTTTGTACATGTCGTTGTAAATAAAATTATCATATATATATATATATATATATATATATATATAATACATATATAATATATATATATATATATATATATATATATATATATATATATATATATATATATATATATATTTGTAAGAAATTGTCCAAACCTCTGGATATATGTACATGAATACATGGATATATAATAGAGTAAAGTGTATCTGTATCAGCCGATGTCCAGACTCAATAATAAAACGTTTGTAATAACAACATCACGGAAAATAGCAAACTTCTTACGATGCATGTAACGATCGGAACTCTTAAAATGGATTAAAACAAAATTAATACTTTTACAATTGCCACTAGAGACTCGAGAACAATCTAGCAGAGTTGAGAAACATTTTTTAAAGCGGAAGCTGCTTAGCATTTACGTATTTAATGACTTACCTAATGAATAGTGTTTCGTCTCATGGCTTCGGAAACATTTGGTCTAAATTATATTGGTGTTTTATTCGAACTACTATTGTCATCTTGATCAGAATTTCACCAATAAATTAAAGGTGTATTTCAGAAGTTCTTATATATTACAGAATTCGACATGAAGATTCACAAGTTTGATAAGATTAACACAAAGCAGAGGCAAAGCTACATCGACGGTTACGTTGTGATTATATGAAACAAAGTGAGAATGGTATCCAGATTGTAAAATGTTATCTAAAATTATTAAAAGACAATAATGGTAATGTATTTGGAAATCTATGATCCCCATCTATTAAAAAATCTATGATATATTTTTCCTTTGTGGTTATCTCAAGGAAAGGGTATATGTGAACACGCCTACAACGATTCAAGAGCTTAAAAGCAATATCAGACATAAACTCCAAAAACTAGAGCCAGTTATTCTAAGGACTGTAATGGAAAATACCCTAACTAGAGCCCGTAATTGTGAGGCCGAAAATAGTGCCCATTTAAAGAATATTATTTTTAAAACCTATGCAACAAAATTACCAAGTAAATGTATTATTTATCAGAAAAGCCTAGTAAATTACTTAGAATGTTGTAGTTTATATCACATAAACAAACCAATGCGCGACTTTTGAACCACCCTGTATATATATATATATATATATATATATATATATATATATATATATGATAAGATATAATATATATATATATATATATATAGGGTATATGAAATATTAAAATCTTTATAACCATTTTATATATATAATATATACATGCTTTCTATAGTATTGTGGATTAACTGCACCAGTTATTGGGAGTGTATTTTAATTGTTTTATACTTGTAATCAATTCATATTATTTATTCTTTGTATATAGTCATCATTCATGTGGTATTGTATTGATTTACATATTTGTATATACTACAATTCTCACATCTCGGTCTCTCTGAAATTGCTGATGGAGAATCGATAACTTACCTACTTTTCCCGTGTGTATTGTCTCCTATGTTAAATGCCTTGAAATATGAACTAATTAAGAAAAATATATATTATCTTATGTATTATTGATTAGATAGTAAAGCGCTATATATTCACACACTCCTAAGTAAAGACACGCACAGATACATACACGAACCTCTCTCTTTGTCTCTTATTCTCTATCTCTGTAACTCTCTTTAACTTTCTCTATCTCTCTTTTTTCTCTCTTTATCTTTATCTCCCCCCTCTCTCTCTCTCTCTCTCTCTCTCTCTGTATATATATATATATATATATTATATATATATATATATATATATATATATATATATATTTATGTATATATATATATATATAAATATATATATGCGTGTGTGTGTGTAAGGTTACGGATAGATAACTCCAGCAGAGTGCTCAATCATACAAAAACATAAAAATAAGTGCGTGATTATTGGTATTATTGATAAACGTGGTACAGAATAGCCGAACAACGTCGATACTGTCAGTGTCTATTAAAAACAAATTTGTGCTAATATTTGGTGTTCTTTACTGTACCCTGTTCAACCTTTGTTCATATATATATATATATATATATATATATATATATATATATATATATATTAAAATAAACATAGTTAAAACTATGTTTATTTTAATATAAAAGCTCTAATTTATATTGAGCACATTTGAAAAAATATTGTTTTTGTTCATCTAGTTAATATTTGAACTTAATTAATTAATATATATATATATATATATATATATATATATAGAGAGAGAGAGAGAGAGAGAGAGAGATCAGTGGGTACAAATTTGGGCAGGGATCACCGTGCCGGGTTCGAGTATTCTCCCCATATTCACTAATGTCATATGAAAATGTGTGTTTGCTTCTCTATGTATACTCTGGTCGAACTTCGCAGAAATAGAGGGGCGTTTTCTTAGGGGTAAACACTTGAGATCTGTAAGAGATAAATCTCTATTTGAATACGTTGGTGTATATCTTTCTTGTGATGTATTGGTCTTATCGGAGTCCAGGAACATAATTCATCAATTTTGGAGAAATGTTTAGCTACATTGTTGTTACGTGAGGTAACATTACTAGGAGAATGTGGACCATTCCTCGTATGAGCCAGTGTATTACCGTGTTGAGGGGATATATTTGGAGTTTCGAATAGTGTTGTTTTGAATAGTTGGTCAGGGTGTACTTGTAGCGTGAAGTATCCTCGTGTAAGATTGTCCCGACAAACGTTTGTTCTAAGATACCGAATTCACTCGAAGAGTGTGGATAGGTAATTCAAACTCTTCTGTGTGTATATATGTTCCTTACAACTATGGGTTTGATTATATAGCTGACGAAACTTTCACATTAACAAGTATGTATGTGCTTATTCCGTTGTTGGTTACAGTCGTGTGTCGAAACTGTGTTCACGCTGAAATTTAATATCTGATAGCGTACAACTTTTATCAACATTCAGAATCTGTATCTCTATTATACTTTACTGTATATAAAATCTGTTTAAAAATGTTAAACTATTGGAGAAAACTTTCATTAGAAAACACATAAAAAACACATAAAAAATTAGGTTATGAAATTTTTTTTTTTTAACAGTCGTAACAATTACTACATTATTAAATCTCATATGCTATTTTATGATGTTTAATGAATTTGGTTAACATTCATGTTTATGCAACTTGTATTGCTGATTATTGTGTAAAACTTTAGGCAAGCTTAATTCCGATTCAAACATCATCATGTGACGGGATTTCCCCACGCATTGTTCTGATTCGTTAAATAAATCGTAAATGTATAAGGTTTTTATATGGACAAGTTCGATTTCTGCCGGAAGTTGAATAGTTCAGGATATAACAAAAAAATAAAATAAGTGGTACATAAAATTACAACTTAATAAGATATACTATACAACGTGTTTAACTTAAAATAGAGAACGAATAAGTTGTAGCGTTATATAGCATTTGTATGTTGTTCAGTCTAAACATCCATGATCACATTATTCATACCATGTTAGAGTAGATACAATATATAAAAGGGATGATCGCAAATTTAGAGATACCTATTATTAGTGAGTAATTTATTTTAAAGAGTCTGCTACAAATGTAGTTTTTAATCACGAGACAGATATTATTGTTGTGGCCCTGTTTTTTTTTCATTCGAAAAACTTTTCGTTTGTTCAAAGATGAGTACGTAAGAAAAAAATTACGTAATTCCACATTGTCAGTAGTTGTCTGGTGGTTAGAAAATGGAGAGAGAGTAGATCGTCGAATCCTTCTTAGCCAAGTTGATGTGGCCCTGTTAAAGAGATCGAAATAAAGAGACGAACACGGCATTAAGTAGAAACAAGTGTATTAAGAAAATAGAGTACAGAGGGAAGAAATATGCGCCTGGTAAGTAGAGTTCAACTATCTTACTGGATTCCGGCGAGAGTTAATTGCAGTTGAGGAAAGAGGAAGAGTCTATGTTGTACATAGGTAAGTCACCATCACAATTATGTAGACTGTATGTTAGAATAAACCTATATCGTTCACTTTCTCGCGATAGGTACTATGTGTAAATATATAAGAATTAATATATTAAATAGTAGCAATAAAAAAGTTGGGTAAACTGTGATACGCATTAAGTAGTGAGATGAGAAAGAAATATTCAAGTGATATAGGGGTTAATTATAACGTACCAGTTCACTCATTTATTACGAAGTAAGTAAGAGCATTACCTTATACGACTTAGAAGAGCTTGCTTTGTCCACTGATTAAAATGCGCGTTCTAGACGAAGATAAGTGGCAATTCCAATTCGAAGTCTTCGTCACTACCTGACGTCGATGTACATTATTTGTTTTAAAGTTTATTTGTTATGAGTTATTGATAATACTATTATAATCATATTATAATCTTATTACACGTTGATAAAATGAATTCGTATGAATGGGTAATGATTTATGATATGTGGATAGTAGATAACTAGGCATACAAGATACTCATAGTCACTGATCTCGGAGATATTATATTTACAAATATCTCGCCTACATCCAATAATACCCATAATATTCCTTATTTACTAGTTGTATTCCAATGCAGATTAAGGTCTCAAATATTATTTCTGAATAGATTCTCAGACCCAAACGAGGCGATTTACAACAACCAGGAATTCCATGTGCATACGAGTATAGTATGAGGCAGACTGATAACGGCGCGGACGTATATATATATATATATATATATATATATATATATATATATGTATATGTATATATATATACATACATATACATACATATATATATATATATGTATATATATATATACATACATATACATACATATATATATATATATATATATATATATATATATATATATATATATATATATATATATATATATAATGCCGAGATATCCAGTCGTCTTGTATTATTACTTGCCATTGGAATCAAGCAATACCGACCCAGGAGAGCGGTTGTTGAGATTGCGCAACCCTTGCAATTACAAATTCACGCGCGGGCAGCCCCTGGCGGGGCACTCATACGTCGAAATCGACGGGAGAGTCCATCATATATATATATATATATATATATATATATATATATATATATATATATATATATAGTAATCAGTATATAATAAATGTAAATGTACGTATATGTATATATATACATATATATGTATGTGTGTATGTATGTATAGATAGATATATGTAGATACATTAAGAGAAATAAATCGATAGTTATAGACATATGTATAATATATATATATATATATATATATATATATTTATATATATATAGATAAATATATGTATATATATATAGATTAACATGTATATATATATATGTATGGGTATATATATATATATATATATATATATATATATATATATATATGTGTGTGTAGGTGTGTGTATATCAGCAGTCATTTACATAGCAGAATTGGTAAATGATACACATCATTTTCATTCCATCGAAAATGTATAATACTCGTATTTTACAAAATGCTTATTTACATCAGGAAACAACATAAATACAACACAACTATCAGCTTAAGATATTTACTTTGGTATTTTGATTTTAGAGAATCGAATATTTTCAGATGAGTTTCATCATTTCTCAAATAAGCTTGATCGGTGAAGGATATCTAAGCGTTATTATTGAGCTGTATTGTTTTTCATATATCAAACGTTAATTAACATATTCTATAGATATATAGTAAATGAACCTATAAGACGATGGGGCAAAATAAATGTAACTAATCCACCGAATATGGCATTATTCGACAAATATATAAATGCGAAAGTTGCGTAGGTTATTTTTTAAATTCAGGATACAGGATAAACGCAAGCACTTTTTTCTTTCAAATATCAAAGACTTTTACCATATCATGATTATCGCAAGAATTTAAAGAAAGTAGAATTGAATATTGGATAAACTTTCGGCAGCCTCGTATATTCCGCTTTTTTTATTTTGTCTTTTAGTCATCATATTACATGAGCGATGTTTCTTACAAATGAGGAGGAAGTGCTGGTTTTAAGATTGGAATCCATCTATCTAACACTTATCGTTAGGTATTTTTTTTCAATGACGTTTTTATAGCTTCTTACATAAAGTGGAGTCATGCCTTGTCTTGAGCGATTTAGAAATAAATGTAAACATGATAGATTGTTAAATGAACGAATTTACTTAATACGTCAATATACATACAATATGTTAATTATAACAATTAAACAAAATCTTAAGATTGTAAATGTATGCACTTTAAATTATACAAATTACTTTTTAATTCAATTAAAGTATTTTTTTTTCGATACAGGTCAAATTATGAATTTTTAATGTTACTATCTTTTTTGAGTAATCTGTATTTTTAAATGCCTTTTCCTATGAGAATATGTATATAATTTATAGTAGAGAATACATATCAGCTATTTAAACTACTGCTGATAGAGGGGCACTAGTATATACCTCATCATCGGCAGCATCTCTATTATTTATTTTGAATATAGAAATAGTTATATATTTGTCTTATTACTCGCATATTTTCATTGACTACCCCCATATATCCACCAATATCTCATCCATAACGTTCATTTAATAATCTATTCTCAATCCCATATTGTGTCTACTTTTCTCATTCTTACTTTCTTTTCAATATACCTTTGTGTATATATCAGCGAATCAATGGTTTTCAATGAATGCTTTCTTGTCTCATTCGCTTTCTTTTTTGCTGGTCTTCTCTCTTATTCGCGAATATATTTACTCGTTCAGATTGATTAGTATCTTTTTATCTCTACGTTTGTCATTATCTCTCACTAATTCCTATCCCTACTTTTATATATTGATTTCACACTTTCTTATTAACTCCATTGCCTTGCATGTACTTTTCCAACTAAGCCTCTCGTTAAGTGTCAGCGAACACTTAGTGAATATCCTTCTCACATTCTCTTCATTGTGCCCTCTCTTATTATCTCTCTCCTCGATATTTTATTTACTTTCTACATATTTTCTCTTCACTTGTCTCTTCCTCCTTCTGTGTAATTCCTTCTTTCGTTTTCCCGCAGATTTAACTCTCTTTGCTTGTTTGTGAACATAGTTTAATTACTCAAAATGGCTGCCGTGAAAGTGTCCAGCAAGAATGACTAATTTACATGTAGCTCTCGTTAGGGCAAATACTTCGTCTATTAAAACCGGGTTCAACTTACGCTGAAAAAGAAATAAAGAGCTTTGAATGTCCTTATCATAAAAAAAACATATAGAACGTAATTATGATAAAAATGGAAGTAAAGAGAGGTGCTGCATCGATGACAATATCCGGTCAGTCATTAGTAACACATGTTCACGGTCCAGTTGCCTTGACAACGAACAACAGCATTGATCTAAAATTATGTCGTTCAGCTCGTCGAATATCGATATATCAGTTAGATTCATAGAAATCGCTAATTCATGGATGAATGTTGTTCGATTAATTTCCTACTCGACATTGTATAAAAGGTCTTCCCGCCCTTTCGCAGCTGGCTCTGTGCGCTTACAATCAATGTGTCCTAACTTTAATAGATATTTTTAATCTTTCGATCGAGGCTTGATTATCGGTCATCTCTTTGAATATCTACGTATGTATGTACATTAATACATTAGATGCGTCCCATGAGATAATATCTCTGTCAGTCTGTCTATCACACGTAAGTTTAAAACAGCGATATAAAGGCAACGAGGAAACTACAGGCGAATATGATCCACCGTCTGTTGTCACTACTTATATTTAAAAAGCATTTACATTACTAAACGCATAGATAGAATAATCGCATCATTATTATATCCGATTCTTTTATAATGTGTTTTTTTTTCTTGATATAAAAGTAGTCTTATAAGAAAATGTCATCGTTTCATATTACTTGATTGTCAAGTCGGGAAAAAGTGACTCTTAATTAATAATGTATTGACATAAATTCTTATACGTAAGTGGAACGGTAAGCTAGCGCATGAACACGGTTCAATCGATCTCGCCTTTTTAAGATTCAACAATCGCTTTCTATTAATGGCGAGTTACTTTATTATTGTCTACATCGCCTCAGATCAACCGTTAATCGAATAATGATATAATGGCCTTGACTTTATTTTAGTAAGAAAATAATTTCATTATAATAATACTTGCTGCCCAGGAAAATATGACAACCCTCTTCTGTCTCTCTTTCTCAATCTCCCTATATACACACACACCCACACACACACATATAATGTATGTATGTATGTATGTATGTATGCATGTATGTATGTATGTAATGTATGTATGTATGAAATGTATGTATGTATATATATATATATACATATATGATATATAATGAGTGTATGTATGTATGTAGATATGTATATATTTATATATATATATATATATGTGTGTGTGTGTGTATGTCCGTAGATATATATATTTATATGTGTGTATGTACGTAGATATATATATATATATATGTAGATATATATATATATGTATATATATATATATATATAATGTTGGCGTATGTATGTAGGTATATATATATATATATATATATATATATATATATATATATGTATATATACATAATGTGCGTGGATGTATGTATATATATATATATGTATGTAGATATTTATATATATATATATATATATAAATATATGTGTATATATATAATGTGTATGAAAGTATATATATATATATATATATATATATATATATATATATGTATATATGTATATATATATGTATGTAGGTAAATATATGTAGATATGTATACATAATGTGTGCGGATGTATGTATATATATATATATATATATATATATATATATATATATATATATATATATTCAGGCAAACATTATTAAAATAACAGGACTCTTCTATCTGTTTATACTTATTATCTTTTCAATCCTTTAATCCTTTGATTTTAACACTAAAAACTAATTATTTGTTCGTGTTTAAATCAAATTTATTCATGAATGATCTATAGATGTTACAAACGTTCTCGATTTTTTCTCGAATCCTCTTCAGGTATTGATGGCAAATATGGAATAAAAAGCTGGTGAAACGATATCATTTGTAAAATACAGCGTAAAGATGGGCACATAACAGAATGACTACATTGTCCAAAAAAGACAGATGCAGTAAAAATGGTTTAATGTATTTATGTATTTATTCATTATTTATAGTCATGGCAGATTTATTTAGTTTATTCGAATAATTATGAGGAAAAACAATGAGAAAGAAGGCAATGATGAATTTTATAAAATTATGTTTATTAATTCTGACTAAAGAACACTATTTTACATATATTTGAAGGCAATTGTGAAACCCGCTTTTTTATTATTTTATATTGAATATAGAATAGCATTGGTATCTATGTCTATAGTTACTTAGTATCCCTAGAATTTTACATCAGTCATTAATATGATTAATTATGTTGTACTTCGCTTTTATACCTACATCTCATGACTAAATACACCAATTCCTCTATTGATGCCCAATATATGCAAACTACATATACGAATTAGGTAATCACCTGAGAAACATACCCTCTCTCACACCGCCTCAGTTTAAATGTGCTTGAACTCTGCCAACCATATGAACCTGTATCTGTTCGCTGGTACTGCTGTTCCACATAGGAGAAAGGACGTTGTAAGCCTACCCGAGATCACAAAGATTACCAATGATTAACTACATCTAAATTTCGGACGTTTGTGCAGCTACCAATAATATCGCAAGAAGAAATAGTAGAGCAGTTTTCGACCGAAACGATTGAGAATAACCCCTCCATAATTGATGTGACAACTATCTGAAGACTACCCCGTTTTCCAAGAAGTACTCTGTGTCTAGTAGATACGCTGACTCTCTTAAACATATACATAGCGTAAACAAAAGCTGTTAAATTCATATGCGGCTACAACATTTCTGCTTGAAACATATAGCAATCTTGAAGGCTAAGGCGTAATACTGTTTTAAAAATAAAAATAACGCATACAGTCATGCTTGAAATACACAAATAAATATACAAACCGCCCTTAGGGAAGTTTATCTGCACACTTACTAGGAAATTAAAGTACCTTGAAAATTAATATATGCAACGATTTCTTACTTGGTACGTAATATTCGTCATAATCAAATTTGATTCTACATACGTAAGCACATTTCTTAATTTGGTTGTTTTAAATTATATTACTATTAATTACAAATTAAAGTAAAACATGGATGTGATTATTTTAAAATGGTAAAATTAACAGTTCAAGAAGTGTTCAATTTTTCTAAGGGTTTAGCGCAGAAAATACTATTTCAAACTAATGCGTGCCACGAGAAAGAACTTTGAAACCTACATCTGTGATAGAGAAGCATAGTATACTTCACTAAATAAGCGTGACATACGAATTGAAACGCTATATACAAATTAAGTGTGAAATTCATCTTCTATGAGCATACTTTCACTCTTGGAACTACACGTCTGTGGAACACAAAACCGCATAGCTGGTTACCAGCTGACTACGCACTATTCGTGTTCAAATACAATGTATACACATCTTTGTTAAACTGTCCTCTTACATAATCAAATTCAGCCTAATTTGAAAAAAATGCTTCTAATTATAACGGTATTGTCTCACAGTCCACCTTACACACTCATTAAACCTTATCTTTGAGTTGTACTCAGGTATTTATAAGTGGGGACTCCTTAGCAATGAAACACACGAATATATTGTTATATGTATAGGTGGAAGTCTTACTATAAGTAATGCTCTTTCGTACATTACAAGAGATAAAATCGCTAAGATAGTCGCGTATAGAAAGATTCGTATAGTTTAGCTTTTACTTAAAAAAAACAACTATGATAAATGGAAGCGTAATCAAACGACAGATAAACCGAATCTCTATTACAGAGGTGGAAAAAAACTGTGTCACGACATCTTAAGGAATCTCGGAGTAAAGCAAGAGTATATAATGAACAAAAAAAATAATAGAGAATCAAGCGTGCGTGTTTCAGAAAAAAATGATGAAGAGAAAAATCATGAGTATAGAGTAAATCGCGTTGATTTAAGATTACGATCAGGCGGTTTATGTGACCTGTTAGTCGTATACACTCATATTATTAAAGCCACAGAAACGTCTATATATATATATATATATATATATATATATATATATATATATATATATATATATATATATATATATATATATAATGTGTGTGTGCAAAATTATATTGAAAATAACTCAATAAAATGTTCGATCGCAGAAGCGTAGGAGCTAATACAAGTAATTTATTTGAAAACCGTTTCATATTTCAGAATCGTACCGCGGTTTTACCCATTCATAATATTTTTAATTGAGTGTTGACCTAATTTCACTACGCTGACGAGTCCATTGGGTAAACAATGTTAAACATTGTTGTAAAAAGTACCCGTCTAGATTAAAGCGAGGTATGATTCTTAAATATGTACAATATAGTGTTCGAATAAATAATAATATAATAATATATATATATATAAATATAAATAATATAATAATATATATATATATATATATAAATAATATAATAATATAAATATATGTATATATATATATATATACTAATTTTACAAAGTCAATATTAATATGCACATATGAGTTTCGTCTCAACGAAGGCTCATCAGTATGGCTATGTGCAACTCTTTAGTAAGGCGCATGGTTTGAACCCTTAGCAGAAGTCATAAGAATTTTTCATTCAAAGCAGTTATTCTCACAAGCGTTGTAAAACATATATGACATAAAAGAAAACACATCATCGTATGATACTTTTTATATAATAAACTGCAATGAGTGTTCGTGTTCCAAAGGAGTGTTCTTTTAGATACTACCTAGTTGAAATGTTTCTATAGTTCTCTTCCGATGTGCTACTCTTAAAGCGAGATAAAATTAAGTATTGTTGATCATAAATACATAATTATCAACATAAATGTGTGTCATCACAATTATAAATATATTATTAACTCATTGGTCAACTCATTCTACCCACTGACTTAAATCACGTTTTAATTACATACACCACGTTTTTGTATGGCATCATATTGAAAGGCATATAGTCATATATATGACTAGATGAAAGGATAACATAATCCGACGGTATTAAATTAAAATGGAATAAACGGAAGACCTAAAAAGCTCAACGTTTCGTCCAAATGTTATATGGGCTTTGTCAAGAGCAAACGAAATATGTAAAAAATTACAAAAGACGAGAAATTATATAAATTATGAGAAATATATATAGTGGTAGGGTTCATGTAGAGAGGGAAGATATGTAAATATATATAGAGTCAAAGATAAAGACATTGCAAACAAATATTAGTAACAGGAAATAAAATAAAGACTGAAGAGTAGAAAGGTGGTCTTAAGGAAGACTAATTCCACACTCAGGGAATCAACCGGTGTCTAGATAGATCTTATTTTCATGAATTATTGCTTTTCATATGTTAGGGGAGATAAAGTAGAAGCCCATTCTCTGTTTACTTTTATTTGTGGAAAGGGCTATGAGTGCAGATTCAATTAGTCGACGTGTTAATTTATTATGTATTATCTTGATTAAAGTAGATTTATCAAATTCAAAACAATGGCCATACTCTATAGTGTGAGCATATAAGGCGTAAGTGTTAAGCATAGAATTGCACGAACCATTACTAAAATTCTTACCCCATTACGATTAGTCCTTCTCACTTAAAACATATATATAAATATATATATATATATATATATATATATATATATATATATTAGTTACACATAAAGATTGTTTTGCTTTATCATATTTCTCCAGTGCGGCCAAACCAGCAAGTGCCTCAAGCTAGAATCGTAGTTCGACTGTCGAGCTAATAATATGTGCCTTTACTCCAGCGCAATAACGCGACACCGACTAATGTAAGTTAAATATAAATGTAAAACTTGTAAAGTGACAATGCTCGAATTAGTTTTAACTAATGAGCTATGACTGTAATACACTTTTATACATATGAT
Organism: Sepiola atlantica; assembly: GCA_963556195.1. Classification (NCBI taxonomy): domain Eukaryota; kingdom Metazoa; phylum Mollusca; class Cephalopoda; order Sepiida; family Sepiolidae; genus Sepiola; species Sepiola atlantica. The sequence goes on along the minus strand of OY744515.1, from coordinate 170,245,765 downwards.
ATATATATATATATATACATATAAATATATGAATTAATATATATATATATAAATATATAAATAAATATATATATATATATAAATATGTATACAAATATATATATATAAATAGAAATCTATTCATATATGTATTTCTATTTATATGTATATATATATATACATATATATATTTGTATACATATTTATTTATATATACATAGGTTATGTATATGTTCCTATATGTATATTTATTTATATATTTATGATATATATATACATTTATATATATATATATATATATATATATATACAAAAGAGTGTGTGTTGGGATAGATGTTCGTAAGCGGGGGTATTTGATTGTTTGGATATGTGATGATTAAATATATAGGTAGCAAGTAATGAGTGAAGTGTTTGAAATCGAGTATAATGAGTGTTAGATACGAGGGTTGGTCAGTGGGTGAGAGGTAGATATTCTAGAATGAACGGTGGGTGGAGCTAGTGACGTTGATTGAATGAGGGATTAAATCTGGAGATGAGGATTGATTCTGTTATTCTAAAGTCCCCAATGTTTCTGACAAACATTAAGATGGAAACATGAATATCACGGTGAGTATTCGAGCAAACCTTTGTGTGCTTGTGGAAAAAGGATATACGAATGCGCAGATGTTGCGGTCTCGTTGTGTTACCGAAAAAAAAACTTGTTTCCTTTATTGCACTGTAGCTGGTAAACACAGTTTGTGCGATGGCACAGACCGGTGTTCGGGATAGGGCAATTGGTCATTGAGCAGGGTTCGGGAGTGTTGTTAGCATCTATTTAGATAGGTGTTGGCGTAAGGAAGTGCCAGTCTATTGATATACAACTTACCCATACTGGCACTTAATATATATATATATATATATATATATATATATATATATATATATATATATATATATATATATATATATATATATATATACCTAATTACGTATATTCATATATATATATATAATTATATATTTATATATATATTTATATATATATATTTATATATATTTATATATATATATTTATATATATTCATATATTTATATATACATATATATATACATATATATATATATTATATATATATATATTTATATATATATGTATATATATATTTATATATATATGTATATATATATATATATATTTATATATATATGTATATATATATATATATATATATATATATATATTATTTTACTATCCGAAAAAAATATACCGCTGTGTAATATCTAGATGAGTATCCTTGAACCTTCGTATCGTGTCATACCGTCTTTTGTTGAATTGAACAAAACGGCCATTGTTAGAGGATCTCGTATCTGTCTTCGTTATATCTGCGTCACGCTTCCAACAAAATGAATCTGATGAAAAACATAAAAGCAGCAAAAAAGGTACAGATATTCTTACATTCATCGTAAAAGGATGCGATGTCAAAACCTGTCAGCAAAAAAAGTAAGATCATCTCGTGAAGAAACCTCTTATTTATTGTATTTTTTTATTCATTATTAGGCGTGTATTTCTTATTCTATTGTGTTGTAAAATAGGTATTTTATTGATTAGTTTATTTATCTTAAATTTCTTCTCAGTATCTATTTATTTAATTTTTTTAGAATAGCATTTTTGTTTTTATACCTTTAAAGTTCACGTTATCGTTACAGGGTTGTCGTGACGATTTTATTCTTGACTCGCACTGGAGAATACCGATGTTTAGCACTTGTCTGTAAATATTGTAGCGCCACAAAAGAAAAACTTTTTTTGTGAAGTCGCCTTGGTTACATCGTTCTCTCAGTGTCTTGTTCTGTTTCTCTCTCTTTCCATATTTTGCTCCATATGTTCAAGACTAACCAAGTGGAATTCTAAAAGATGATGTGTTCTACTTTAAAACAGTTCTATATCACTATTTATATATATATATAGTCTGCATGTGGATGACTATATATATATATATATATATATATATATATATATATATATATATATATATATATATATATATATATATATATATATATATACAGGGTGGGCAAAAATAAGGGTCCTATTTTTAAAAATTCATAACTTTTTTATTTATTGATTTTTTTTTTTTTAGAATAAGTAAAGGACCCCTTCCGAAGCAAGCATGAGCCGTATTAGCCCTAAGGAACGTACCCTCATTTAGAAAACATTATTTTTGCTTAAAAAACTCAAAACAGTGTAAAAAACAATACTTTAGTTTTTGTAAGTTTTAAGAAGTGTTTTTCGGCTAAAATTTGTTTTGTTTATTTCAAAAAATCTCGGAAGGGTCAGTCTACACACACATAAAGTTTGGTGAGTTTAACTTTTATTTTGTGGAAGTTATTCAAATTCAAGTTATTCAAATTTAAAGATAGGACCCTTATTTTGGCCCACCCTGTATATATATATATATATGTTATGAAGATTTCATAGAAAACATACATAATTCATAATCTCAATCAATAATGCTTAGGGACAATAATCTATCCAATATAAGATAAATCTATCATATTTATACAATAGTTCTTCTGATACATACGTAACATATTAGTAACGGGACGAATAACCGTCTATGATTGTTTTCTACGCAATGAAAGACTAACACATGTGTCATAGAGTGTCATCCCCCATCGAAATAAAAGTAGATATCCTAACGCACTTTTAAAAATAAGGGTTCTATTGATGGGAACATTCATCGTAAAGTATTTAAATAAACAAACCGGATTAGATTGGAGTTATCTAAGAGTGATTCGGTTTGAAAGGTTAGATCCCCTTAATTATATTAACTTGTAGAGGTGAGAGAGCAAACAGCTGCCTGCACAGAATGAAATATAATTTTGGCTAACAATACATTAATAAATAAATCAATAGATAAAAACAAATAAGTAACTAAACTAAAACCTAACAATTGAAAAATTAAAACCTAAAATAGAAAAACAATAGGCACGTGTAAATATAAGTTCACCCACTATATTGACACAAGAAAGTTACAGGATATAAGTCACTCTATAGAAAGAATAACAATAACACAGGAAATAGGAAGTAAAACTTACCGGACTTTTGTTCCTGGGAAGCCTAACGATTTGCTAAGAGAACGACAAAGAATATGTTTCGTGTACTAGCAAGCCGTGTATGTAAAAGTACTTGGCTAAAAAAACTCCATACATTTTCGCTTGGAGATTCCCCTCGGAAATGAGACGCGGGTGTCTCTTAATAGCTTATTTGCCATAAAGATATTTTCAAAACTTACTATAGATAAATATATATACATATATATATATATATATATATATATATATATATATATATATATATATATATATACATATATAATCCTTAAAACTATGTTTAACTTGTAAAATTTAAGACGGCAGACTTTTATATGAATGATCGCTCGACTGCGTTGATTATTTTAAATATATAGGCTACTATTTTCATATTGGATGTAATTTAAACAATGCGTATCTGCGGAAACATCCGCCCTTTTTTCAGGTGCGTCTTTAAAGGGCTAAGTAACCTTCAAGGTTTACGTGAACACCCTCCGCGGTTACATCATATTAATAATGTTATGAAAATATATGAAGATGAGATGTGCTTATTGTATAAGGCCACGTGTTAAATGTAATATATATATATATATATATATATATATATATATATATATATATATATATATATATATATATATAATCAAAAGGATTATTTACAAAAGTTAAAATTAAATTGAAAAAATAAATTGAGAAAAACTGTTATTTTGCAAACGATTGCGAGAAATGACAATTTGGTTATTTCAATATTTTTAACGGATATTCAAACAGGGGGCATCTTTGGTATTTGATGACAAAGTAATAATTATGCCTGTCAGGTGTAGCCCTTGCAAGTTTATAAAATATTAACAAAACAGAATAACATGAAAAAGGATAATTGCAGCGAATAAAAGTAGCGGCCATGATGTATAGTCGAGTTTTAAAAAGTATAATCTGATGATTTGTATTTTGCTTGATAAAAAAATTAAATTTATAGAAGTAACCGTATCTGAAGTGATTAAACTATTTACTTCTTTTATTATATAAAACGTATGATTTTAAACCAAATACAATAAGAAGATAATGATAGTAAAAAGTGTGAAACATATACGACCTTTCACTGGTTTTCGAACGTAAATGTTATTCAGTTATTCTCAAAAACGCTTCAAAAAATATCAATTTAATCTCACACATAACTCTCTTCATTCTATTCTGACACACAGTTCTCCGCCATTGCCTGCCTCCCATGTTGTCCTACGAACTGAATTCGCATACCTTGTTAGATGCTGGACAAAGTTTCCATGCACAGTTTGATTGTGTCATACCCCTATCTCATTATAAAGTTCCTAGATGCCATTTTTACTCATTATTGCATAGCAACATGGTTCGTGTTCGACCAGACCCTGTGACTAAGTTAATGCCGATGACGTCAATGCAGAATTCGTCGATCCATTAGTCTAATTTCATACGTATATCAACCTTATTTACAACCACCATCATTAAAACACTTAATAAACATGCACAATAACTTAAAACCACACCTCTAATAATCAAGCGAACGACCAATTACACACCAGTAATATTTTTTCTTCTAGCGTAATAGAAACGCCGCGGTCGAAAAAAACCTTTAAGGTTTGTCCTTCCCTCCGGATTCGCTATTGTTATGTTGTATTTTCTCCCTATTCAAACATATTGGTAATACTCTTATTCTCTTATTTAAACTATAAATATAACAAACACTTAGGTAATATATAATAATTAACAGAGAATACAAGTACATTTAAAATGATAATCTTGGAATTATAATGTATATTTCGCGGAGCGAGTAAAATATTATTTATTTACTGCGACCACAAAAAATTGAAAACACAAATAGCTTTCCACAGTAATTGCATTAAATATAAAACTCATAGAAAACGAGTAATCCTTGTTATTCACTTTCATTTTTTAAGCTGATTCTTCTTTATCTCAATAATCTATTCATGATACATTGATAGAAATACATTTGTTAACGTGCACATTAACAAAAATAGCGAATACAATATTTGTAAGCTAAAAAGAGCGTTGCTTGAATATTCATATAATTTATGATAAAAACTAACTATATCTTTGTTTTTCATCTTCAAACAGAATCGATAAATATCTGAATAAAATGTTGGTATTATCGATCGAGCGAACATTTCCCTCCTTAAAACAAAGATCTATAATTAGAGTGGCTACTAAAAAAAGTATATTATACGGCCGGCAAGTCCGTAAACATTCGTAACGTTTAATCTTACCTTTGAGAGCTGTTTTAAATATACGAGCAAGCTTCAAAGATTATATACTTTCATTTCAGATGTGTCTTCAAACTCTCTCTATCTCTCTCTCGTATTCACCTATCTCTCTTTGGCACTCTCTCTTTTTCACTTCTATATATGATATGAATATATGTATATATATATATATATATGCATATATATATTTATATATATATATATATAAATATATATATATATATACATATGAATATATATGGGTATTAGGGTGTATACATATATATATAATTATATATATATATAGTTATATATAGATATATATAGATATATATATATATATAATTACATGTATAGTTATATATATGTGTATTATATATATAGTTGTATATATATAGTTATATATAGTTATCTATATCTATATGTATACACAGTGATGTGTATATATATATAGTTATATATATACATGTATATATAGTTATATATATACGTATATATATTGTTATATATATATATATATATATCGTTATATATATATATAGCTATATATAAGTATATATATATATATTGTAATACGGTAATACCCATATATATATATATATATATATATATATATATATATATATGTATATATATGTTGTTATGTAGTTATATATATATATATTGTATATAGTTGTGTATGCATTGTTATATATATATATATTGTTATATAGTTATATATATAATACATAAATAGTTCTCTATATAGTTATACATATATATATATATATTTATATATATAGGGGTATATATACAGTTATATATATATATATATTTATATATATATATAGTTATATATATATATATAGTTATATGTATTTATATAGTTATATATATATATAGTTATATATAGTTATATATATATATATAGTTATATATATATAAGTATATATATAGTTATACATATAGTAATATATACACTTATATAGGTATGCATACATCTATATATATATATATGTATAGTTATGCATATATATAGTTATGTATATATATATGTGTATATGTAAATAGGTATATACATATTTATATATATATATATATATATATATATATATGTATATAGTTATATATATATATGTATATATATATATAGTTATATATATATGCATATGCATATATACATATGTATATATATATATATATATGTATATATATAGTTATATATATATGTGTATATATAGTTATATATATATATATATATATGTATAGTTATATATATAATTATATATTTAGTTATATATTAATATATATATAGATAACTATATATATATATATATATATATATATATATATATATATATATATATATATATATATATATATATATATATATATATATATATAAACTTCTGCGTAATATGTCAGGAAACATTCCCAGCATAATGCTCGATTAATTTAGAATTAAAAAGTAGAAATTCAACATTGAGAGCGTAATATGTATTTATTTTGGTACAGAAAAATTAGTACAACATTCGTAAGGTTGGTTTCGAGCACAGAAAAACTTAGCCATCCGGCTCTCTTCAGCTTCTTTTATCATTTGTTTCGGAAATTTAAAGTCACGTTATTGGCTTAGAGTGTTATGTATACCCGTTTTAGTAAGGTTTGAAAAAGAGGGGGGGTGAAACGAATCATTGCAGATTTTAATCCGAAGAAGATTTCATGAGAAATAAATATAAAATTTAGTTCTATATAAATCCCGTGAGCCAATAATCATGAGTAGCGTATATGTGATTCTCACTGTTTTGGAGTTGAATGGTGTGTCTTCTAAAGGAATTTGGCAGAGTAAATAGGTGTAAGTACTTTTACACCTCACCATCTCACCGTCATGGATTTAAACCGAGTGAGGAGGCCGTGTTCTGGACAGCGGTCCCCACTTATTGTAAACTAAGATTAGTTGAACTATTTAATGTAAGCACATTTTGGATTACTTTTTGAGGTACACACATCAACAAAACGTAAATGGAATTCATGTAGGCTATTTTAAATGGGTATATAATGTATATTTATGAAGTACTACCTTGTATCGATCACTTTTGTAAATATACTTGTTTGACATCTAATTGATAACTATATTTTAAAATGTTTAATTCATATATATATATATATATATATATATATATATATATATATATATATATGTATTTATTTATTATATTTTATGATTGCACAATACAGCATATATTATTCATAATTATAAAACAATATTTGAAATAAATCTTTCGTTAAACTACCGTTTTCGAACAGTTTTTTTTCTGTTCACATAACTTGTCATCAATACTAAGTAGACGACACACATGCACAATTTATTAAATGCGTTGATTAATTAACATTCTAGCTGATACAATGTCTCCATTTTGTTTTAAATCTCCGTTGCACTTTGACACGGACGAAAAGAAAGAAAAGAAAACAACAAAGAATGCACATAAATCTAACAGGTGCTGCTATCGTTTTACGTTTAAGGAGCCGATTGCCATGGCTTCAATTTACTTGATTGTTTCTCACCGGATTCATTAATGCGGCGAGGCAATTTAGCGTTGATGGGGGTCGAATCCGGGTTCAACTACTGTGATTAGACCCCATCACATGCACACACCCACACCTACACCCGAACACACACCGATTTATCATCATATCAAATTAAATATGGCCGATAATTATCAGACAAACGATAACTGAAATTGTTCTCCGATTAAGTTGGACAGCTGCATCTCATTCTGTCTTGCATCAATCTCTCGAACCTCTCTCATCGCCGTCTCGACGCGGGAAACATTGGCGCTTTTAGCGTCGATCTGGCGGTCGGATTCGACTTAATAACGTGGGTCACTGGGGTGAGCGTGACATCGACACACTTTGCAAGTTTTCCCTAATATTTATCGATTACTTGCACTTTTTTGAACACACTTTTTTATCGGTTTCAGCATGCTATTACGTATTTTTACTTAATAGTTGTATTTATGTTTTCTACTGCATTATTGTACACACAAAACTAGTTATTGTCTAGCCTTAACACGCACACGGAAAAAAATGTGTGTATACAAATATACAATAAAATAAATTGCTACAATGTGCGCTCTCACACAATTGAGCTAAACAAATAGATAGTTCACTTTTTAGTTTAATTTTACTTCAGTAGAAGATCTCAGAAATCAAGGGGCCCCTTTCCTGGAGCTACCACTTTACCTCTATATGAGATACATAGATATTAGACTACTCTATTAATGTTCTGCTTTATTCCTCAAACGTTGAATGTATTAAGAAGTCAAGCACGTGCATTTTCTCTCCCAATTAACCGATTTACTAAGTTACAGGATATATTTTTTGTGGTCTCTTTGTCTTAGCCTACTCCAGGACAATAATTAACCAAGTCTGGTTGAGTATCAAGATAAGTGCTGTAAGTTGAGCTTGCATCACTAGGAAAGTGTTCACTAATCGTCGTATGAGGAAGTATAGAACCGTGCTGAGGGGATCTTATATGCGCTGTTAATACTATGCTATTTTGAATAAGTGGTCAGCGTTTACTTGTGAGGTGAAGTATCCTCATGTCAGGTTGCCATGACAAATCCTTGTACAGAGAGACTGAAGACACTCGACGATGGTATCATGTAAGTAATTTACATTATCCCCTAGTTTACATATTTGTTTCATTTTACTTAAGTCAAAATTCTTAGAAATCCAGGGAATTATTTCTCTATATGAGATACATAGATATTCGAATATCCTGTTAATGTTCTCTTTTACATGTCAACCATCAAGTTACTAAATTACTAACGCATATTAATTTTCTTCCTCAATAGACCCGTTAACTATGTACTATAACATCTTACTTGTGGTATCTTGGTCTCCCCAGATTCCATGACAAAAAAATCATCTAGTCTGCTGGAGTATTCAACTAAGTGATGTTAAGGTAATTCAACCCTCCATACCGAGTATGCATATCAAAAGCAAATTAAAAATAAATTGTGCAAGTATGTGATGTTAAAGACTTACACAATGAATGAATTATAACAAAAAGCTTAGTGAATACATCGACTGTTCTGTTTGACCAGCCAGGATGCAGCGAGAGAAGTTATCCCGAATCGTTTCAGAAATTCTCTACGATAGGAGAAGGGGATGAGTTCTCTTTCCTGACCAAGATTTTGTAACGAAGCCAAATGCTAATTTATGCTAGGTAGTATGGCGATAATATGTGCCAGGTGGTTTCCATAACGCGCATTTATGACATATTTACAGATAATAGCAACACACTCAGCGGCAATCAACATTATTTTCATACACTCTCCCTAGCATTGTTTAATTGCTTGGTCACTTTCGACTAAAACCATGAATTATAAGTAGGAAGTATCTAGGTGTATGTGTGAATGCTATATATATATATATATATATATATATATATATATATATATATATATATATATATCAATAAGACTGCTGTTATATTTTGTTGATTTTTGTATCCCTTTCTTCACTCTCGAAAAACTCGTCTTATAAACGAATTTTATCGAATATTTGCCGCTTTCCATTTAAAAAGTATAATTTTCTATGTTTTATGTTTCCATGCTTACTAGAAATGGTACATAAGACAATGTGAAAATGAACACATTTTCCTAAATAACATGACATATGTTTGTCGTCTCTTCTTTTTCGAATGTATTTTGTACTCCTATACGTGTTCACATTAAACTATGTATCTAACATACGTCTTACGTCTTTATTAAGTTCTCGATTAAAGTGTAAGGTACACTTATATTCAAATCATCATTTTGAACTTCAACTCACACGTTTGCATTTTTTATATCACGTAGACCAAAACATATTTAAACCAGTGGTGCATGGCAGAATGTGGGTCAGTATTAATTGAAGACATTTCCTAGATTATATATATTTACTTCATGTCGACTACGTTAATTTTCACAACGATTCTGACATTTTATTCTTATCGCTTTTCCGAGTGATATCCGACGAACTCGACTAAGTTCTATAAACAGGCTCACCCACATATTGGATGTTAATAGACATTCAGCTTGTAATAAATATGTGCATACCGAGTTGATTTTAATGTAAATCGCTTCAGACAAGGCATAAACCCAATTGATCTAATGACCTAACAAAAACGAAATATAATTATCGAAAGGACAGAAGACACTCATTATCCTTAGTCTTGCAAATACCAAGGCTATAGCAAGGAGGAAAACAGTCAGCAGGAAGAGAGTTCCACAAGCCTAACATCATTGGAAATAGGCTACTGCAATAGGTAGCTGTATTACAATGAGGTTTATAGCGATAGAGAGAACCACCTTTACAAGAAGCAGAAAGACAAATAGATCTAAAGTATGGACTACAAGAAATATTGTACGAGTAAGAAGACCAAGAAGTGTCAAAGTCGATTTATCCTCAAGAGCAGAACAATCCATGAGAATATCAATGAAACAAGTACACTTCTAGTAAATTCCAATAAATTATGTGAAAGAAAACGAGTTCATATTTAAGATTATATATGACTCGACGTAGACAATTTATTCACATAAAAGAATATTAGAGAATATGATGGGTAGAAGAAACAAACAATTGTCATGTGATTAATCATGCATAAAAAAGTAAAGCTGAACGTAATAAGAAATAACTGCTTCAATGAATTATACTACACGTAATACTATAGTGATGATATTAAGTGCGGCTAAAACACACTATATAATTGAGGGGTGCCCGTATTTCCAAATATTAGAGTATATATCCTCAGACGACTAACACTATGTTGTTTTAGAAAATATGCGAACTGGCCATGTTTACCGCTGCTGGTCGCCTTGGTAGTTTTAGTTGGTAAACAAGCGATAAAGTAATAATAGAACCGGTGGATAGAGTATATGGAGCGTACACCACGGAGTGTGTTTTGTAATGTAAAGTAGTTGAGCACTAGTTAATATTTCAATGTTAATGTAAGTAAGCAGTTAGACGAATGGATCAACTATATATATATATATATATATATATATATATATATATATGTGTGTGTGTGTGTACATATATATATATATATATATATATATATATATATATGAGTAAGGCTACCATCATCTGTAAAAAGTTTTTTTCAACATATATTTATAATTTTATAATTTTATAACGCGTTTCGAGCGTGGTGCGCTTTCTTCAGATATGTAGATCCATTTGACGAAATGTCTTTCGATTTGAAAGACTGTTGTTTCATTGTAGAAAGTGTGTTATTGTTTAGTGTTCTGCGCATTTGTCGGTGTGCGGAGGTGTGTATGTGTTTTTATATTTTTATATTTTTATTTTATTTTATTTTCGCTTTTCTCTGTAAAAGGCGTGTATGGTCTTTAAGCACGTGTGGTTGTGACCTATATATATATATATATATATATATATATATATATATATATATATATATACGAGAGAGAGACACATAGAGATATGTGTATATTCTATAATATAGTTATACTAAGAGCAATTGAGTTACAATATGGACGCCATTATCACCCATAGCCTTTTAATGGCCAGCACAAGTAAACAGAAATAGAGTATCCTTGTAATAAACAAATATATATTCATTCATTGACTCGCATGTCTAAGGTCTTTAAAGCCTAGCTTCTTTACATGAGAACATTAAAACTGAAGACCATTTGAAAAAAGTGATGAAAACATGAACTGTGTAAAGTAATATACATTTGTATTTTTATAGAAAACCAATTTAATCTGTGCAATTTTCATATTAATATTATTCATTTAAGAACATCGCTTCCGAAAATCTGCACTGGCATGAGAAAATAAAAAAATGGGAAATGAATTATCCACGAGTTTAAATTCGCCGACATGAACCTATTAATCATTATTATATTCTCATGCATCGGAAATGATAGTCAACTCTGAATTCGTTGAAGGAAGACTGGAGCTCATGGCTTTTCTGCATGTGATCAATGTATCTATACATTAGAATATAATAGCGTCGGTTTTGTTTGTGTTTTCTTTTCGAAGTTAATATAACAATGTGGCGGGGTTGGGGTTTCTTTGGTTCAAATTGTGGCTTGGTATACGATTTTGGTGATTTTAGACACATTCAGTTTTGTTTGTGCAGTTGCATGTCTTTGTTTTTGTTGATTTTCTTTCAGTACTTTTTGTAGCCATTTAAAAACAATGTTGTTTTTTAATTATGATTAAAAGTTTCCTACGAAACTGTAGCTTGATTTAAAGGTGTTATCATTAAATATTTTATGTAGCATGTTATTTTGAGGGGAGTGTAGGTAAAGAAAACCTAGGAATCTCTTACCAAGTTTAGTCTTACCCATGTGATTAAACGGGGGTGTAAACCAGACAATTTCCTACTTCTAGTCATGTGCTTTTTGTTGGGCGCTGTAACAGTGATATATTAAATTTGAGTGTTTCTGTATCCGCTGACGTTTAGTGCTTCATTGTAAAAGCCCTTATGTATGTGAAAGATTGCTTCATTAGAGGAGTTATAACTGATTCTCATTTCAATTGATTTGGAGATATTATTGATAATGTTTTTGGCTTAATAGATACACGCATTCGATTGGCATTATTCTTAGTATAAAGTTCGTACGTGTATTCATGAAAGTTAAGTGTTTAAGACGTATACTACTTCCATATTCGATGTTATTTCCACCTTAAAATTAAATTTTTCATCTCTTTAAAGATATTTTTTTATCTCTTTCACACTTTAACCTTTTTACGGTTTTATAACTAATAAGCGATCAGTTCTATATAATTTCATGGCTTCTATGTAAATGTATTTAGTGAGGTTGTATAGTATATAGAGCCCGACTAGGTCAGTACCTTACGCTGGGACCAGAGAACCCACGTAGATATCAAATGATCCCTATTTAATTATTTTAGTCCATTCTTCTTGTATACTTATTAGCACTGTATTTTGCATTTTCTAATGATATTGATTTCCTCTTCAGAAATATCAGATGCAAAATCAATACCGTTTCTAAAAGGTTATTTGGATATCGAAAAAGTTATTATGTATGATGCTGAATTCGATGAACGAGCAGTTACTTTTTTGCATCTACACAAAATCAGTTTAAAGTCTCATGTGTATATATGATGTACATATATATATGTATATATATATATATATGTATATATATACATGTATATATATGTATCTAAATACGTATACATATATATATGTATATATATGTGTATATATATATGTGTGTATGTATATATATGTATGTATACATGTATATATATATATATGTGTATGTGTATATGTAAATATATATATACATATGTATGTATATATATACATATATGTATATTATATATATACATATAAACACATATATATATATATATATGTATATATACATGTGTACATATATGTATATATATACATAAGTATACATATGTATATATATGTATACATATATGTATATATGTATATATGGCTATAAATATATATATAATATACATATATGTATGTATATATACACATGTATACATATATATATATATATGTATATGTATACACACATATGTGTGTATATATGTGTGTATGAATATATGTATATATATATATATGAATGTATATATATATGTGCATGTATATGTATATATATAGGTGTATATATGTATATACACATATATATATATGTATATACATGTATACATATATATGTGTATGCATATATACATACATATATGCATATATATATATGGATATATCTGCATATATATATATATGTATACATATGTATATATATAATATATATAATATATTTGTATATATGTATATATATATGTATATATGTATATATGCATATATATGTATATATATAAATATATATGTATAAATATATGTATATATATATGTGTATATGCGTATGTGTGTGGATATATAAAATGTATGTATATATATGTGTACATATCATGTATATATATTTGTATATATACAATGTATACATATATGTGCATATATATGTGTGCATACATGTATATATATATGTATATATATGTATATATCTATATGTGTATATGTATGTGTACATATTTATATAAATATGTGTGTATATGTGTATGCATATATATATGTGTATATATGTGTATACATATATATATGTATATATATATATATATATGTGTATATGTGTATATATATGTGCATATGTATGTGGATACATATATGGGTGTATATATTTATGTGTATATATAGGTGTGCATATATATAAGTATATAAAGATTTATTTATATATATATATATGTATATATATATGTATATGTATATATGTATACATATATATGTGTATATATATATGTTTATATATGTATGTATATAGATGTATATGTATATATATGTATCTATGTATATATATATGTACGAATATTATATATATACATATACATATATGTATATATGTATGTATATATACATATGAATATATATGTATATACATATGTATTTATGTGTATATATACATATATGTATATATATATGCATATGTATATATAATATACATAAATGTATATATATATGTGTATGTATGTATATATATATATATTTATATATATGTATATGTGTATGTATATAGATGTATGTGTATGTATATATATGTATGTGTATATGTATATATATGCATATATATATGTATACATATGTATATATATATATATATATGTGTGTGCATGTATATGGATATCTGTAAGTTTTCATGTATAAATGTATATATATATATGTGTATATACACATGTATAAATTAATATGGGTATACATATATATATATAAATGTAAATATATATTTGCATATATATATACATATGTATATATCTGCATATATATGTATATATATATGTATACGTATCTATATATATGCATGTGTATATGTGTATACATATGTATATATATGTGTATATATGTATACATATATGTGTATATATATATGTATAAATATAGCTGTAAATATGTATATATATATGTATATATATGGTTATATACATGTATATATATGCATATAACTATGTTTATATATGTGTACATATGTATATGTATACATAAGTACATACGTATATGCATATATATATGTATATATATGTATATATGTATATATGTATATATATGTATGTATATATATACACATATCATATATATATTTATATATATATGTGTATATATATGTACGTATATATATATATTCTATATGTGTATATATTTATGTATATATATATGTCTATATATGTATATATATATATCATATATATGAATTCATTTATATCATATATATGTATATATATATGTATATGTTTGTACATGTATATGTATATAGGTATACACATGTATATATATATGTATATATATATCATATGTTAATATGTATATATATATGTATATGTATATCATATATATATATATATGTATATATATATTGATATATATATATATCATATATATAGATATATATGGATATATATTTATGTATATACCATGTATATATATGTATATATATATATGTATGTATACCATATATGTGTGGGTATATATACATATTTGTATATATGTGTATATATATTGGTGTATATATTGATATATGCATATATATTGGTATATCCATGTATATATATGTACATATACATATATGTATATATATATATATATATATATAAATATATGTATATATATGTATATATGGCTAGGTATATGTATGTATATATGTATATATATGTATATATGGATGTCTGTATATATATATATATGTATGTATATGTATATGTATATGCATATATATATATGTAGGTATATATTTATATGTGTGTATATATATGTATATGTATATATATGTATGTATGTGTGTATACATATATATATTTATACATATGTGTATATATGTATATATATATGTGTATATATGTGTATGTATACATTCACACATATATATATATGTGTTTATATATGTGTATATATATGTATCTATTTTTGTATATATGCATATATGTATATATGTATGTATATATATGTATGTATATACGTGGATGTACATATATATATATATATGTATATATATGTGTATATATATGTATATATATGTAGATATATATGTATATATATATGTATGTATATATATATATGTATATATGTATATGTGTATGTAGGATCAAATATAAACCTTTAGTAGATGGAACCTATAGTGAAGAGGTTTAGCTCAATATACGAGATAGAGCAATTGTAGAGATAGAAGAAAAAAAATTACCACCCGGACAATCCACATATCTTTTTTACGGAACTTTTTTTTCACTACGTTTTTTTAATAATATTTTTTAAATATTTGAACTGTGGCTTTTTCGAAAGCCAACTTATCTATCTGTATTTCTCATCGGATGATAGGATCTCGATCTTTGAAAAGCCTTGGCTTAGGGAAAGAATAATACACCATGTGTGTATATATGTATGTGTATGTATATGTATGTGTATCATTGTACGTATGTATCTCAATATTTATATATATGTATATGTGGGGGTGACTGTGTCTGTAAATATATAACTGAATGTTTTTGTGTATTGTAGATGTCGATATGTAAACCGCAAGATCAGTAACCATTTTAATAACGTATACTTTAATTCATCAGTTTTCTTCGATTCCGTCTGGAGTTTCCAGGGTAAATTGTCAATTGTGTCCCCGACATAGTTTTAATATTAGAACGTAAAAAAATAAAGTATATATCAGGAAAAAATGTATTTAAAAAAAAATAGACCCTAGAATATCTATCTCTGCCAAAAATCAACTTAATCCATCAAATAGTGCATGAGATACAGGGTGGCACATACGTACGTACGTACGTAGACACACATAACATGGTTTAATGATTGAACTTTCTGGATCTCTTGGTTGCCGGGACTAATGATGCTGACTAATGATGCTGAAATTCTATATACTTATTGTACCTATCAAATAAACATTTTGTGCAAATGTTTAACTTATTTGGTTTATTGGTCTTTGAGTTATGATTGATCAAAGAAATAAAGTTGCCAGCATAGGTCATTCGTAAAGTCTATAAGAGGTAGAGGTCTTTAACGCTAACCTTGATTAGTAAAAACGAATTAATTTCAATTCGTTGAAATCATTTTCTGCTTTAAAACATCAAGACTGCGAATGCGCTCATTTGGTGTTTTATGTTAACGTTATTATTAAGTCGTTCAAGAAATTATTTTTAATTAGTTGTAATGTTATTTATTTTACTTGTCAAATACTAAGCTCGCGTTAAGGGAATGTTTTTATAAGTAACTCCCTCATCATAACAGTAAAAAGCTGATTCGTCTTTTGTTTGTAATAATTTACTGTCAATAGTCTCAGTGTGAAATCGAGTGTAACAGATGTCTCGCTTTATACTCTGACTTCCACTCAAACAGTGGAACAACGCCATAACTGTGTGAGTGTTTGACTTATGTCAAGGGTTGTTTTTTAAAGGTTATGCAATTAATCGTGGGACGGTTATATCTGCTAGTAACATATTATTCTTGAATATTTACTCCACACAAGCTTTCAAATCAAATTCTCTTTCCCAGATGATTACAAAATATGTTTATATTACATGCAACTTTATTAGTCGAGTAACATTTTCTCAAAGTGTTACTATCGAATCTGCGTGTTTAGAGATGAGCATAATATATCCAAATGTTTACGCCGACCTGTGAAACTGGTGGACGGACACACGCGTTTCATGAATGGGTGTGGATACATAAACATTTCGCTTCTGATCAAACAAAAAGCGATGCCAGACTTAAGTAACGAAAAAGTAACAAATTGTACATAGTATATGGTTCATCGAAAATAAGAAACCTACTGCGTATCCAGCGATTAATATGTGTTTCCTTACTTAAGCGTGACTAACGAAAGAACATATTATAAACAATTAAATGCTGTTCGAAAATTCAGACTGACAGGCGGGCATAGCCACGTTATAGAAAGCGTATGTGACGCACGTTATATCTTACATTGAAGCGTGACAGACTGATTAATATTGAACCATAAGAAAAAGTGTGTTCACGGTGATAGAGGACGTAACTGAAATATCTCTAGGTGATTTAGCACAGTATAGTTTTAACTGCTTTTCACGCATCAACGTTCGGACCAACCTTATTGAATACCGGTAAACGATGTGGTAAGCTCACATGCGTAGCGTTAGCCTTATTTGCCCCTCAGTTAGTAAATAGATAAATCGCCGAATTGATCAAACGAATGATGAAAAACTAAAAAAACACATTTGTCGGCAAATTCTCAAACGTTTTTCATATCGATTATTACGAAGTAAACACTTTTTTGGAAAAGTAAACACTTTTGTACTCTCTATTTTCTGCAACACTGAATACATGGTTTCAATGCATTTTATTTCACCGGGCTAATAATTTCTAATTATATATATGGCTATAAGCATATACATATTTGTATGCAACTTAAAGAGGAGCTCATTATATTTTTCAACATGATCATTGCGTTAATCCATTTGAAAGGTAGTATGAAGTATACTTTTTGGACTTATAATTTCACCATGTACGAAACATATATATATATATATATATATATATATATATATATATATATATATATATTTAATATAGATGCACAACATGTCAATACTGAAATAATATTCTTAAAGCACGTGCAATTTTATTAATATATATATAATATATATATATATAATCTATATGTAATATATATATATAATATATATATAATATATATATATAATGTATATATATATATAATGTATATATACAAAATCTATATATATAATGTATATATATATGATGTATATATATATAATGTATATAATGTGTATCTATATATATATATAATGTATATATATCATGTATATATAATGTATATATATAATGTATATATATATATAATGTGTATATGATGTACATATATATAAAATGTATATATGTAATGTATATATATATAACGTATATATATATATAATGTATATATATAATGTATATATATACCATATATATATATAATGTATATATATAATGCATGTATATATATGTAATGTGTATATATATATAATGTATATATATATAATATATATATAATGTATATATATATATAATGTATATACATATATATAATGTATATATATACAATGTATATGTATATATAATATATATATATATATATATATCAGCTATATATATAATGTATATATATATGATGTATATATATATAATGTATATATATAATGTATATATATAATGTGTATATATATCATGTATATATATTATGTGTATATATATAATGTATATATATATGTGTATATGTAATGTATAAATATATAATGTATATATATATATGTATATATATATATATATATATATATATATATATATATATATATATATATATATATATGTTTGCTTGAACAGTAGCGACAGCGTCTGTTTATTTATTATTTTATTCGTCTTTTTGATTGGTCGCAAGACTGATTTGGTATTGTTGTCTATGTTGTATGAAAAATCGCCATATTTTCGCGAAAGTTTTCGACGGACGTTGCTCATTTTCGGGCGGATGAATGAGTATTCAAAATAAAAGATTGGTAAATTTATTAAGAAGACGTTTTTTAAAAAAAACATTCAAATACCAGCGCCTTCAACATACCTACGCTCCTCTCCTAACGCGCATGGTTGATACTAGGTTTTTTTTACTTGAATAAACAACGCTTCCATAATGAGGAGACGAATACTGCAATATGAGATCCCAAGAACGACCGTGTTCCTGGTTAAAATATTCCTGAATTCATTTTTTGGGATGCCATGTGTTATCAAATGTTGGTAGATTGAACTTTGAGGGGAGGTGAGATGGCAAGTTATTCGGCGTGATATGGTAGTTCTAGTCATGGCGATATACGTGTTGTTTGCAGAGACACATTCTCTGATACAACAGTTGAACACGTATATGGCATTACTAGTTTTTAGTAAGCTATTTATATAAAATTAATAAAAAATAAACCGGCTGACGATATGTATATTTAAGTATATAACGATCTATTGGTATCGTACAATAGGACACACATGATAACAAAATTTCTTTTTGTGACAACAACATCTACAGAACTTATGATTTCTAAAACGCAATTCGTTCAATATAGTGACTTTTGCGGTTTGAAACTGTAGCCATCATCTCCACATTGTCGATCCACTACTCATTCGAACACATGCACGTATAAACAAATGTCAGTACGTAGGCT
>OY744515.1:170190225-170220225 GCA_963556195.1 Sepiola atlantica | reverse complement strand
AGATTTGCATTGAATTCGAACGATAGTAATTAGACAGGAATAAAGTAAGGCTCCGTATATGTCAATGCGTTTGTAAGCCATCAATGTTCAAGCAATACATTTTAAACATATTCTAAAATCAAACTAAACTCATGTAATTCATGATTCTGATTAAAATTGGAATGAGAATCGTAGACATATGTTTCAGTATCATTATATCTTGAATTCAATCTACGTGAGAAGATATAGAAGTGGAACAAAACTATTCTATTACGGAAATTTCTGTTCACATACTAAGCCCAAGTATACTTTATATATATATATATATATATATATATATATATATATATATCCTATATATGCTACATATATGAGAGTGAGAGAGATAGAGAGAGAGAGAGAGAGAGAGAGAGAAAGAGAGAGCGAGACAGAGAAATAAAGAGAGATACGGATATTGAAATTATTATTGCCTAGGTCAATTCAGTGTAAGGTTAGTGTATATCAGCGATATTAACTTGAATATTTAAAAGGAGGCTTTTAATCTATCTTGTATTTCCTAGTATACCAATAGGATCTTTATTTACTCCTCGCGGAGTTAGGCACAAGGCCAGTTTTATCTTACTCCCACAAGTAAGATGTGACCCAAGATCGGGTCGAGCAAGTGGGGTTAAAAGCCAGCGCTCGAGAGGTGAGCACTCTGGCCATTTAAAAATTGCCTGGGCAGCCCCGTCGGCATTCCCCGATAGGGGCGCCTCAGACAGTAAGCAATAAACTTACTCCTCCCCAAAGAGGGGAGGCGAAGCCTGGGAGGGTGGACCTCCTAGAACTCCACAGAACAGACGTGCAGTATCCATCGGAACAGATACTACACTTTGATCTTAGCCAAAAGGCGTTATTTAACACCCACCCACAATGGGAGTATGTGACACAAGGTCGGAAAGTGGGATTTGAAAAGCCAGCGCCCGAGAAGGTGAGCGCTCTGGCCATTAAAAATTGCCTGGGCAGCCCCGTCGGCATTCCCCGGTAGGGGCGCCTCAGACAGTAAGCAATAAACTTACTCCTCCCCAAAGAGGGGAGGCGAAGCCTGGGAGGGTGGACCTCCTAGAACTGCACAGGACAGACCCATAGACCGGCGTAAATCAAGCCCCGAAGGGCAAGACAATACCGATCTATGAAGTGCAGTATCCATCGGAACAGATACTACACTTTGATCTTAGCCAAAAGGCGTTATTTAACACCCACCCACAATGGGAGTATGTGACACAAGGTCGGAAAGTGGGATTTGAAAAGCCAGCGCCCGAGAAGGTGAGCGCTCTGGCCATTAAAAATTGCCTGGGCAGCCCCGTCGGCATTCCCCGGTAGGGGCGCCTCAGACAGTAAGCAATAAACTTACTCCTCCCCAAAGAGGGGAGGCGAAGCCTGGGAGGGTGGACCTCCTAGAACTGCACAGGACAGACCCATAGACCGGCGTAAATCAAGCCCCGAAGGGCAAGACAATACCGATCTATGAAGTGCAGTATCCATCGGAACAGATACTACACTTTGATCTTAGCCAAAAGGCGTTATTTAACACCCACCCACAATGGGAGTATGTGACACAAGGTCGGAAAGTGGGATTTGAAAAGCCAGCGCTCGAGAAGGTGAGCGCTATGGCCATTAAAAATTGCCTGGGCAGCCCCGTCGGCATTCCCCGGTAGGGGCGCCTCAGACAGTAAGCAATTAACTTACTCCTCCCCAAAGAGGGGAGGCGAAGCCTGGGAGGGTGGACCTCCTAGAACTGCACAGGACAGATCAGACCCATAGACCGGCGGAAATCAAGCCCCGAAGGCCAAGACAATACCGATCTATGAAGTGCAGTATCCATCGGAACAGATACTACACTTTGATCTTAGCCAAAAGGCCGAGATGACCGTAATCGTACCTTATGATATGCCACTAAACAGTCGGAACTTCGCTAACTCCACCATTATCATGTGTAGTAAGTATGTTACACGAGATATCTTTACGCTTCGAATGAGAAATTATCTTCCTTGTCTAAATATATGAGTAGAAACTTAATTGAAAATTCGAGCTAAGCGGTTTAAACATCGAATTAAATACTTATCAAATAATTAAATTCTGCTTTAAATCATAAGACCCATTTTACGTATGTCGATTTTCTCAGAAACACGTAACTATTATGTTGATCTTATTGGATGAAGGTTATTAGAACAACACGACCTTTACGAACATTGAACAAACTGGGTGAATTACATTTGGTATATGTTTGTCTTTGAATCGATAATATAATTTTGTTTTTAGTATATCGGTTCTCTGTCGTTATATTTTACGACATATAAATAAATCTCAAGGAGCGATTTGCTCGCTGAATATGGTACTGCAGGATTGCTTCCCTACGCACTAAAACATTGTCGTTTATAAGGCTAGTGTAAACTAGACGTTTATTTTAGGGTCACACTTTTCTATTTCGTCTATCGGTCTCCATCATTTCATAGTAATCTTACATCAACAAACTGGCATTCATCAACATTTATCCTCTAGTGGCTTTTTGGCCTTGTAACTCGTGATGCAATAGTATGCTAATAAATGTGTGTGCTGCCTCTGTTTCCAATACGACAATTACTACTAATACTTCTACTTAAAAGAAAAAAAACATTATTTGCTCCAAAACTATTCGGAAAAAAATTAGGAAATGTGTTATTGCGCTTGGTATGCCAACTATATAGCGACACACATGCACTCTAAAAACAAAGTTACGAGAACACCGGACGGCCTTAATACCTGAAGATATCGAAAGATTGTGTACTGTTGAGCACATATAGATGTAAAAAAATAAAACATCTCCCTTTATTGAACGACGTAACATTATAGATAAAGAAGAACGCTGGTAATTAAGATGAGTCAAAGAAGCGGCGCAAATCGTGTGGAATAACAGACCGAGTGTAGAATTTAATACAATATGGAAACCATTATTTACAAATAAAAGATAAGGGTATGATGCATATATATATAAATATAATGTATGTATATATGCTTAAAGATATATATATATATATATATATATATATATATATATATATATATATATATACCTATATATATATATAAATATAATGCATATATATGTTTATATATATATATACCTATATATATATATATATATATATATATAATGTTTATGTATATATATGTTTATATATATATATATAATGTATATGTATGTTTATATATATATATGTATGTTTATATATATATATATATACATATATATATGTGTAGATATATATGTACATATATATGTATACATATATATATATATATATGTTTACATATATACATATATATATGTATATATATGTACATATATATGTATATATATATATATGTATGTGTATATATATATGTTTATATATATATATGTAAGTATATATATACATATATATATGTTTATATATATATAAGTATATATATACATATATATATTTATAATTATATATATGTAAGTATTTATATACATATATGTACATATATATATACATATATACATATATATATATATATATATATATATATATATATATATATATATATATATATATATATATATATATATATATGGTGTAAGGTACACGATAAACCATGCGAATGAAATGCCGTGGTAGAAAAAATGTGTGAAAAAAGAGACAAATGGAAAACAAGTTAAAATGCAGGAGTAAAACTAAACCAAGAAATTTGACCGGTTTCGTTCGTATTAACGAACTTCTTCAGACAAACTGAAGATTTTGAAACAATTTTATTTTGAAGGCACACACATGGGACAGGGCAAAATTATCCGATTGGACCATATGAGAAGATTTTTAGCGACATATATATATATATATATATATATATATATATATATATATATATATAGTTATATATATATATATGTATATACATATGATTATATATATATACGCACATATGATTATATATATACACATATGATTATATATATATATATATTCATATGATTATATATATACCTATATATATGCATATATATATATATGTATATATATATATATATATATATATATATATATATATATATATATATATATATATATATATATATATATGATTCCACCGTGTATTAAATAAAGGTACCGTTCGAAATTCCGTCCAGATTCGCGAGTTCGAAAGAAATATTTCATGAGTTCGAATATACCTGAAGAATGCTGGAGGTTACAAGGGCCGAAACGTTGTGATGATGAACCTCAAGATTAGAACAGTAGTCCGAATAATCCAAATATGATAGAAAAACGTATTTTTAATAATACATTAAGTAAACTGCTGGTTGTAACTGGCGAACCGATTGGTACACATAGCAATATAAATTCAAATATTTATTTATCAGCACTGAAACGTTTGCCTACAAACGTAGATGTTTCACTAACAAATCGGCACTTATTAAAGCACAAAGCATAGATTGATTGGCAACAGTATCATGATGTATAGCATGATAAGAATATTTCCTTATACCATTTGCTGAAAAAAATGTCGATCCAGAAAACAGCAATATTCTCACTTTTGACGGAAACTGATCATTGAATATACAGTCAAGTCAAAATGTGTCTAAACCTCAAACAAATTGCTTACAAAAGTGTTTACTTTGATATTGGACATGAATAACCTTTTAAGCTAAAACAAAGTTTACCAAAATTAGTCTCTCGGGAAGGGGTCAACCGGCGCCATTTTTAAACTCAAACATAACAATATTAAAAGTTCGAGACCATTACTGAGATATCCTGACAAGTATGTAAATTATTCCTGACAATTACTGACAAAAATGAACGTTTTCGTTGACAAGAAGCCTTTATTAAATTAGAAATAAAAGAAACGTTATCATGAACACCTACGCAGAGCCCACCATAAGCCAGCTAGACATGTTCCTTTTGTTTAAAATTGTAATGATAGGTAGCTAGATACTTTATAATACACTAACACCAGCAAATGACTAGCCGCTGCTATTGTCTTCATGTTATTTTGTATTTCTTATACAATCAAAAATATTAAATGGTGCAAAAACAGACTAAATAGCTTTTTTCAAGCCAACAATTGTCACAGTTATTTAATAAAAAAATAGGTACAAATAGTATAATTTACAATAAAGCAATGGTCAGTTGGTCGAATGCTGGGCACGGCTCTTACATAACCACGATAGACCAAGTTCACGCACGGACCAAAGAATATTTCTTTTCAAGAACTAGTCAAATGTAACTTCATCATTATCAACAGCTGGCTGTTGTGAGTTGCTGCAATGGAGGCCTTTGCAATTACCACACAAACAGTCAATACCATGTTCCCTGCAACTGCATCTTGCTGTAATACATCCTGAAGTACAGTTACACCTAATTATAGCCAACAAATTTAGAGGACCAGCTGGCAAGTCAGTTATGATTTGTTGTAATCTACCAACTGGAATTTTCCATCTACACTCGTCAGGTTTTAGCTAGTTTATACATTTCCATTCCTGAATTTGGAAGTAAACTCGAAGGCTGTGGAATTTCGCAGCTGTCTAGTGGGTGGCAATGATTTGACTTCAACATACTTTGAGCTTTTTTCATTAATGCGCCTCAGTCAGAGATGATTGATTTTTTCACAATAATTACCATTGTACAGGCACAATAAAGCGTTCTCGCCAGCTTTTATGACTTCTTCCGCACTACTATTCCTGCCAAATACTTCTGCCAGTTTAGGAAGTTTCTATTGTTTATCACCTTTCGAAGGGATGCTGCCTTCCTAATTCCATAAACACTGGATGTAGAATCACAACCCAGTAGGGCATAGATAAAAATAATAATGGAACAGACTACATCTCCCAAATATTTCCTCATCTCTTTGATGTTCCAGACATTTACACTGGTTGCACTTTTCTGTTGGTTGTGGCGTGAAGATTTTGTAACCATTATCTCTATGAGCATGATTACATAAAAGGACCAGTAGGTCAGTGTCATCTGCTATCAACACTGTTTCTGTTGTCTGTGCCAGTTCGAGAGCAGTCTTCACAATCAATACGTGAGGGGCTCCAGATGCATGTACTAATTTACAACCTGCTTCCTCCGAACTCTTTCCAAACAAATTGATGAACAATTGTTTTTTATCTTGATTTGCTAGGAAAACATCCCTTATTCATTTGAACACCATTAAAGGGGTCAGTGACACATTAACACCAACAGAGCCCCTGATCAGCGTCGGTGAATCGCGTATTTAATGGATGAACCACTTTCATACCTATCAAAGACAATGCATGCTTTTTCTTATCTTGTGAAATATCTGCAATATTGGGCAAATCTCTCCTAAAATGTGTGACCTTTTTTCCATAAGAGACGTTGAAGAAGTGGTCCACCATCTAAGAGATTATGTGGATCTGAAGACTTTGGACCTGATTGTACAGGGGAAGTCAGTTCATATATCGCGTCTGCCCAAACCGTTTTTTGCCTCTCGCCGTCGTTCGAAAGAATCAAAAAGTGCAGGTGGGTAATCACGAAGCTAATACGAGAAATGTTATTCTGCTGCTGAGTTGAGGGTCCATTGATAGATAGCACACATAGTCTCAGGAATAAGAGGTGTGGATCAGTCTCAACTGCTTCATATTTGCTGAGCGAAACTTTTGACTTTTAAAAGTGTACTTGTGTACATTTTCTCCAACAATTGAATCTATGATTGCCTCTGGAGGTATCTCTGCCCACATTCACCTTGTTTTCTCCACTTGTAATGCTGTGAATGATCGGATGTTTCGTTAAAGTGTCATATGTCTAGAGAAACACAAGGAGCTTCCATGTATCTATCACATCTCGCTTTTTTTCTTGTGAAGTAGCCCTCTGGCGTCATAACGAATGTCTGTTTGTTCTTGCATTGCAAACTTGATTTTAGCTCACGCTGTCAGTGGTAGCTTCCACACCAATTGTTGGATTTCGTCCATTCTTCTTCCATGAGTATGACATACATACATCTTCATGCTTCTTATTAGCACTTCCTCAGTAACCGGATCCGTCGACAAGCCAGTCCAGTAGCGAACACTGGATCACATGGAATCCTTTAGAAAAGTTCTGGTACACTTCAGGATGGCTTTTATCAAAGGATTGAATGCACAAGTTTGCTGTTTGCTGGTCAACAATCGCATCCTTCACATGGTTTATTTTCTGGGCAAAGACTCTGAGGACAGAACATTATTCAATGTCTCAGTATTATCAAGCGGCTTGCACAGGATAGCATTTCATGATGGGTAGACCTGTTTTTACGGTCTACTTGTGAAGACGTTGATCAATTAGTATTATGAGTTTCTCTCCATGTTGTTCAGAAGGTCTGTTAATAGAGTCAATGCGCTTTTAGCTGAGGATAAATGTTTCTTTATAACTGGACAGTTCATTGTTGCAAATAGCACAATTGCCAGCATCCACAATCAACGGTTCTTCACATTGACCAACCTGAAATTAGAATATGACAGAATAGTAAGCTCCTGCAGTAATATATCAAAAGAGACAAAAATCAGGCATAAAAAGTTATAATTATATTTAACTAAATGAAAACTGATAATATTATGCTCAATATCCAAGTAAAAACCCGTTCTTATCAATGTGGTTGAGGTTCAGCTAAATATCATTTAGATTGACTGTACTAATAAGCATTTAAAAACAAGATATGTAGGCGGGAGTGAAAAGGTGGCCGAAAATGAACCCAAGGTAAACTTTCTTTTACTCATTCATCAACTCTACATATCTTGTAAACTAAGACACGGAAAACTAAAGTGATATTTCCTAGGAAAGTCTTGGTTTTCTAATTCACTACCTTTATAAGTATGCCCATTACTGGTTTACACCAACAACGATGCATAACTTAGATGGTAGGATGCTTGATGTCACTTGTGAACCCCTGGGTGTCTGCATTTGATGCCATGCCTAAAGTTGTTGCTATTTATATGAAGTCATATTGAAACATACACATGTTATATCATTATATTAGATATTCTTCTTGGATGAAATAGACGTGTTTTGTGGTAACTGAAACGACAGTTTAATGCGTTCCTTAAATATCTAGAATAATTCAAATGGTGAATTGGTTCGAGAAAAATAAAATGCTACGAGTATATCTGACATTATTTCAAATATTCGGCAACAGTGTAGTACACGAACTCTTCGAAAAAAGAAATTGAAGCCAATAATCGACCATTTAATAGAAAAAAAAAGATGATGAAAAATGCGACGGCATTTACTCCGTTACTTATGCTACCTATATTTGAATATGTATTATAGAACGTCACATAAAATGCAACATATATGTACACACATACGAATATATATATATATATATATATATATATATATATATATAAATATATACATATATGTATATCTTTCTTTCTCTCTCTCTCTCTCTCTATTTATCTCTATCTTTCTCTCTCACACATACACACGCGCCAATATATATATATATATATTTATATATATATATATATATGTATATATATATATATATATATATGTATGTATATATATATATATATGTATATATATATATATATATATATATATATATATATATATATATGTATGTATATATATATATATATATATATATATATATATATATATATATATATAAAGGAAATCAAGAAATGAGCAATCTGTTTGTATACGAGTACTCATTTTCAAAATGTTTTTTATACATAATTAGTCGAATATTGTAAGCACGTAAACTTATGAATATATATATATATATATATATATATATATATATATATATATATAAAAGAAAATCAAGAAATGAGCAATCTGTTTGTATACGAGTACTCATTTTCAAAATGTTTTTATACATAATTAGTCGAATATTGTAAGCACGTAAACTTATGAATATATATATATATATATATATATATATTTAGGTCGTATATACGGATACACAGGCATACACATTTTATTTACATTGTGTATATGTATATATATATATATATATATATATATATATATGTGTGTGGGTGTGTGTGTGTGTGTATTATTATGCCCATGTTTGTATATACGTGTGTATATGCATGTGTATGTGTTTAACTATGTTTTGTTTATATATATGCATGTATATTTTTGTTTCATGCATTCGTACGTATTAATATATATATATATATATATATATATATATATATATGAGTAAAATATATACTTATTAACATATATATATATATATGTTAATATGTATATATTTTACTTATATATCCATATATGTGTGTTAATATGTATATATTTTACTCATATATATATGTATATATATATATATATATATATATATATATATATATGTATGTGTGTGTGTGTTAATATGTATATATTTTACTTACTATTGTTATATAAAGACATGCATATAAATCCGAATATTTATTTTTCGAACGCTGTCGCTATTTATGATCATGAAGTTCCATTTATTGAACACATACTTAAATGTAGTAATCTTTATTTAAATAAAAAATTGCCGACGTTAATTAATACTTAATTCGTAATTAATGTCCAAGAAAAGGTGTGCTATATACTTCATGTTTCAGTGTGTAGTTTACGTTCAACTAAATTGTTTTTTGTTGTGTTGTTCTAAAATTGGTAATTTAGAAAAGCGTCACATATGGATGAATATCTATTATTGTAGTATCAGACGGTCATAAGTTGTTGCAATTGAAATGAAGTGCGTACCGATTTAAGCGTTTTAATATTTCACTGTTTATATTTAATTTAGAATATGAACATGAATGACCAAATGAATTGATAATTTCAGTAACGCCTTGTAGACGGCTACTCCTGCTAGTATTCTCATATACGCCTCTGTCCTATATCGACTATAATAACAGCAAGTTGTTTCAATAGAAAAAGAACAAATAGAGACTTTCTATGGCTGTCAACAACATTAGTAAACACAGTTAAGTATAAATGGGGACGTGTTTTTTATGCCCGTTGCTGGCCGTTAACTTCACTCGTATTGATATAGCTACACTATTTTTAATATCCATGCAATCGATTGATCATGCCTTACGTTACCTATGTGTTAGCAAAATAATAATTAATTCAAATCTTTGCATTAGAATGTAGAGCGATTCATATATATATATATATATACATTTATATATATATATATATATATATATATATATATATATATATATATATATATACATTTATATTGTCAGAAAATATTCGTATTGTGAGCATAAGCGTTTCACACAGTAATGTGTTGTTAGGCCTATTCACAAAACTGTTTATTTTATACCTGGTAAAATATTACAGTATACATGTAAGCGTTAACATATTTTTATTTTTAGACTGTTGAATTAGATAGTTCAACATACAATGTGATAACATCTGTATTCAACTAAGTATTGTTCATTTTCTTTGTATACGTATAAAATAGTTATTTGGCAAGTAAGCTACACGGAGACGATTATGTGTTGTGTATACGGTATATGCATTCTATATACAACACCAATCATACTGTATATCGGTCTCTATAAGTATGGTGGATGCATATGATAAGGGATTCTATCAAATTCAAATGTGAAAACCCCCTCAAAATTATACATATAAAAAGGTAAATGTAGGTGTAAAAGTCGACGTAGTCGCTTACATATTAAATAACACACATTAGACGTCACCCTAAACGCAAATAAAAATAAACTTAATAAATATTAAGAGGGTAACGTTACTCGAATATTTAAAATCAAATGTTCAATAAACTATATAAATCATAAAGCAAATTCGTAGTATTATAAAACATAAAGTTAGCAATAACTCTAAACTAAAGGTATTTATGAATTCACGTAACAATTGAAACATACATCTATAACTAATTGGTATTATATCTAGAGTGAGTATAAGAAACAAGACACAACTAATGATGACAATAATAATAATAATAATAATAATAACAACAAAAAAAATAATAATAATAATCATAAGAATAACAATACCAATAATAATAACAATAATAATAATATTATGATAATGTAAGGAACGGAAACATCATCTGGTTAACCACACCTTTTAATAAAATTATACAATCTAAACCGGACAATAAATTCCTAATAAATATCGAAAACAAAATTCGCCTAACAAATCCATTACAGAGAATATGAAATAGTAACTACTAATACTGTTTACACCTGGAGATGATTCGACAAAGAATCGAAAACGTCAATGAAACATGTGAAACTTATGGAACATTTTTATTTTTTGTTTTATTTTAATACAAAGAAGACTATCAGAAAAATTGAAAATATAAAAAAGGTATACTTAAACAGACGAACTCTGTTATATTTTTAAATGTACGCATAAATGAGAAAATGCTGCCTAAACACACACACAATGTATATATATATATATATATATATATATATATATATATATATATATATATATATATATATATATATATATGAAACTCATGGTCACTTATAACTAAAAGAAAAATGCAAGTTAAATCAACGAGACACAAACTAAATCCGCATATGTCAGACAGAACACTTATATACGCCGACTTACTGCTTGAAGGTGCACGTATACATAACTAGACTCTATCACATATTTAGAGTAACATACACAGAACGCCTTGCCTTAAATTATGATATATAAAAAAGATTAAAAACGTTGTAACATATAACTTTTCCGAAGAATAAGTAATATAATTAAATGTGAGCGAATATAAGCATATTTAACATACCGATAATTACATATTTATTTTCATATTTTCTTATCATTCAACAAAAAAGCTGCAGTTAGTCCATGCCCTTTTAATATATGGGTATGTCAAAGATAATATTCCTCTCATCATAAGTTTATTTGGGAAATAATCAGCTTCAAATATTGTTTTGAAAATAAAAAGTTTATAAACGATTTTACAGTTTAAAAGGAAAATGTGAAGCCATTTCCTCGGAAAATCCATCTACTGATTTGCTAATGTCAGCGTCCGTTCACCCACACAGTAATAGTTATATATATATATATATATATATATATATATATATATATATATATATATATATATATATATATATATATATATGTATATATATATATGTGTGTGTGTGTGTATTTAGTTGATGTATATATATATATATATATACATATATATATATATATATATATATATATATATAGAGAGAGAGAGAGAGAGAGAGAGAGATGTATATGTTCATATATAATTAAGAAAGTATAGACCGTGAGAAGGTAGATAAGTTAAGAGGGTACGCTAATCTAAACACTTACATCACCAGTTTTAACCTCTTATCAAACCCATGCTCTTTTAAACAGACAACTGTGGAATAATAACACGACAATCAAATTGAATGACACACATGAATCATTCGAAAGCTTATTGCTTTCGAATGAGACATGTGTGTCACGATAATATATAATATATATATATATATATATATATATATATATATATATATATATATATATATATATATATACATATCTGGTTGTACTATTAACCAAGGAGTGTAGGAAATCTCCATATTTGACGCAAACGTTTTCGACCATCATTGGTCGTCTTTAGGCGGATGATTGATCAATGCAAAATAAAATTGGTGCATTTATTTAAGAAGACGTTTCCATCTGATTAAAACATTAAAAACATTCAACAGCATTTCAACACGCCTTCGCACCCCTCATAACGGGCATGGTTGATGTTGGACTTTTTTAGTTGAATGAACAATGCTTCCATTATTGGGAGGCGAATACCGCAAAATGACAAACCCAGGATGGATGTACTACCGGTTAAGGTATTTCTAAAATTATCTTGGGTGATGTTATGTGCTGTAAGGTGTTTGTAAATGGAGCTTTGAGTTTAGGTCAGGTGGCAAGTTAATCGACGTGAAATACTGGTTCTAGTTATGCCAATATACGTGTTGTAGGCGGAGACACATTCTCCGATAGGACATCTAAACACGTATATGCCATGTACTAGTTTTTAGTAAGCCATTGTCAGTAGGATTATTTTGTATTAGTAAATTGCTAGTTTTAAACCTTTTATAGTTAATAATAAATCTAATTTTAAAGTTATTATCTACAGGGGAGATGTATTTATGTATAATATCTTTAATGATTTTTTCACCACATTTAGTGTTGGAGTGCATCTGGTTGCAATAGAACAATGTTAGATTAGTAGTAGTAATGTTGTTGTTAGTGTGTTTTTATTTATGGTGGTTAGTGTGTTTTTATTTATGGCGGTTAGTGAGTTTTTTTATTTTTGATCTACTATATAATTCGGGAAGTTATTGTTAATTAATGTCTGTTTGATATCGGTAAGTGCTTTGAAAATATTTCGTTAATGGAGGAGTTCCTTTTGGCACGATAGATAAGGTTTTTTATGACAGCCATTTTATATTTATCAGGGCATTCACTCTTGAAATTATGTAAGTTGGAATCTTTACTAGTAGGTTTCCTATACGGATAGGTGATAACTTTATCCGTAGACATTTCTATTTGTACATGTAGGAAGGGAATACATATATATATCTTATGTATTTATATACAGAGAGAGCGAGACAGACAGATATAAGGAGGTTGACGTGAAGATAACATTTTAAAAATAAAACTATGGAAACTTAAGTGTACATAAAAATATAGACATGAGCGTAAAGTATACGAACTGAGATTGTAAATACTTTAAGAGCTACAATGTCCATATCCGGTTATTGACGTAAAACAAATCCCAGATAGAAGAAATGTATAGTCGGTGTGTTTGCCTCAGGTACTGGCAAGATAATATATCAGCATTTGTAGACACACGAATTCTTAGTTCGAGAAGTGATAAGAAAGCATGTGTGTATTGTTTCTAATAATTATAACTTCAGCTTAGCCTAAACATCCAATATAAGAGACAACAATACTCAACACTATCCTGATCTTTTACATTTACAAATTGCTTTCAATGAGCTTGAAACAAAACTGTTAGGCTTAATAATTTAGAATTAACCCGGTTATTTTGGGTGAAATTAAATTAGATGTTGATTGCATGAACGCATTTACTTACAGTCAGTAAGCTGTTGATAAAACACATCAACCGACTTTTTATCTTTGCAACTGAGCACCTGTTCAAATTGGCTGGTCGAACCAAGGCAGACAAGCATGTTTGTGTAAAAATGCAACAGAGATCGATAATTGGTATTGTTCTTCTCGCTTTCTACTCCCAGCATCCATTTTAGATGTCCACATCGATAATCCATGGCCGCCAACCCTATTAGGTTGGTTAATGAAGCATGTGTATACGTTAAGTCGATTACAGTGAAAAACATCGATTTTCAAAAATGTTCGGTCACTTGAACTGATTCTTCTGAATTAAACAATGTTTATATAGGTTTGGGTGTGGTACATAAATATGTGCGTGTTTTTGTGTATTTATATATGTGTATATAAATATATATATATGTATATATATATATATATTTATATATTTATATATACATATTTATATAATTATATATACATATTTATATATATATATATTTATATTTATATATTCATATATATAGATATTTATGTATATATATATATATATATATATATATATTTCAGTAAAGTCATACGTAAATTGATATGTCTCCGCACATACACACACGTACCCACGTATGTATATGTATATGTATATGTATATATATATATATATATATATATATATATATATATATATATATATATATATACGCAAATATGTATATGAACACACACAGACATATTCATGTTATATATATATATGCATACATATATATATATATATATATATATATGTATATATATATATATATATATATATATATATATAATAGAGAGGGAGAGGGAGAGAGAGAGAAGAATACCAATTTATTTTACATGCAAAAAAATTAAACTATCATCTATTCGCAAACATTTGCATTTTTCTATCTAATCTAGAGTTCGCCATGAATGCATTATTAGAAACTATTAAAGAAATTAATTGACGTTAAAAATAAAGCTTTAAACTTGTCAATAAGTAAACATTGAAATTACAAAGACAAGTGTATAACAAAATATGAAAGGGGTCGCTATATTTTTGGAGGTGAGCCCACCATCAAATAAAATACTAAAAATAAAACTACGTGATAAATTTCTCATACTAATTCATAAACATTTTCTGGTAAACCGATCTACCGACACTATTAACTATTACTAGAATAATATTGATTAACACCATGCGTGACAAATTAATACTAAATTATAATACATACAGTAAGTATAGTACATAGAAGGACATAAGAGGAATAAGCGTTATTAAAATATTTTAAAACAAACACCCATAAATAATAATGATTTGAATCGAAGATTAAAACTGTAATTGTAAAATACTTATTATTTTTTCTTTTGAACTCTCGAATAAAAATTTCACGCCGGAGTAAACTAATTAAATATGTACATTACTATCTTAATATTTACTTGGAATGTGTATCAGTAATTTTAATATGGATTCAGGTCTGTACATTTCACAGGATCCGTGTTGATTAAGTATGCGTAAACATTTGTAAACTTTAAAAAAAGTGTTAAAAATATACTACTTAACAGTAAATGATAGATGGAATAAAGCGTAGAGCTAAGAGGTGCTACTAAATTAAACAAGAGAACAATATATACACAAATATAATGCATAAACATGACGTCCGTTTCTTATGCAAACCGTGTATAATTTACCTATCTGATAATGAAATAAATAACAGAAAAGAAAAGGATTACTTCATATATGCCAGTTTTCATTGCAAATTACCATTGATTAGAAGTAAAATTGATGTTGTTTTTAAACATAATACAGCCCCAGACTTAAGGAGCATTATTGCATGTATATTGTTTTTTATAGCTTTGTACAATATATATATATATATATATATATATATATATATATATGTATGTATATATAGGCAGCATCCTCTCTTGTAGGCAAGTATTGTTGAATATAAGAGACAACTCATGTCATGATATCTTTTGGTAGATCCTTTCAATAGTCCGAATCAGGATCTTAGTTTCAGAGACGAATTGTCTGATGAATTTGCCAAAGTTTAGATTTGTCTCCCACGTACTTTGAGACCTATTTGGGTCTATCTTAAGGGGAATGAAGTTAATACTAACATATGTTATTAACCTGATTAAGATCCTGATTCGGACTATTGAAAGGATCTACCAAAGGATATCATAACATGAGTTGTCTCTTATATTAAACAATATATATATATATATATATATATATATATATATATATATATATATATATATATATATATATATATCCCAGCATTTCTTTCTCTCCAATTGCATAGCAAATATAAAGGTCAGGTTATGACGCACATTATTGAATTAATAATTGCGTGTCGGATCGTTTTCCTGACTTTTTCGATCAATAATTAAGGCGGCATTAGAAGCGCATCGAGCCTAGCGTATATGTCGAAAACTCAATAACTATCAAAATCAAGCGCTCTAAAAGACATTGGGGAAAGTCTTGTGCATTGTCATGCGTAAAAGGGTGAGAATCAGGCAGAGGTTTTTTTCCCTCCCCCTTTATATCGCTATATTCTTCATTCTTTTCAATCTTCTCTCTTTCATTTAATTTGCTTTACTATCTTCAGCCTCTCTCTTATGGCTGAAGTCTCGATTGATCACTCATCGAATATCGCAGAACAAAGATCAACGCACAAGAGGAAAAATATGCTGTCAATATGTGTCTAATGTAACTTTACTTTTCCGATGTTCTGACTTCCCTCAAATAACCGGGGAAACAATCAATCGACTTTGTTTATTATTGTTGTTTATTTTGATATATCGTGTTTCGCTGGTCTCCAACAATACGGGCTATGTTTGTGTGTCTGTTTATTTCAATTGTATCTTTGTTAGCAATACAATAAGAGAAATACTGTTCCGCTCTCACTGGACTGTTATCTCCATATTTATTTTTAGAATAGGAAATATACCTTGTATTTGGAATTCTGCCAGATCTAGTTTGATTTGATGCTTACGGAACAATGAATTTGACCCAGAACGTCACGGTTAGAAACGAAGGAATTTTCCGCGAGGCCGTTTGAGTCCATTCCACTCTAAACACCACTTGCTAAACCATCCTTAGATATGCAAGATTGCGATTTTTTCATGTACAAAGTTCGAAATGTCGCAGAAAACTACTTGCTACAGAAAACAAAACTTAACGTTATATATAAAGGTTCCTCTATCATTCCGCATCGCTTTGAGATGCGTACACAATCTGGATTAAGAATGGTATACCCTTCTTTTCATTTCTCAATTTTACACTGAGATATCAACTTGTTATTACACGAAAATATTCGATTCAAAAGATATAATTTTCCAGATTTAATAAACAAAGAATGAGTTAAAAAGAACCAATTACTTGTTTTTATGCATAATTACTATTAAATATAATTTCATATTCCGTTACTTTAAGTTTTTTTAATTTATTTTCTAATATATGAAAAAAATGTGATGAATTGTTTAACCTGTAGCAGACAATAATACCTGGTCGATCAACTAATGATATGAGTGTAAATTGTTTTTCATGGGGAAAAACGAATTTGCAAAACAAGTTCAGTAAGCCCAAGAAAAACATCCAACGTTGGGGTGTTTCTAGTTACTATATTTCGTTCGCTTTTTATCGTTTCCTATACAACTACGGGTTAAATAGTATTACTACCTGCATGCTATTCCCATTAGTTTTCAAAAGTTATACTTCTATAGTTTTATGTATCCATTATGTATTACTCTCGACAATTAATATATATATATATATATATATATATATATATATATATATATATATATATATATATACACACATATGTATATATATATATATATGTATATATATATATATAAATATATATATATATATATATACATACATATAAAATGTGTGTGTGAGGAAACAGTTTACAATGCAGTAGAAACACAAAAACAAGAGATTTGACCGGTTTCATTCATATTAAAGGACGTCTTCAGAATAAGTGAATATTTTGAAACAATTTTATTTTAAAGGCACACACATGGGAGAAGGAGAAGATGGTCCGATTGGACCATGTGAGAAGACTTTTAGCGACAGAAATATAGTTTATGGCAAAGAAAAAATAGATTGAAAAAATCGTAGATTTATTTAAAACTAGTACATATTCGGATCGAAGAATCTATGATAGCAACCTTGTGCAGAACTTTTAAAATTCGATAAGAGAGTATGATGCGGTAGCTTTCGAAATTTTGTTAGATAACCAAGGTCTTCCTAGCTTGATTCTTTTGTTAAAAATCAGTTCTGAGACGTATATAAACATAGGTTTTACTGAATATACTTTGCACAATAACGTTTTCACTACAGCATTGCCATCCTAGAGGTGCTTAATTTTGTATATACATTTACATTTCGATACGAATGACACACTAGTGTGATGAATTATGTGCGTGATTTTCTTTTGATTACGTTATTCTAGAGCAGCGGTTCTTAACCTTTTTCTCCAATTCCTTACTATTTAGTGAGCCAGCTCTCCATTCCCACCACAGTTATCACATGGAAATAAATACATACAAAAAGATTCGTTATGTTTTTTCTAAATATATTTTGCCTATAAAAAGCATACAAAAAATGTAACACTAGCACTAGATGCATACAGGTTAATGAGACTTTTGCATTTGTTTTGCCTTGGCGAGTGCCTCAATGTTCGGTTCCACCTTTGAAATAACGCAAATCAGATTCAAGGTCAATCAGGCGGTTTTGCGATTTGTTTTTGATCTCAACCATGCTCGAAAACGCCGACTCGCACAGGTACGTAGAGGGAAATGCAACCAGTAGTGTGAGCGCGACCATAGCAACGCGAGGATACGAACCATGCATAGTGGCCCAGAATGTGTTCAGGCTTTTCTCCGCAAAAGCAGCCTTTGCTGCGGAGTCATGCACCAGGTCAAGAAACTGGTCTTCGATGGCTTCGTCTTCCTTCGGGAAGTTGTCAACTCGAAAGCTTAAGGGATCCCTCGTGAACTCCATCATTGGGTTGTCCCTTTTGAATTCCGGAGAAATAGTGCTGAAACTCGTCCAGCAGCCTGTTGAGGTGGATGACGGGTTCGTTCTTGAGAAAATCGTTGATGCCACCGGCAGTCTCGCTGATTCGCGCCAACGTTGGGAAAGCCGTTGCTTTGCGGCCAGTCTCGAACTTGCCTCGCCACAACTCAAGTTTTGAGACAAAGGAATAAACTTTGTCTCGACGCCCGATTATATTGGAGTCCACGCCCTGTAGCTTGCGGTTAAGCTCATTCAGGTGACTAAACATATCCGCGCGAAATGCCAGCCTGCACTGGAATGCCTCACCGGAAACAGCAGCTTTCAGATCTCCTTTGTTCCTTTCTTCCAAAAATTGTGTACCTTCGGGAAGCAAATGTACAAGCTGATTTATTCCCCGCTTGCAACCCTGCCATTCCCATCAGTGGGGAATTCCCCACAGGTTAAGAACCACTGTTCTAGAGTATAGCTCTATAGTTTATGACTATTGAACTTCTTCGATTAACACTTGTGTTTACACATTTAATCTTTATGATTACAGGATTCTGTCTCAAAAGTACCGACCACGAATCTTCAAAATATTACATGTTCTACACATTGTGTAATTAAGTGTATATATATATATATATATATATATATATATATATATATATATATATATATACATACATGTAATTATTTTTTATTGGTGATTGCAGCATTCGTTGTTATTTACTAACAATTTACTACAATTTAGAATGTCTCACTTCCTAAGTGATTAAGATGCTACAATCACCAATTAGAATAATTATATAAAAATACATTAAATATTTAGGTGATAACATCATACATCTTTCTAGACAGCGCGTCTTGGTTCGATGATAACACGCTGGACCCTAGGGATCAATATCGAAGGTTCGATCCTTGTCTAAGTTAGCCATGCTGATGACGTCTGTGAGCCTGAACCACGTGCCCATGGATAACTTTGATGTACGTACCAAATTAATGAAATATATATATATTAACGAAAAATATGTCCTATAAAAGTAAGGGCTACTAATAATGCAATTTTCTACATCTTAATCACTTAGGAAGGGAGACATTTTAAATGTATATATATATATATATATATATATATATATATATATATATATATATATATATATATATATATCATACTGGATATTAAGCGATGACCCTTGCCCTGTAAGGCATTCAGAACCAAAGCGTGTCTAGCTCAAACAATAGCCAATCAATTCTCTAACTTTCTGGTTGCACCTAGAACTTCGCCAAACTTCCATGAAAACTGTGTCTCAACTAAAACTGCCTATTTGTGAAGCCCTATACTACAGGGATGCTTCGTAGCTGCCTATACCATTGCGTTTCGAAGTCAAATGTATATATTTTTTAAGCCGTCGTCTTAAATGATCAATTTCTGACCAGTTAAAACAATGTTTACGAATCCCTTTGGCATCTTACCGTCTACCTGCCTAAAACAATAACCCTTATCCGACAGTGGTCTGTATAAGCGGTGACTCGTTTGTAAGAAACACAACAAAGGAACGTACAATTAGCAAACTGCATCTCGTTATATAGTTGATTAACCACATCGAAAACAGTATCCGATAGACCCGATACAAAACGTGTTCAATTATGCTAATATGTATTTTAATAGTATATGTGTAAAAGACAATTAATAAATTTTTCCTTAGAGCGTACTTTCGGTTCAACAAGTTATCAAAATCAAAATATATATTTCGAAATAAGTTAGATTAAAAAGGTTTTCATCCGAAACAGATAAACCCATACGATGTGCATTGTCGGTTTCTCTTTTCGGTAATAAACAAAAAGGTGCTAAACGGATAGTATCATTTACTTTTTTAGACTATCATTTACGCATTTAAAAATGTTACTACTGATTGCATATGTGATGTTGTTAATATATATATGACTAATTCATGTATCCACATACAATTTATAAGGAGATATATTTTTTATGTATCAGTTTTCATCATTTACTTCAACGGTGCTCGATGCGTAAGTAGTGCCAGGTAGTAAGCTATGAACATATATTTACGGCAATCAAGCAACAAAGACGCTCCCGCTTTTCATTCCCGGGTGGAATCTGCAGGCAAACATGTGTGGAGGTAGTTTTGCCGGTTCTTTGTATATATACGGCTAGCTAGTTAACCAATCATATTCTTTGTTTTTCTTCGTGCCAATCGTTGGGCTTCCCACGAACCAAAGGTGCGGTTTGTTTTACTTCATATATCGTGTAATAGTGTTCTGTTTTCTATAAAGTTGCCTATACACTGTTTCTTTGTTGTGCCAATATAATGGGTGAACTTATTTTAACACGTGGTGGCTTGTATTTCTATTTAAGTTTTAAGTGTGTAAATTGTTATATATATATATATATATATATATATACAATTTGTATTTTATTACCACAACACAAAATAACCTCGACGTGAAATACTGTCTATAATACTTGCGAGAAAATTGTAAAGTGAAATAGACGCAAAGGTCATGGAAAGGAAATAAATAACAAATATCACATGTATGTCTGTACCACGTGACACGAAACTTTCACCTGCACTGTCCTGACGCATTCAGGATATGGAGCTTGTCTGATGGTATCCAACTTCATCATAAACAGAAACTTACGTACATGTATCAATATATATATATATATATATATATATATATATATTATATTATTATATTATAATTTTATATTGTAAATATATATCATCGCAGAATAGATAATATATATATATATATATAATGTGTGTATATATATAGATATATATATATACATATATATATGTATATATATATATACATGCATATATATTTATATATACATATATATGTATATATATATACATGCATGCATATATATATATATATATATATATATACATGCCTATATATATACATGCATATATATATATATATATATATATATATATATATATAGTCGCGGAAGTATCTCAACAATTATAACTATATGAGGAAAAAATCATCGCAGAATAGATGATATATATATATATATACATATATATATATATATATATATATATATATATATATGATACATATATGTATATACATATAGGCATATATATATACATGCATGCATATATATTTATATGTATATGTATATATGCATACATATTTATATATATATATATAATACGTTTTATATGATTAATTTATATTATCGCGGAATATATCTATCTATC
Organism: Sepiola atlantica; assembly: GCA_963556195.1. Classification (NCBI taxonomy): domain Eukaryota; kingdom Metazoa; phylum Mollusca; class Cephalopoda; order Sepiida; family Sepiolidae; genus Sepiola; species Sepiola atlantica. Next base: position 170,197,954 of record OY744515.1, on the reverse strand, counting down.
TAAATAAATGTAAAGTATGTGTATATATTTAAATATTTACAAGATTAACTCGTTGGATAATGAACCGATGATTATGAGTGTTTAAACACTGTTGCCTAACGGAAGAATATGTAATGGGTGGTAAATATGAATAACATTAAATTTCGTGCAAAGTGGACAACAAGTTTCAATTAACGTTTCGTGCCAATTTTGATATCTTCCTCTTATCTGAAATGTTTAAAACATGCAGCAGCCAGAAAAACAGAAATATCCCTTCAAGTCCATATTGTTAGTATTGCGTGCTTTCATAGAACACAAGTTTACTACAAACTGAAATGGTCTTATTTAAATTATTCACATTGACAGTAAAATTAAACAAGTTAATAACTATCAACCCTTTATTGTCAATATTAGTCATTAATAATTACGTTGCTTTATATATATATATATATATATATATATATGTATATATTTTATATATTTACACATATATATATTTACATATGTATATATATATATATACATATATATATATATATATTGATATATATATATTTTTATAAATATATATATATTTATATGTATGTATATATTTATATATATATATATATATATGTATATATATATATTTATATGTATATATGTATATATATATATTTATTTATATGTTAGTACTTCATGTATCCACATAAAATAAGGAGATATAATTTTTTATGTGTAAGTAGAGCTAGGTAGTAAGCAATGGAAATATATATGGCAATCAAGCTACACAGCCTGACGATTCCCCCAGGGATGAAACAAGGGAGCCTCTGTGTAGCTTGATTGCCATATATATTTTTATTGCTTACTATATTTATATGTATATATATGTATATATATATTTATATGTATATATATATGTATATATATGTATATATATATGTATATATATGTATATATATTTATATGTATATATATATTTTTTACGTATTTATATATATGTATATATGTGTATTTATATATATGTATTTTATATGTATTTATATGTATATATATTTATTTATATGTATATATATATGTATTTATATATATATATATTTATATATATGTATTTATATATATATATGTATGTATATATGTTTATTTATATGTTTTATATATATATATATTTATATATATGTATTTATATATATGTATATATATATATATATATATTTATATATTTATATATATTTATATGTATGTATATATTTATATATGTATATGTATATATATATATATGTATTTATATATATATGTATATATATATATATATATTTATATGCATTATATGTATCTGTGTGCATGTGTTTATGTGTTTTACAGAGGAAAAGATATACACGTAGAAAGAATATAAAACATATAGTGATCGATAAAACTGATGGAAATATATAACTAGGTGTAAACGACACGTATACGAGATATTTAGTCACAAGAGAGACTAAAAATAAGTAGATATAGTAATAGTGACGCGGAGATATAACTCGTCGACAAGGTTACTTCTTTTTGCAACTCGCGAAGACTTACCGTTCGAATGTCTAGCCGTCAGCATTTCCAGGTATGACAACCACGTTTCTTTGATAAGATTCAATAACAACAGTGGGCGAATAAAAGATATTCTTTCGGGATGGTGGACATACACTTTGGAATCAATACAAGTATCAGATAAAAGAAGGCTCAACAAAGAAAAATATCTTTACTTCAACAACAAAGAAATATACACATGAAAACATACGCAGAATGAGACATGAACGACGCATGCGCACTCGTACGTAAACAACACTCCCGTTGCGCATGACATTTTCACAAATATAACAAAACCAAAAACAATGTGTATGAATGTGTATCCTAGTCAAAATTACTTATATTTTCGACGTTCAAGTTTCAGAAGACTTCCCCTCACTTTGATAAGCAATTGTTACATTAGTAAACTACCCATGCCTTGTTTCTTTGCCACCGCTATCATTATGTGTTCCACTTTGATTTTATTCGGAAAAAAAAGAACTGTAATTAAACTTTGGATACATTTCTATAACTATAAATACTAACGTGTTACACCTCTTTATTCTTATTCTATATAATATAGAAGGACAATCTTATTTACATACATGTTTAGTGTTGGTACAAACAAACTATGACAATTGACCGAACTGAGTAAGTTACCAGTTCTCGGAATACTCACAAAGACATTAATAACTAGTATAGAGTAATTGCATCAACATAAAGCGTGAACGGGTGTTAGGGATACTTAGATAAATAAGTAAGAGATGGAAGACTCATTCAGTTAATCGTAAATTACAGCCAAGTAAAATAATTAACATGGATTCTTTTCCGTATAAAATAATCAATTTCAGAACTAAATAATATTTCAGCATGTATTGACCTATTACAATATAACATAGTTTAGAGAACCTACATTAACTCATTCAGCTTTAGCATCATAATAGATTATAATGATATGGTGTATTCAGTCTCAATCTGTGTATTACATGAACGATATTCGAACACACGTATACAATACACTATAAGGAGTATAGATCTTATCTTTATGTCTAAAGGTTCAACTTTTAGAGTATTACTAGTGTTTCATACTTTTAATTCACTCTACTTGTCCCAATATTCGTTTCATTTGTCATGTATTTCTTCTACTTTTATTTTTATTATTTGACTAGGAGTTTCCAGACATGTTATAATCAGTGATTGCTCACTGAATATAACCAATTGTGTCCGCTTGCATTTTTTAGATTCTCAGCACAATATGACTCTTTCAATAACCGTTAAAATCGGGTGGCCTTATCACAACAGCCAGTTACGAATGGTTCCTTGCATGCTAAGCGTGTTGCTCTTCTCTTGGATTTTATTGACAATAAAGCGTCCACGGTTGCATCACTCTACGGACTATTATAGGGTAGTTAATTATAGTTGTTTTTAAAGTTCCCTCTTTACATCACCCCCCTGATCATTAACAAACAAGTGTTCTTGTAGAAGCCAAGACTGGTACCAGCATATTTATTATTATTATTATTATTATTATTATTATTATTATTATTATTATTATTATTATTATTATTAATAATAATAATAATTTTCACACATAGAGTTCTGCCTGTGATGTATCACTGGTTAAACTAGTGTATTTTACTCATGTCGTAGTCTTCTCAAATTTAATCAGATTGCTAGTACTATTCCTGCACTTATACAATCCCTCACTGGCTTTGCTCACACTAACACTTCCCAGTGATATTTCGTTTGTAAAGGATGGTTTTCCGAGGGCATCTGAGTGACAATAAGTCACTTCAAAATCACATTTCCCGTGACTTTTACTAACGTTATAAGTTAGTGTTATCCCTCCTCGTGCATTCACTCTTATCAGCCGTTCACTGCAACTTTCCGTAGAACTATCATATATGTATATCACTGCGTGTTTATTTTTCTTTCTAGTTGATATCTCTGCCGCGTACGTTGTTACGATATAGTATTTCTTCATATTTTTATACATAAGTATAACACTTTTTTGGAATCTTCTAGAAGGATATATTATTTATACTTACGGTGGTTGGACAGTACAACCTGCTTATGTTGGTCGGTTTCCTGGCTCTATGCTGTTCTCTTAAAATTACAAATGTGTGTATCAGTGCTCTTGTTTGTATGTTGTACTACTAAAAATATATGAATCTATACACACGTACAAACGAACACTCTCGCAAGCAAGTAATTACGTGCAGTCTCTCACTAACAGAAAAATCAATCTTATACACACACATGCACATATGCCTATCTTATTCATAAAACACGTGCCTACACATTGTGACAGTCGAAAATTAACGCAGATATATACTTCCACTAAAAAGCAGACACGCTAATAGACATAACTCTTTATTTATCTGCATTTACACAATCGTAAACAGACAAGGCGGCAGCGAAAATCAACATGTGTACTTGATTTTGTCCTTACAGAAAAACATGTTATTTTTCAATTTTTGTTTTACTCCTTGAACACTCAATATTTACCAAACTTTCATGTTCTTTGTCTTATAAACTTGTCGAATAAAATTGATTTTTGTACGGACAGATTTGTCATTCTGACATTTGATGATGTCCTTCCTCTTCAAGACTGTTTTCGGCTCAAAATCTATTTGATAGATTGTATTAATTTTAGTATATAATTAGCATGCCGGAAATCCAAATATGACTGCTAATCATGGTTTACTATAATGACGCTTTCTAACCACGACGTTTATAGACTAACAGACGCCCGTTAGTTTGTGCTTCAGCTTACTCTTCTAAGGTGGCTCGGAAGACGTTTCTTATGCAAAATAAAGTATGATATGTGTGTGCGGGGGTGCTAAATGTTGATTTGACTCTTTGAAATACACCATGGCCCAAAAATATATGAAAATGAAACTTACGTATGAAAGTGAATTGTTCGATCCGGATCAAAAAATATAATATTTCCCAAATATTAATTTTCGACTTTGATTTGTAGTTATTTAGACGACTAAATATAGTAAACTCTTTCTTATGAATACGTTTTTCTTTCGGAACAAGTCGGTTTGCGGGAAATAGGTAGATAGTCGATAAAGCCGCATGATGTTTTATTTAATATTATCATGTACCATATCCATCTATATTCGTCCTCCATCATTTTACAATCTGTAATGGTTTGCTTTATTTCTTTAGTGGTCAATTTTAAAGTTATAAATAAACCGCGTATAAAATAATTGCTGTTGTTGTTTATGTATGGGTGGTTCCAACAAAGATCATATGAAATTATTGAAACCCCTTAATAACAAGTAAATAACAAATGTATGTTTCTTGTGAACTCTTCAATTCGGAAGGGTGTTGGTATGGGCGTTTATTTTCAATTGCACTCACGATGAGAGAGAGAGAGAGAGAGAGAGAGCTAGGGGTATAGATGGAGTGATAAAGCTAGGGAGATAGAGAGAGTGAGAGAGATAGGATGATGGATGGAGTGACAGAGAGAGGGGGAGCTAGTGGGATAGAGGGAGTGAGAAAGCTAAGGGGATAGATAGAGTGAGTGAGAGAGAGATATATTAGGATAGAGGGAGTGATAGAGAGCTAGAGGGATATAGGGAGTGAGAGAGAGAGTTAGGGGGATAGAGAGAGTGAGGTTGACATATATGGTTGCAGCGATACTTACAAACATACAGACAAACTAGGAATATATTACCGTTGTTTACTCAATTCCTTCCTTATACATAATTAACACTTATTCATGCATGCAGGTCACCGACATTTACATTTCATAAAATATAATCAAAAGACTGAATAACAGTTTAATTTCGTTCAGTTTATTTTCCTGGAAGAAAATTGATATTTAAAATGAGCCGATCACGAAAACAAAATGATACCTGAATTAAAAAGAAAAGAGACACGAGAGTGCAGAAATAATTGTTTTATACAAAATTATGCAATCATACAAAATAAAATAAATATTTTTTAATCATCTCTGCATAATGTCCGGTGCACGTTCTAAATTACCGACCCCGCCCTTCACCTCTTTATTCATTTTCTCTTCCTATGTCAGATCAATAACATGATGCGAAATAACAACAACCCACCTTGAAAAATGAGATTAATTTAATCGAATTTAACGATAACTGTGCATAGCGGACATTTAAGAAGAAAAAAAATCTATTGTTCGCATAGCAGAAAATATTTTACCTAACTGTCGGTTTATTTGATTTTCAGTAATTATCACTCAATTTCCGGTAAACGTTTTCTGTCGATTACTCTGCATGTGGTCGATTCTCACGCTAGGTGATGTTCAGAAAATTGTCGGTGACTCTCCAATAGCAGGTTTAGCTATCAGGAGTTTAGTGTTCCTGTATCCGATATGAATCTGACATATACAGCGAAGTTAGTCGGATTTTCAAAGTCACAACCAAATAAAAGTCCATCAGAGATATCGCTATTTTATTCAGAGAAGTATTTTTTGCATAAATAGCATTCATTCTGATTCGTTTTTTTCTCGGACAGTATTTCAGCCGAGTCGAAGTGGATTCATGTTCCTTTAAAAAGACATGTATGAGATAAAAATACCCATGAAATAGTTTACAATTATATAATATATGTATATATACAAATATACATATAAATCAACCTGGTGATACCAGATCAGGCTGCCCTGTGGCTCCCTGAGACGAAATTCACCTACATTGACGTTTTTTTTTTTTTTGTAAAACTTAATTATGTTCTACAAAACCAAAAACAAAAACAACAGCCCCTCTCCCTTTCTCCCTCCCCTTTTTTATTTTATTTTTAGAACTTGAAGCATAAATCTTTTACCAGATTCGGCATTAAATAACCCAAAAAGGGTTGATATGCCGTAAAACAAAACTACCAAACCAAAAACGATGATTAAACATTTGAAGATATAAAGAACTTGAAGCATAAAAACTTTTACTATAATGACCAGATTCGGCATTAAATAACCCAAAAAGGGTTGATATGCCGTAAAACAAAACTACCAAACCAAACCATATAAATCAACGTAATTATTAATGAGGCTAACCAATTACATACGCATGCAGTAAACTTTAAGTTTTTTGCGTACCCAAATACTATTAATAATATTTCAGCGCGGTGGTTAAGTGGTTAACGACGCGGACTTAGAACCTGGTGGTGCCGGGTTCGAATCCAATTCGTTCCACAAAAACACTTTTATCACAACCCACACCTAACCTTGTGTGTAACCTCGGGAGAAGCGGTAAATAAAATACATTTCTTTTAGCTTGTCAATTTCTCTTCGGCTGTTTTTTTTGGGGGGTTAGAAAAAACGCAATAAAAGAACGCGGAGTATTATTTGTAGATAGACACTTTTGTGTACTATAAATAAGTTCATACCACAGAAGAGTGTAGTTAACTTATGTGTGATTCTTTGTGGTTCGTTTGTCAACATTATATATAAAAGTATTTCGGCCGGATGTTTAAAGTTGGGTGTGAATATTATTGAGACTGGTAAACAATGTTTTATTCTTACTAGCCATTTTTGTTATTATTATACCAAGCAATTGGTAATAATCTATCGTACTTTAGTAAGATTAATGCTTCCTAAAATATTTGATCTGGTTGCTAATATGGCGTTATTCGTGAATAAACACTTTAGGAGAAACAATCAGCTTCAATAAATTATTTTGTATATTTTCAGTAAGACCTCACATGCTATATTTTTGAAATTTCATCTTAGTTAGTGAACATGACAAAAACGGGTTGATTTTGAACATAGATAAAATAACAAAACGAATTTGAACGTAACATATATAGGGTACGCCAGTTAACTGTAACATGGTATTAATACACTTATCAGATCCCTCTGTTTCGTCATTGGCAGCACGACACATGAAGGCGTAGAAATACCAATACAGGCACATATTAAAATAGGATGCCCTCACCAGATCAGATGATATTCGCGCCGTATACCTATGCAGTAACAGCGAAACGACAGCGAATATACCCATTTTGGACGTGGTTGAATCTGGTCAGAACGAATGTGAAACGGAATAATTTCGTCTCCATTACCGAGTGATAATATTCTGTCTGCTTCATTTGTCGACGGGCAGCAGGCGAAGACGTTGTACAAAGCAGCAGATTGTACCACGGTCTTTCGATTATGGACTTGGGTCGATCACTGTTTCGTTGTGACAGACGACACAAGTCGCAGTACGCAATTACAGTCATACAACAGTTATCAACGTTGATTTCAATAAAC
>OY744515.1:170170225-170182725 GCA_963556195.1 Sepiola atlantica | reverse complement strand
ATATCATGAAGACAATTATCCAGAATACGGTCGGAACATTCATTTCTTTCAAGGAAGATAAATACCGCTTTTGAAATATGTCGTTCTAGTGTTTATTTACTATATTTGGGCTGTATAAAAGTAGCGTATATTTTCTGTCCGAACAATTATACGCGGCCTTTTATATTGTTAATGCTTCTTTTTTTCTCTAGAAACTGAATCGTTGAGAAAAGATTCATACCACTATATATATTTATATTTATATAGTTATTAAAGTAAGCCCAAGTTACTTAATGGAACTCACTGATTTGAGACTGAGAATTGAAATACTCGCTTGTACTCGTGCTGGAGAATTCTCCACGACTTTCTTGATGCAGCTTTCCTTGTCTGTTAGCCTATTATCCAGAACGCATTTAATTCAAAAAGAAGTTTGATCACTCACTTCATTTTCGTATCCTGAAGGAGGTTCCGACCATAACCCACGTTTGTACTAACCGCGTCAAAGCCACCTTAGCGCTCCTCAGTTCTGAAACGTCTTTCGGCTATTTCTATTTTCTACCTATTAACTGGTTTTTGTTTCGCTCAATTCTTACGATCTAGGCACCAAATAACTTTTGTTTATTTGCCAATCTTCACAATATTTTGTATACATTTGATCACTGCATCTTTCATTAAATTCATAAAATTAAGTTCTCACAATTTGTATCAGTATTAATAGCACGTAGACTTACACCCGTCTCTCAGAAACAATCTCATTACAGTATATTTCCGAAGACGACATAATCTGCTCTATATATTTGGTCACTTACATTGGACACAGTTACAATAAAGCATTACACAATATGCAATTTAAAAAATAAATCAAAATCAAATATATATTTGTCCAGAATAATGCCACACAAAATTTCTACGGAGGTGTATGTACATTTACTATTGCATTGTTCGACCCAAAAATGAGCTGATATTGTCTTGTGATTCTTAGCCGGTAACGCTGGGATGATAGGGTAATATATTTTTGATTCTCAGTCAAACAAATCGGCCCCTTTTTATAGAATCGTTTGTGGTTTATTAAAATAAAATCTTCTTTTAAACAAATTTATTTTTGAAAACAAATCAGATTTAGGAAAATAAGGAAATTAAATATATTACTGATAGAATAAAATAAACTATAACACATGACCATTTATCAGAAGGCTTTACATGCATTTCACTGAATTAACTCTTAAATAAATAAACATATATATATATATATATATATATATATATATGTATATGTATATGTATATATATATATATATATATATATACATATATATATATATAGAGAGAGAGAGAGAGAGAGAGAGAGATTTAAATATATCTTATATTCAGACAGTTATTTATTTAGGAAGTTTCTATGCTGTTATTTCCAAAATACTTAATCCGATATGCATTTTTAGCTTAGAACTCTCTCAACGTAGTAAAGGTCTATCTTTAAAGACAACACCTATGTCTCTAGTAAGCATAATTATATGATAATTGTATGTCAAATAGCAATTGTATACATGTACAACGTTACATAATTGGTACGTATTTTTATTTCAGTGTAGTATTCGTACAAACAGAATGAATATGGTACATTTCTTATGAAATAATTATTTTCACAAAGTAATTATTAGTTTTCACGTACGCAAAACGTTATCTGATATGCATTTCCCGCTGTGCTTATTTCAATGTATACCTCTTATAGGATTGTGCACCTTCAATATACGAAAGGCCGTATTTTATAGAATTTTTCAAAAGTTGCCGTCTTGTGTCATTTAAGCTAATCTTTCTTCTATACGCCCCATTTTGGGAGCGTTTTTTTAAGTTCACGCAACTTGTGTACCTTTAGATGTTATCTAATATAATTTTGTACTATTACCGACATATGATATATGCTACGTGTATGTAGCGAGCCGTTTTTGCAACGCATGATTGAAACGTATAAGTGGTAAGTTGTCTTAAATGCGTCAGTTACCTTAGAATATATGCTTATTTTATGTAGCACTTCAGTCGAAATGTATTCTTCATCCGAATTAATTAATAGCTGACTCAATATTGGTGAATTATGATACAACATCGATTATCGATTTTACATTTGAAAATCATTTTAGTCAATCCATTGAATAATTTGTACTGATTGATGACTTGATTTTTAGGCTTTACGCAAATATTATTGAAAAGGAAAAAGGATCTTACTAAATGTACGGCGAATTATATTACCGTTTGTAGGCATCAGTATGATTCAGAAATAAATAACTATTTCACATCACTATATATATATATATATATATATATATATATATATATATATTCAACGGCCATTAGCTTTAAGGCAATGCTCATTAGGTAAAACTAATTTCGAGCTCCGGTCATTTGCAATGTTTACATTTCGTTTCATTGAGATATCACTTACATTCAGTCAGTGTCGCATGATGGCGTAGGGGTTAGCATCGCCGACTGTCAGCTCGACGGTTGCGTTTCGATCCCGGCTTGAGACACTAACTGGTCTAGCCGCACTGATGAGCTGTGGGACAGCGAAACAGGCTGTATGTGGATGACTATAAAAGCTCCCTCGGGTAGAGCTTATTTTTGTAAGGGTATCGTCAACGGCCATTAGCTTTAAGGCAATGCTCATTAGGTAAAACTAATTTCGAGCTCCGGTCATTTGCAATGTTTACATTTCGTTTCATTGAGATATCACTTACATTCAGTCAGTGTCGCATGATGGCGTAGGGGTTAGCATCGCCGACTGTCAGCTCGACGGTTGCGTTTCGATCCCGGCTTGAGACACTAACTGGTCTAGCCGCACTGATGAGCTGTGGGACAGCGAAACAGGCTGTATGTGGATGACTATAAAAGCTCCCTCGGGTAGAGCTTATTTTTGTAAGGGTATCGTCAACGGCCATTAGCTTTAAGGCAATGCTCATTAGGTAAAACTAATTTCGAGCTCCGGTCATTTGCAATGTTTACATTTCGTTTCATTGAGATATCACTTACATTCAGTCAGTGTCGCATGATGGCGTAGGGGTTAGCATCGCCGACTGTCAGCTCGACGGTTGCGTTTCGATCCCGGCTTGAGACACTAACTGGTCTAGCCGCACTGATGAGCTGTGGGACAGCGAAACAGGCTGTATGTGGATGACTATAAAAGCTCCCTCGGGTAGAGCTTATTTTTGTAAGGGTATCGTCAACGGCCATTAGCTTTAAGGCAATGCTCATTAGGTAAAACTAATTTCGAGCTCCGGTCATTTGCAATGTTTACATTTCGTTTCATTGAGATATCACTTACATTCAGTCAGTGTCGCATGATGGCGTAGGGGTTAGCATCGCCGACTGTCAGCTCGACGGTTGCGTTTCGATCCCGGCTTGAGACACTAACTGGTCTAGCCGCACTGATGAGCTGTGGGACAGCGAAACAGGCTGTATGTGGATGAGTATATATCTCATAAATGTATAGGTCTGTGTTATTAGGAAATACATTGATTTTTTAATATCTCCAATATTATTAAACATGTAGCATGAGAATAACATGTATTGATGTTACGTAGTAAGGCCTGACAACATGTGTTTAATCATTTTCTCTCGCAACCCTATATATATATATATATATATATATATATATACATATATTGATATTACTTAAATATCTCTCAGCAACGTTATACTATCAACCTATCATTGCATAATAGCTAATGTTTTTTCATGATTTACAATTATCACTTATCTACACATTTACATAATATTTAAGATATATAAACAGTTTCTGATATATATTTCAAAGGAAATACTTAATTTATATTAATAAATATAACATGTACATGTTATACAAACTACTGACTGTTATCTTCCACTGGTTAGTGTAAGATCAACGTAGTCGAGAGACGTTGAGCCGGGCCAGTACTTAATTAATGGTAATCTTTTGTATGTATCCTTTGAATCTAACGTCAAAATCAATCGTATACAAACCATATAGGGTTGCGAGAGAAAATGATTAAACACATGTTGTCAGGCCTTACTACGTAACATCAATACATGTTATTCTCATGCTACATGTTTAATAATATTGGAGATATTAAAAAATCAATGTATTTCCTAATAACACAGACCTATACATTTATGAGATATTTAGACTTCTGAATAGACAAAACGCTTACTCATTTAGCAAAAGTATTCATGTACATTATAAAGTCAATTAGTTAAAATAATTATAGCTTATAATATATATTACTGAAATAAAAATGATGAGCATGTAATAAACCATTGTTTCTTGTTATAAAGTATGTAACATAACATCAGTATCTATATATATATAATAATGCTGAATGCCCGTGTGCTTTCAACTTATGTCCAACTGTATCGATGTATGTAATGAAACGAGGTTGCTATATAATGTATTATGTCATGTTTTCTCCTTAACGTACAACATAATATTCTTCTCCCATTCATTACTTATACTTCGAGTTTTCTAATCTGTATCGCAATGTCTTGATTTTTATATTAAAGTTACACCACTTCTAATTGTTATTGTATTAATACACTTTTAAAATAGTAAACACTGGGTTTTGTATTGCACGTAGTAGGATTGTTCCTTCTTACTCTCATGATATCTATCTAACCCTATTTTTTTATTTTTCAGGTGAGTTTTTGGTTCATCTTTTATATAAACATATTGCGAATAATAATGAAGGTAAGATATACATACATATATATTTATTTCTCTGAATATTTTATTAATACAGATAGTTTTGGCTACATATGTGCATATTTGTTTCAGTATGGATACGATTTCGTCAGGTCAAGTTTCCCAAATAGAAACGAGTATATATTTGTTTAGAAATATTAAGAAGACGTATCACTCAATGTACTTATGGTTTGATGTGAATTGTTCTTAATTTGTTACTGTTCGTAAATAACTAGCGCGGTATGTTTAAGTTCATGTGAAATGAATCTATATAATAGTATTTTTAAATATATAAACATTCGTATCTTCCATTACAATTCATAGTGAAAACGTAGACTAGACTTGAACTACAACTATTGCTTGATTAACTGAACAAAAATGGATTCTCCTAAACCAAACCGTTTCGTTGCATGCATAACCAAGTACTGCTTTTGAGCGTTGAACATTTATACTTGCCATTGAACTTAAGCAGCATTTATTTGTAATAATTGTTGACTGAGCTTGACTCAAGATTTCCTATGAAATCGTCATCGCGTTAGCAGCCTTTCATCGAGTATCGATAGTCTCCCGATTAATATAGAAACTAGACAGAATATGCCCGATGATTAGAACAAAAATGTATAGAAAATACAATACAAAACAGGATTCAGTTAAGATGCGATATTTGTTATACTTACTAAAAAGAGGTGAATCTAATATTTATGTACGATGTAGAAAGTCTTGTAAGATGACAGACAAATTGAGACATCAGTTTTTACATTGGACGTATACGATGCCATACCAGGGCTTAATTTTGTTTTAGGCCAGATAGGAAATAACGCATATTACTGAGTCGAATTACGTTTACGACGGAGGGTGAACAACAGAATCCTGCCGGAGATAATGAGAAAAACATTGGGCGCCATTTTCCTTTATCTTGTAGATGGAGGAGATAAATAAACTGCATTGTTATCCATTCAAAGTAAACGACACCTACCTAGCTAATATATTTTATGTAGTTGAAATCGTCGTCAAGTAACGGATCTTAATAAGAAAATTACCGAGCACCTACACTCCCACATTCCTCTGTGTTATGTTACTTTTTTGGAATTATTTAACTAAAGATTCAGTTTTTGATTACACAAGTTCGGTGATAATAATGGTTTAAGAGTTTCTAAAATGCATAGAAATTCAAGTATTAAGTGTACACATAGTGATAATTGTACACTTACATTTAGCGCATGAAAGTTTATAAATTCTGATGGTGGTTGGTTTATACGTGAATCGATATGATCACCATAATCCTGTTTCTGTGCTGGTACTTTCAGCGTGCGTGACCATTATGTAGAGACCAACTATGTATCGAGCTGAGAGGGATAAATGTAATGAGTAATACGCATTTTGATTTGAAAATAGCTTGTTGGAACGTCAGAACCATACTTAGTCTTTGTGGTTCTGTCCGACCGGAAAGAAGAACAGAAATTTTGGACAAGAAGCGTTACGTTTCTACATTGATATTTCAGCCTTGTGACAGACAATGTTGTCGGAAGTCAGTAGTTGTGTAAAGGAGGGCTCTTTATATGTATTTTACTAGGTCGGAGAACCGGAAGGCACACGGCACGACCATGGCGTAACATTTGGTATTAAAGGATGTTTTGTTTTCTAAACTCGAAAATCTTTCTTGTGGGCTAAATGAGTATATAATGACCTAACCTCTGCCTCTATCTGGTCAGCAATATGCTACTCCTATTTCTATTCATGCTTCTGCAATGGGCAGCCCACATTAGCTAGTAGAACACATTCATGAAGATCTATAAAGAGTTATCCTGGCTGCTTGTTGAGATGATAAACTTGTCTCGCTGGGGGAGGGGTTATGCGATAGTTTAGCAGAGAATATCAGACATGTCGTCCACTTGAACTTCATAGATTTGGAAGTATGGATAAGAGCAGATTGTCTATACTGCAAATGTGTTCGGAGCTGGTTATAGTGATGACTAACATATGTTTCTGCATGAGACCAACGTATAAAAACACATGGATACACGATAAACAGGATGGCTGTAAGGTTCGAGTTAATAGGTATGCTGTATGCTGGATATATCATCGTCTGTTTTCTGCTGACATCAGGTTTGTAATTAGAACGAAAAGGGCATCTGACAACGTCAAGTGTCCTCGTAGAATTATTGTTGTAAAGCTGAACGATGTAAACAATACTATAGACTCACAGAATAGGCTCGATTAGATATTATAATAAGTGGGAGTGTTTTAAAAAGTGTATTTATGTAAACACAGCAGAGTTTCTTTAGGCTAACGAAGGGAAACGATCCAGACTGCTTTGATGAAAACAATGCTCGCATTGCTCAACTGCAACACAAAAAACATGAACGTCATCCAAAGGTGATTGATGGCGGCCTGTCACCTAGATCTGAAATCTGTGGAACAGTCATACTCAACGATTAAATCAGAGTTGCAGAAAGAACTTAGACAGATGAAGGATGAATGGTGGCGACAGAAGGATTGGTATATTCAGCATGCCGCTGATGTTGAGGGCAGTACATCGATATATGGTTTGATGAAGACGGTGTATTGTGCAATATATACTAATCGAACCTCATAAAAATTACAGCATGGCACAGATTTACTTCAGAAAACAAGCAAGACACTTGATAGATCGACAGAGCAGCATACTCATCTGTTTACTAATCCATCGATAGGCAGTACTGATGTGTGTGATAGCTTGTTCAGATGTCTATCATTGCCGAAATGGATCCTGTTTTTTTCCTTCAAAGAAGTGGAGGAGGCTATATGACAGTTCAGATGCAAAGAATCTGGTGGGAATTATATACATGTATTTGTCCTCTGCTGTGGTGGAAGACAATTGGCAGTGAAAATTAAAGTGTTTATTGACATTTAGTTTTACGGGCATGTTAAACAAAAAGGGCAAAGGAAGCAAAAATGAGTGCGGCAATTATCGAGGCGTCTTTTTTTAAATGGAGCATGACATATATTTACTGTTGAATGCCCTGAATGTATACATCTGCCTTTTTATGCTTCCTGAGAGTAAGTTTTTGTTTAGAAGTAATAGGGGTACCAGTGATATGATACTTCCGGCGCGCCAGCTACCGGAAAAGTGTATTGTCTAGACCTATAACAAGTGTATGTTTTTCTGACGTAAATGTTCGTTACAGTAAATCAGGATGCGATGTGGATGGTATGGGATAAGTTGGGATATATTCCTTACTTTGGTGTCCGCAGAACCTGGAAAACCGTATCCGATACCTGATATATTTTTTGAAGGCTACATACTGTCTGTAGTTTTTTGTTTCATGTATTAGGGTAGTGTTATTTCGAGTGACTGAGCGTTAGCTGATGAGCTAAGTGAACGTATTCAACAAGCTTGTTTGTGTTGATTATTTAGATATACATATATATACACATATACATATATACATATATATACATATATATACATATACATATATATACATATATACATATATATACATATATATATATATAGACATATATATATATATACATATATATGCATATATATATATACATATATATATATATATACATATACATATATATACATATATATACATATATATATACATATACATATATATATACATATATATACATATATATATATATACATGTATATATATATATACATATATATACATATATATATACATATATATACATATATCTATATATATATACATAAATATACACACACACACACATATATATATATATATATATATATATATATACATACATATATATTTTTTTAATTAATACAGCCATATAAATAATCCGCGAAACTTGCATGTCGATGTTATCCATCGACAGTTGTAAGAAACCGATATCTCAGAAAGCGGAAAAAAAGCTGGTCCTGCATTCAGATAATATTCGGAAAGAATGTAGTTGAAAAAGAAGAAAAAAAAACAACTAAATTCCGATTTTTAGCTTGGTGAGTGACGTGGTCAGATTTGAAAAGGTCGAAAATGGAAAATAAACATGCGTGAACTCCTATTAACAATAAAAAAGGTTAATTACCGTGGCACACTTTAACACTTTCAAATAAACAATATGCGTCGAGCTGTCGATATGTATTAAAAGTTAATTTAAACAGCGTCAAT
The DNA here is from genome assembly GCA_963556195.1 of Sepiola atlantica. Lineage (NCBI taxonomy): Eukaryota > Metazoa > Mollusca > Cephalopoda > Sepiida > Sepiolidae > Sepiola > Sepiola atlantica. The sequence goes on along the minus strand of OY744515.1, from coordinate 170,173,908 downwards.
TTTATGGAGGATATAAGAAGAAGGAAGACGAACAAGTGTCTCGCGTCTTGCTTTTTTAGAGGTGAGGGTCTACTAGCGAGTTCAGGTTGTATTTGGTATGCCAATTTATGTTATTTATTTATTAATGCCTGTTTCAAGTTATTTGATTTTTTTCTAAAATTGGAATGGGTTTGATATGATTTCTTGTACTTTATGGGTATATTGTTGTTTGCAGATAATAACGAAGCGATGTAATTCCTCTGCACGTTTAATACTGATGTCAGGGTGATTTTTAATTTTCGCTGGCGGCAGTTTTAAGCTCGATTCAAAGTAAGTTGTGTTTCGAAGGGATGCCTCTATTCCTGACGTATTTAGGTTTCAAGAGGTTGCGTATATCTACATATATTTAGGTGTTATTCTCTCTTGCTAGATTTGGAATGTATTTTGTTAAGCGAAAAGTAAGTTAATCTTCATGAAATTGAATGAAGTAAAAACCCAACTATTTACTAATGCTCGCTACAACTATTATCTCCAACACACATTTTACACAATCTAACGAATTTGAAATCAATCGCCTTTACAACAACTTTCGTACTTTTCCATAATGTATATTTCGTTCAATGAGACCCTCATTATTGAACTCGTTTTTTTTGTTTAATATAATTGAATGAAGTGTTCTATGTAATAAAACATATGTAGATTAATATAAGCGAACATACGTTTCATGAAAAGTCGAAATGGATTAGCAACTGAGTGTAATTGATTGTTATTTTATAAAGTTCTCAAAATCGCAGACATACGATAATATAATTTGCCCATCAATACCGTAATGCAATCTGTTTACCATTTATATAAATTGCTTCTTTTTTAAGATAGACATTTTTTTAAATTCTGGATTTGTTCACCATTTCTCTTTTAACAAATCATTCGCGAAAGCAGAAGTAGAAACACATTCAAATATTATTTGACATTAAAAGTTTGAGACAGTTTTCATTAACAAATCACAAAGCCCAACTCTGTTTTCTTTCATAGGAGGCAATCGTGAATGTGTATAATACGTTTTTTTTTCTTTTATGGTCGCTAACTTAGATGCGGGTAATATCAAATTGTGTAAGGCTTACTAAATACAAGTCTTTCGTTGTCAAAGGAATAGAGCGCTTTAATTGCACAACGTACGTACGCTTTACTGTTATTTCTGTTTCGTTCGTTTAACCTTCTAATTATAAGGATTATTTAGCTTATTTATTACAGGCGTTCATTTGCAAATACCATTAATCGCTTTGTTGTGTTACACTTTTACCAAGAACGCGCACAAATAACAGTCATTGCCAAATATAATGAAGCGGTGTGTAAATTAAGGTAACACATAACGGGTATTCGTAAGTTAAATTGCCCGACACCTACGCATAAGCGTCAATCTACATATGTTATGTTAATGGCCTTGCTTTGTATATCTATGGTTGTTCATTTACTCAAGTTAATAAACACTTATACCCATATTGAAATGCTTACACAACTTGAAACCAATAATAACCAATCGTATAGATCCCCAATTTAAGTATGACCTCGGAAGTACCATGTGGATAAAATGCTAAGCCAGTGAGTTAGGACTCGATTTAAATTCACTAACTTTAACATGGAGTAATTTCCTTGGATGATAATCTCTATTGATTATAACATTAACATTAACGTTTGAACCCTGTAAACCTATGTAACTAAAAGATTTGTGGAACAGAATAGAAAATGTAAGCCAGAAAATCAATTGAAATTTCTGTTTTTGGAACGAACACAAACTGATAATACCCGTCAATGACTGTCTACTCAACATACAATAATAAATTGTGAGTAGCAACGATATCGCCGATAGATGTCGAGAAAAATACAGTCTTAGTTTTATATATGACAGTATATTTAATGCGGCTATTTATGTTACTTCTCTGGGGAGGGGTTGCTTAGAGCACACTTTAATGCCTAGGAAGAGTAAACACCCACTTTGAAATCTAATGGGTGATGTCCTTGACTCCTACTTAACACCTATTTCTCACAGAAAGGGGCGTTGCCAGTCTTTCTCTGCTCTATCGTTTTGTTTCATGACTGTTTCTCCGGTGAGCTTTAATCTATGGACTAACTGTAAAACATTCACACCAAAAACATGTGTAGCTACAATCACTGTCAATAATTTAACTTCACCCATTTCTCTCTCTCTCTCTCTCTCTCTCTCTCTATATATATATATATATATATATATATATATATATATATATATATATATATATATATATATATAAGGTTGATAGAGCAGAATATATAAGAGGCAACTAATATATTTAATTAGTGAACATCCGGATAAAAATAAAGCTCAATATACTGGATAGATCATTAATAGCAATATATAAAGAATATATATATATATATATATATATATATATATATATATATATATAGCAATAGATGAAGTCAAATAATAGAATAATGTTCGAATCAAATTGTATTACAGTTCAATGTTCAGGCACAGTTCTTTAAAGTCCTGGACATTGAACTGTAATAAAATTTGATTCGTACCTTAATCTATTCTTTGACTTCATCTATTGCTATTGCTATATATATATATATATATATATATATATATATATATATATTTGTTTATGATAATTATTAAATAATGTCTATGGATGTATTATGTACATACGTGTACGTAAAATACTAATGGATTCATCGAGTCGGATCCCGGACACGAATCACGTTTAACTCATTTTCCGGCGCGCTACGTGAACAGCTGAAAAATAAATTATATTTGTGTCAGGAAGCAGGTTATATAGGCAGCTGTCTTAACGGTGTTTAACAGGTCACGTTGACCGGACCTTCGAACATACTTTGTGAACCTGGTTCGAGCCGCCCGACCGTCTGAATGTTTTAATTTCGTGCACTAATCAGATCAAAAAGCTTAGAACTCTAGCGTCATTAAGTACACAATAATTACATTGGTCAACAAATTTTTTTTTTTTTGGCAGACCATCTAGGAGTGTTTTCTGGGGTTTTGAAGGTCGCTGGTTACGAATATAACATTGGTTTTGCCAGATTGGTTCTAGTTTAGAAGATACTGATAGCCCCAAATAAGCCTAAACTGCTAAAATTCTCCCTGAAATACTTCAATATAGAAGCAGTAAATAATAATTTTCTGATATTATTGAATCATTATAATGATTATGTATATATTGAAGTATTTCAGGGAGAATTTTTATATAATTATTTATATAGGGAGAATTTTTATATAATTATATACTGTAATTACTTAATAACATGTTCCATAAATATAGTTGCAGTATAAATTAAACAGTAATTAAGAATTTTCTTTTTAATTCCACTGTTGAAAATGAGTTCCAGAGAGAAAATGAGTTCTTCTAGAAGATGTTGCAGATATGAACCGGATGTCTTTTGTTACATCTGTGGACAGTATATGATGGCACAAATGAAAGAGGAATATTACAGACTTTGTCAAGAGGGCGTACAAAGCATACTTCGATATGATACTTGGTGACCAAGACAAGTCTTGGGCCCCACATATGGTGTGCAAAACCTGTGTAGAAAGTCTCCGCGGTTGGACCAACGGTAAGCTGAAGTTGAAGTTTGCTGTACCAATGGTGTGGAGAGAGCCCAAAAATCATTTTGATGACTGTTACTTCTGTCTCAATGACATGACGGGG
>OY744515.1:170115225-170165225 GCA_963556195.1 Sepiola atlantica | reverse complement strand
TTAAATAAATGAAATAATAACATCATATTTAATCAAAATTTTCACAAAAAATATTAATTAAACAATGCTTTATTCAATGATAATATCGTTAATTCTTCGAGTTATACTGATTTTATTAACAAGAGTGTAGGGGCATTTTCCGTAATATATACGAAATAGTTTTTAAAAAAAATATTATAAACATATACAGATCTTATTTTCATTAAAAAAATCATGGATGTTTTATATATATATATACAAATATACGTTTAGTAAAGGTGTATTTTGTTTTAAAAAAAATAATACATTTTCACTAAGATTTAAAAAAATGTTTCACTATATCTCCTGTGCTTGTTTATTAATAAATATTGAAAATTTCATTAAAATTGGTTGATTTCCTGAATTTTGGTGAATTTTTAAGTGAAGGGAGGGTCAAAATGTTTTTACATTTTGGGGATCGGCCTTTGATTTTGCACGTACCTATCTCTTAATAGCAAGATAGGAGTTGGTGATTCCATTATTAAACAAACAGTTAACATTGAACTTTTTTTTTGTATCATTTTTAAACAAATTTCAAAGTCTGAATTACTTACGGTTGATTGGGTTAGAAGTTTAAATAATGGTAATTCATAATTCAGTTTTATTCAGTATTTGATCGTGAATTATTATTTTCTTTAAATTTATATTTAATAATTATCAGTTTCAGGATAAATCGAATCGTATTCCTTTCTTTTCTTTTTTTTCCTTTCTTTTCTTTTTTTACATGCAATTTTAAAAGTTTTCTAATGCTTTGTTTTAAATATTTACACTATCGTATGGTCAACATGTTTTGATATTTTGGATAACTTTAGTAAAAGTGTTTTTTGTTTACAAGAAATAATACATTTGCACCAAGCTTTATAATAAAGTAATGGATTTATTATATTCCGTGATCATTAATTAATAAATCCTGAATATTTCATTAAAATTGGTTGATTTCCTGAATTTTGATGGATTATTTAGTGAATAGAGAAGTCGAAATGCCTTCTTATTGTCATTACGACCGTCCTTGTTTTGACACGGAATTCAGTGACGTCATTTTCTAGCCAACCGGCCTGTAGTAACTCTCGGTGGCCACGACTTACCTCCCCTATCTAGAGTGCTAATTTTCGGAGTTTTTATTCAACAGAAAGATAGCAGTGTACATTTTAAAAGGGCCTTAGTGATTATCTCAGGTCAGCTAGTAAACATTTTGAATTCTCTCTCTCGCCCCCTCCCGACCTGCACTCAGATGGTGTCAAAATCGTTCGTACCCCTAACTCAAATGTTTAATCTTTCCAAAGAAATAGAACGCTCAAGTCAATGACGCCTTGATCTGTATCATCGCTTGATAGCAAGTCGACGGGGTTGGGGGGAGGGGGGGGTAACGAATAAAACAATAAAAAAAGATTGTTAAAAACATTACAATTAAATCGTCTTACGCTTGAGCCCCTCTCTCTCTCTACCAGAGATATAAGTTTAATAAATAATTCAGAGTAAACTCTGAGACTTTCTTTACTTTTCCTTTATATTGCTGAATAAAAAACTAATGTTTAAAAAAAAATCAAAATATTTTTGAGTGAGGAGCGCGGAGCGATAAAACCACCGCTCTTTAGTCCCAAATGGAGTTGCTCTCGCTCAACTCCCGCTGAATATAAAATGAGCCCTCCTCTCCTTCGCTCCAGCAAAAAAGAGCGTGCTCCTGGAGCGCGCTCCTTTTGGAGGGCTCCGTAAAGCCCTGTATGTATATATATATATATATATATATATATAAATATATATAATATGTATGTATATATATATATATTACTAAATGGGAAGTAATACACGTATTGCTACCTAAAGGTTTTTTAATAAATTTCTATCACACGAAGTGTATTCTCTTTGATTTAGACCAACCAGAAGTCATATTATACATATATAGCTGTGGTTTGCAATCAATTAATATAGCCTCTACCATCTGAAATGTTCCATCACACTTTAACTTTGATATTGTTTCAATCATCGATATATTCTCCACACACTCAACTTCACTTCACACGCGCTTTTCATAACTATATGTCTTCATATAGCAAAATGTAAAGCAATGTGGCTCTCCTTTCCATCTTTCCTTCTCGTGTTTTATCACCACCGAAAAAATACTAGTGGTACTGCTATCACTACTAGTTTGCTTCTAATATACATTTTCAAATTCGGTTTAACTTTAAACAATTTTTTTAAAAATTACATTTCTAAATATATTAAGCAGTTTTTCCTCTAATCATTTTAAAGTGTTAGTAATTAAATGTTAAAGGTGTACTAAAGAAAGGTATGTTATTATGTGATATATAAAACCACAAGTTTGTATTATCATGAGGTAAAAATGTTGACTGGATGAAAAAGAACACCATTGTGATCGATATTTGACAGTGCCGGGAGACAATCTCTGCCAATGTGTTTTTTTTCGGCAGCAAAGTGATCAGATGCCTATTTATATACCAGAAACCTTAAATGTAATAGGATGTTCTGAAGATTTGAAAGCCGTTGAAAATACTCGCCGCTACCTTCGGGATTCATTTACATAAAAAATGTGTGTGTTTATACAAATGTGTTGTTTTTACAAATGTGTTTGTAGTACAAACAACATTAAAACTTTATTTACAATCTAAATGTTGAAATATTTTCTTGTTACGTATTCCTATTTTAAATACTTCTATGTTTGTATGGTTGTTGTTTCATACATGTTAAACCAATGAAACTACGTTATTTATAAAGTAGTGACTAATAAAAAATACGGCTGTATAATAGTATACTAGTTTTATTCATTATTGGCTACATATGTGCAAACATGTATCAGAGGAAGGTGTATTTAAACCTAACATCTCATGACCATACCAATTAAAGGTGGTTTTGACATAACTTAAAGAGGCTGGACATCTTATAAAGTAGAGGCTGAAATATTTATACATATATGTAGTCAATATGTTTGTATAAATAATAAGAAAAATATCTGATTGCCTTATAGTATTAGGGAAAAATAATTATCATATATATATATATATATATATATATATATATATATGACATCAGCTACATATACATACTATATTTAAAAGTGCGTACGCACACTTGGAATTTCTATACTTGATGAAGAACAATTCTATCATATAATATGGCCAATAATTTTAACGGGTGCTTCACAATCTTGTTTTATTAATAACATTAAGATTCACTGTATTACTTGTTTAATCACCACTGTTCTAGATCCTTTAATTCAAAATATTATCAATCCGTTTGTATTAAAATGAAATGAGTTTAATAGACAAAAACATATATTTATGTGAAATAAAAAAAGGAAAACGAAAAATATTATTTATATATTCATAAACATTTCATCTTTATTTAAAGACTTCATCAGGATTATTAGTCTGTCAAAATACCACACGAAGCACAACATATTTGACACAGTGTTCCTCTTGTCATTTCAATTACGTTGAATATTAGTTCCATTTTTATCATATACTTATGTACATCTATCTATCAATATATATTTACCTTTCTCTGTCTGTATATTTCTCTCTATATGTATGTATGTTTGTGTGTGTATGGATATCAAACAAGTGATTTAGTTTGTGGAATTCGAAATGCTATTTGACAAAATAATGATAAAATGAAATAAAGCGTAATTACTGCAAACGTGTATCCATTGTAATCCTATAATTATATTTTTATTTTTACCAACTATCAATTCTAAACTAAAATCTCGTTATCTTCTCTTGCAGAACAATATTCACCGATGTTTTGACTGTTGCCAAACATTTACTAATGTGATTTGCCAATTAAAGGCGACTGTTTGTTATTTTACATAAATTCATATCAAAGACCTAATTTAATAATGAACAGACGCATGAGATTTACTATGAAAGAAAAACGCGATTCTGCATGTTCGACTTTGTTTAATGAAATAAAACATAAACTTCCAGAATTAGCATACAAAGCTGTACGACATTTATAAATATGTGTATGAGAACGACTAGTGACAATAACTGAAATAAGTGAACGCACTTATTTTTGTAGGTGCGTTCATATAACGAGTGTTTCATTAGAAAAATGGTTCATTTAATATCTCTGCTAATATAATTATATTATTATATACTTTTTCTGATGATATACAAAAACACAGTGTTATAAATAATCAGAAGAGTTACGATCATCAGTACGATTGGTGGAGTTTTATACGTGCTTTTCTTTATTTGTTATATTATGAGCAAACATTTCCATCAGATATAGGAAACATTGGCTAGAGATATCAAAGACATAATATTATTCACAAGGCAGAAAAAGGTCGCCATATAAAAACATGAAATAATCAGTTCGTTTAGATTCGAGAATATTGTAGTGAAGACAGCGATTGTAAATCAACATGTCATCGGCGCCGAGATCTACATTTGAAACGAGCTTTTTGAATTTCTAATCACATAACGAGATAGCCCACGTTCTCATACTTTGAGCATTTAGAAAGGTCAACTTTTTTATAATTGTTATTGTTAAATTCATAACAATTTTTTACATTTTGAATGTTGTCAATATTTTCTACAACTGGTTTACGGTAATTTTGCACAGTTAGATCAGTAAATGTACTCTGTTTCTCTCCATCAGGGTAAGTGTTTGTGTTAAGCTTATTTGAAGGAAACCAGATTTTTTTGACAAAATCGATTACATTTCTGTGGCATTATCAGTTGATCTTTGTCAACACATATCATCCTATATATGTTTGTAAGAGAAAAATGTTTTGACAAAAACATATATCGATTACCTGATAGAAAAATCAATTACAGTCATCTTAAGTGTGCGCATTGATAAAGGTAACGACACGTAAAGTTCATGTTGCTTCACCATTGTTCAAACTTAACGGCTTGAAATTACGTTTCTACGAACTCCTAGAACGTTCAGTGCCAGATAGGTATCTTTTCAGATTCTAACAGTAGTTAGCAATCAGGACTGCGTCTTAATTACCCTGATACCTGGTCTGCATCTTTTTCATGTATTGATAGGATCCAGATTCTCAGGAAACCGGTCCATATGTGAACATAGGAAGGGCGTCCTGACGCTCACGTTTTAATCCACGTTTCTGAAAGCAGTCAGCATGTTGTTCGCAACATCTGTATGGTTGTGCGCCTTATTGTTTCAAAAGATCGTCTTCACTACCAGAAAAAATGTCTTCCACGCTTCCAGTTCAACTTAATTCATTGAGTTTTCGAGCACTGGATCTATGATAAGATGTGGTACATGAGAACCGTCACAAATGGCAGCGTTCAACTTCCCCATGGGCAATCCTTGAAAAGTCTGCTACAAATAAGTGAAGCAATCACCATTCTTGTCCGGATCTTAGGTGAACTGTGTGATTAAGCCGAGCTTGATATCTAGCGGTAGGAAGAGTATTCTGTCTCTGTCCATCAGGGGATCGTTGATGACGTTTCTTTGCAAGTCACACATTCCGCCTGCACAGGCCAGCCCTACTTTATGGAACGATGAATGGACCCCTACTATAGCTTATGCATAGAACATATGGATCCTTTGTCAAGCCAGACTGTTGTCCAAACAAAATGGTAACCATCTTCAAGTCATCACAAATTAACCTCTTATGTTATTTTTTTTAACATAGTCAACCAAAACAAGACAGGCCGCCACTGTAGAAGTATGGGGCTACTGAGAAAAAGAGTGAAAGTTTTTTTTTGGGGGGGGGGGGGCAACCTAAATTGGAAGCTGCGCAGCGAGATGTATGTTTACATTAGTTTTACATTTCTGCATGTCAGTACCGTCGGGGAAACATGCGGCAGGGAAGGAGGTGCAGGGGCCAGTAGTACGTGGAAAGAAGCTATTGGAGTAGAAAGCTCTCCAGCATTTGAGGGCCTCCACAGTGAATGCATGGGATTTGGTTTATTGTCGAGTCGGTCTAGTGAATTTGAGTCAATGGGGGCACCAGAGTAGCCAGTTCATCGGAGTATAACCCATTGAATTATTTGTAAAACAAGCACAAGGAGTCTACGTTGCGACAATGTGACAGGAACTAGAGATGGTTGACAGTTAGGGACCTATTAGGTTGGCGACTCTTTTGTGGACCTTGCTGATGCTAACCAATTATTTCCAGCAAATAATTAACGGCTTCATACGTCTCCTTCAGTGTATTCGAGTTAGCGATGGGTACAGAGGTACACTGGTTGCCGTAGTGTAGCAGAACCCATTCAGTTATCGCTTTCTGCTGTCAATGAAAAGTCTTATCTTTGGGTTCGTATTCTGGCACTCCAAGCTTGAGCAGACACTGCGCAATATAAGCACATTGCACTAAGTTTTTTTCTTCAGGATAAAACGGAGGTACTATTCATGTCATTTGCGGGATAATATTTTCTTCTTTCAATCTTGATGCCAACAATTCTGTTAGAGTCCTTTGACAAGCTGAGGTCACGAACTAAATCATTCAACTCATTTTGAAAAACTGAATGTGGATAATTCTCTTCAAGCACCAGTTCGTCTTCTTCATGTCCTCAAACACTAGAGGCATCTACGTCACACATTTCAGGAAGTTCCACGAATATAGGTACTGAAATTTCATTACAATGAGCTACACAACAACGTGCTAATTGATGATCAGGATACTTGAATCTGCCCCGGTTTATTCTGTTGATTACATTCACATTTACAGCACATGAGTAGCAGTTGGTGGCATGGTTTGTCGGCTTCGTCAAAACCATGGGGATTCAAATGTTTAGACTCCTTTGATCCATTAATCCACCCACGCAGCGCCTCGATGCATGTTTTTACACCATGTGTCGCACCTAAGCGTTATCCTGGTCACCGAGGTTAATACCAAAATAAGCATGGTAAGCACGCCTTATTAAACTGGTGTTTGATTGTAGAAGAACACGTCGAAATTAATTCTTGCACAATCTTTTTGCCGAAGCCATATCATTCACCAGAAAAACAAAAATAGGTACACATTAGACATAAATAACCCTAATTCCAACCATGCGTACTTTTGAGTAAACACGTAAGAAATGGCATGTAGCCATAGCTACAAAAAGTGCCTTGATTGAGCCAAATCAATGTGACATTTGGATTCAGCAAATCAGATTCGTAGTAAATCAACTAAAACCGCAGACAAAAAATAAGTGTTAACCAGTGAATCTATCAGCGTAAAATTGGTCAACTTTAAACTAATGTGTATTATATTCTATATTAGAAATATTAGATGTAGTCGCCATTAACGATTATAGAAATAACTATTGTTTTATTAATAAAAGCACGACTATTACATGATAATGGCCTCAGGATTACACACATATATCGAAGAGAACATTAGACTTCATAAATTTGCTCTTATATATATATATATATATATATATATATATATATATATATATATATATATATATAAGTAGTGATGGATAATAAGATTAATGTATTATATTTACTAACACTTTAAACTAACAAGCATAAGCTTGCATTTAGTTCATGAATTAATTTGCCGACCTTATATGAATGAACATAAAATTAAACATTTTACTAAATGTATACTTAGACCAAATAATTATGTAGACAAACGTGTCATCTAACAATTAAATATTTTAGTAAGTATACATTGTTTCATTGGAAATACGCGTTGGATAAACATCTACGTACTTCCACAGAGTTAAAACCAACACAGTGTAAATGGGACGTGTGCTGGATCATAAACCTTCCCCCAAAATATTAGCTTCTAGGGCTTTTCCTTTCATAACTGGTTAATAATCCTACTTAGATTCACATAATGTACGATTTAATAATAAATAAACTTCATTAAAATATTATCATCATACATTAAATCTGTGCGTATTAACATCATAAGCATCTGTGAATCCATTCTTATTCTATCAAAATGGATAACCTCATGATGTTTAGAGGGTTTTAGATGAACAAGTTCACACATGACATTTTTTTATCATAGTTCTCTTTCATTTGTTATTATGTATTAAAGTATTATGGGTTACGATGAGGCGTGTGCGTTAAATTATTTTAAAAGAAGATTTAATCAAATAACTAAAGACATGATGAATGGATTCAAATGTATTGTTTCAGAAATGTGTTACTTTACAGTTCCACGCACTCATTAGTTTGAACTTTGAAAACATATTCATATACTAAACTACTATTGAGGTTGATTATAATAATTATTTATCTACACTAATTGCATAAAAAAACTGCATAACATGTATTTGACTACGAAAGCTACACGCTAACATTTAAACACATATAAAATAATTCAGTATGATATACGTGCCTTATATTACCTCCCCTTTTGAAATTATAACATATATTGGGTGGACAGGTTGTAAATTAAACGACAAATTTCGAAACTATGTGCATTCATTTAAAACATACAGACTTATTCAGTATTATAAAATACACTTATATTAACCTCCCTTCTAAGAATTAGAACATGTATAAGGGCGACAGTATGTGAATTCAAGGGCAGATTTAGAAACCATGTTCCTTCATTTAAGGACTCTACTACTAAATAGGTGAACTCACCCACAACCTTAACTAAATGTGTTAGAAACTACGTCGTAAAACGGTTATTTCGGTCTGAAATGCTATATATTTGGTACAGCAGGGAAGTGCACACGTAACCAATCAAAGAGATGCAGCCTCTGCATATTGGATTTTTACCTTAGTTATGTCTAATACCAATTTATTAAATAAGAGACAAGTGGGAGCTCATAAGTTTTTGCATAGAACCGCATAGATTCTCTCTCATTACGTACCTGTACAGATATGTGATGTTTAAATTCCCTATCGACGTAAATTAAAGAATTATAAACAGGGCATATAACTTTCTAGATAAGGAAGGTAATATCAAGAAACTCTATGTATAAGCAATATACAGAAGGGTAGCGCATAAGTGAAATTGGACGAGCATAGCCGAGGTTGGTCTATATTAGAAATGAAACAGGATATAGTCGGCAACTAGCGTATAATATGAACGCTACTTAAACTTTGAATGTAAATACTATGGCATGAGGCTATAAATTGAATACACTATAATATAGACATACACATGCACTTGTTGTATTAAGCGTATTATGTTAATTTAATGAATGCAGAACTCTCTTATTTACTGATTATTCGAGGAATCTTATAACGACTATTGTAAACACCGATGTTATTCAACTGATTTTGGTAATATTAAACTAAGAGAAATATATATTCATTTCCACAAATACATTTTTAGAAGTCGCTTTCAATCAGTTTTTTGATTTCAAGACAGTAAACATATAACGGGATAAATCACTAATTAATTCAATAGTATGTGTGCATATACACTAATAGTATTTTAGAGTAGTTAAGGTGCAGTATTATAAGGAGAAAGGAAAAGGCGAGTATTTTAATCCAAACTGTTTTCCCCAACTTATGGACTACATAGACACTCTCACGAAAATAGCCCAAAATATTTCCATCCAATAGTGATACATACAACAATTGTTGACCTCACCGTAAAGGGCACGTGCACGTGTTTTACTCAGACAATCTACCATAACATTGAAAGTAAGACTACCACATAAAGAACAGGTAGTGGGGGGTGTTAATGATGCATACAGAAAGCAAACAACTTATCTACACGTAATATTGATCAGAGCATAATTTAAAGTGGAATATCAGATGTCTAAAATAACTTGTGTAGTCTAAATGTAATGATAAATTGACTCTTTAGAAGCAATACAATTAATATGCCTTATCGAAAAATCTTCACCGGACGCCTAAACGTTACCTTTTAGTAGATAATTAGCATCTGACAGGGACACATCTAAAATAGATTGATTTCATTATAAATATCATAAATGCTATGTCGGCTTTTGCCGGTATTCGTAAGCTTAGAATTTTGCTATTTTAGAACTATAGACATTGTGTAGAGCGCAACATAATTGGGGTATTTTTACACCAAGGTAATAAAATGTACCTGATTTTAAATAGTAAAGTAAAAAGTATTACAACTAACGTAATTGTTTAGGAAATAATAGAATAACACTCCCATTTAAATGAAATGTGAAATCTATATTACTTCCGTAAGTAGTTTTCTATTCAAAGGAAGTAAATATATAATCCCAATATGTATGCAGTTAATTAAGCTATGAGCATAATCCTTTGAATTAATTAAAGTATTTTATATATACACAATAAGAATCACTTGCTAGAATAATTAAACTAATTATAATGCTGCTACTCTGAATAGTCGATTAAAGATGGCGGATCTCTGGAGGACTACACGCAAGTCCAAATTATTTATTTCTGAATGTGTTGCTTTTCATGTCAAAATACTTTGATTTTTTTCAAATTGAGAACTTTTAATGACATTTCTTTACGACGGGCTTTGGGTGAACAGATCCAACATTGACATAATAATATTTGTTGGTTTATTTTAAGCGAAACGATTCGAAAATAATTTGCACTGAAATAAGTTTGTTTTAGAACAAACATTTCTAAGAAAATATTTTAAATATTTGGCTTTTGGAATGTAAATAAAATGTGATTTGCATGCACTTATTTATACACTTTATATAAATTAGCAAATATTATTAATTTTTCGCTGAACATCAGCTGATCTTTGTCGACCAGTTTTTCTTATCTCCGCCCTCATATGACATTTTTTATGTTCATTTAAAAAAAAGAAGATATTTCACCCCAAACAAGGCCGGTCGCCACTGTAGATGTAAGGGGCTACTGAAAATTAGGCAGTATGTTTTGGGTCTCGTCCTAAATTCGGAGCTGTGCAGCGAGCTGTCTGTTTACATTAGATTAAACCTCTACATATCAGTACAATCGGGAGCAAGGAGGGGGTGCTAGAGGTAGGAGCATGAAGACAGAGGCTGCTGGAGTATAACGATCTACAGCATCTGGAAACCTCCACAGTTACTTGTCGGGTTGTTCTCGTGTATGTGCGTAGAGGGCCACTAGAGCAGCTAGTTCATCGGAACACAATTCTATTGAAGTATTTGTAAAACAAACACAAGGAGGAAACATAGCGGCAATGAAACAGGGGCTGGAGCTTGCTGAGTAGTGAGGGACCTATTAAGTCGGCAACTCTTTTTTGGACCTTGTCTAAGATAGAGAGACTAGTGGATGATGCACGATCCCATATGTGACAACAATACTCCATACATGGGCTGATAGTGGCTTTGTAGATATACAGGATAATGTCCAGTGTAAGGAGTTTACTAGCACGGTAGAGGGACCCCACCTTCTTTACAGCATCCTTGGTCATGTCTGTAATGTATGCGTTCCAATTCATGTTACCTGTGAATGTTCGGCCTAGTTGTTTGAATGTTAAACTTCCATGTAGGGTGTAATTCGCCATGGCACTCGGAGGTTGAAGAGGTTTCTCGTAGTAATTGAAGGAAATGAGGTTTGTTTTTGCGGCATTAAAAGCTACTATCCATTCATGACCCCATTCCACTACAGCCTTGATCTCACTTTCGAAGGATAGAGCCATTCTATCGGATATGTACGCGTCCGTTTTGCCAACATGACTAGAGTAGAGCGTGGCGTCATCAGCAAATATACCTATCTCAGACTCAATGTCATCCTGCGGATCGTTTATGCACATCAGGAACAATAAAAGTCCTAAGATGGATCCATGGGGTACACCTGCATTTATGTTATGTTTCTTAGATGAACGGCCAGCAAGGACAATCTGGATCTTTCTTTTGGTTTGGAAGGACGAATTATATTAAACAGTAGTCCAGTAATACCACATGAGTGCATTTGGAGGAAGAGCCTCTTATGCCATACATTATCAAAGGCCTTGGATATGTCAAGCGCTACTGCTCTAACTTCACCTGCTTTATCCAGTGTATGATATATGCGTTAGAAGATGCCCGTTAAGATATCCGCAGTAGATCGGGCTCGTCTAAATTCATACTGGCGGCCAGGAAAAAGTGTAGCATTAACAAGGTTCCGGACTATCGCTAGATGGTTTCAGGATTCAAGGATTCTAGCAATGATCGGGAGTAAGCTGATTAGGCGATAGTTCTGAAGATTTCCTCTATCCCCAGAAATCTTGAAGACAGGTACTACAGAGGCAATTTTCCAGCTAATAGGAAGAAAGTGTTTGGAGAGGACAAGGGTCAGTTCTGCAAAGCATTTCTTTATTACTATTACCGGTATAAGATCAGGCCCACATGCTTTGGAGATGTCGATGTTTTTATTCATTACTACCATGACCTAACATAGGCTGATGACCAGGTTCTCAGGTGTGGCTTAAGTCCGCAATGGGAATTTAGATAAACGGTGTTTTGCTGAGTCTAAAGGGTAGTTTAAAGCGACACGCTGGGCTAGTAGTGCAGCTTTTTCAGCTGCCGTGCAAACAAAATCATTGTGGTTTGATAGCGGACCAATCGTTGATTGGCCATTGTTCACCACACTATTATAAAATGGCCAGAAATCGCGAGTGCGTAGTTTTTTGTGACTGAATGCGTTTTTTGGTTATCTCTGTATACCTACCCTTTGCTTAACTTATCACTTTCTTATAATTATTTCTTGATTCTATACATTGTTGTCTATTCGCAGTTGACTTAAGGCGGACGAATTTTCGGAATGCTTGCTGCCTCTCAGCCATGGCAGCTGCACATTTCGAGGTGAACCATTGAGGGGGTGAGGTTTGCTGAAAAATGTTCGCATGGGGGCATAGACTTCAATGCCTGCTTCTACCCATTTGGTTAACTCACTTGCACGCTGATAAGCAGGGAGTAAACAAGATTCAGTCGATAGAGTATCGCTGATGTGATCTTTGATTGACTAAAAATCAACCTGCTTGTAGTATCTCGTTGTTTTAAGCAATGACTCATCAGTTTGTGAACGAGTTTTTAGGGTGATAGCAATCATAACCACGACGTGGTCAGCGTTCCCGAGCAGGGTATGGGCTTCAGTCACACAAGCCTCGTGTAGTGAGGTCAGTGGCAGGTCGAAAATTTAGTCTTACTGGTCTAGTCGATCAGGGAAGTGGGTCGGTAAAACGACAGTCTGTGAGAGAGAGTGAACTAAGAAGAAATTATACGTTGAGTAACCGGCTGCGTCAGTAAGGTTGGGGAACCCGAGCCAGTCACGGTGGTGTGCATTAAAATCCCCAAATACATGTAATTGGGAATTCGTAAGAGTACTCTATATATGCTTTCAGAAACAAAATTTAGTAGGTTACAGTCATGGGTCGAAGTTGAACGGTATAAGAAATATAAGTAACTAACGAGATTATGTAAAGTACATCTAAATATATTTTTCTGTTAGATGCCATCTGATTCTGAACTATGTTCTCTAGTAAGGTGGAGGGTGTTCCAAACATAAGATCCTAGCCCGTGCATATGTTTGTCAGAGTATTTACGGTAGAGAAGGGGGTAGTCAGTCATGTCAAAGTGGTAAGAGGAGGTTGAGGATAGAAGGTTCGTTTAACTTAGTGCAAGGATATCCGAGGTGTTAGTCAGGAGAAAGTTTCTACGTCTAGGAGAATTTCAGCTAAGTAATCACATAGACGGAAGCATTTCTGCATATTTATAACAAAACATGTTTATAATATAAATCCACTCACACATGCATACATGTATGATAACTTATATTGTAATTGTTCCTTAACAACCGTACTTAAAACAGGAAAAACACGCGTATAGCATTAAAAAAAGAAAAATGATACAAACATTTGATTTCATTTCAATGTTGACTGTAATTGACAACTTCAACCATTGACAACCCCCCGAATATACAAACCCACATATAACTGTACATATCAGGTATATTGTATGATGTTTTATTTGTACAAAAATGTCGCTACATATGTGCATACATGTTTGAGCAATGTCTTTATTCGATTAATAAAATCATAAGGTTACTGACAGAAAAAAATATTGGCGAATGAAGGGCATTCCACTTCATGATCGTGGAAAATATAAGATGGATGGCGTACATTTTGGAAAATGTATGTAGAAAGAAAAATATTATGGGAGAATATATAACAAAAAGCATTTTAGGATTGAATAAAACGAGGACAAGGCTAGACATATATATATATATATATTATTAAAAATAACCGACAATTTTTGTCTGGCTATTTTAGTGTTGATCCCTTCAATTTTCCGGATTAAAATCTTAATCTCGGAAAATTGAAGGGATCAACACTAAAATAGCCAGACAAAAATTGTCGGTTATTTTTAATAATACGTGTCTTAAAGAAAAAATGCTGCCTCGATACACATATATATATATATATCTATCTATCTATATATATATATATATATATATATATATATATATATATATATATATATATATGTATATATATATATATGTATATATATATATGTATATATATATATATATATATGTATATATATATGTATATATATATGTATATATATATATGTATATATATATATATATATATATATATATATATATACATATATATATATATATATATATGTGTATATATATACATTAACGGCAAGAGAGTGGTAACTATACGCTCAGAAATAAAAACATATACATAGACACCGATAGGCAGATTTGCACATATCTGTTTAAAAATATACGAATACACGAAAATACGCATCCATATATATACATACACACATGCATACATATTTGGCATACACATACACACACGCGCACGAGTACACCCCCCCCACACACACATATATATATATATATATATATATATATATATATATATATAATTATTCATACGGCATAATCATGTTCATTATTATTATTATTATTATTATTATTATTATTATTATTACTATCATCATTTTTATTATTATTATTATTATTATTATTATTATTATTATTATTATTATTATTATTATGAAAACACTCAGGAGTTATCACATATATCATTATTAGTGAATACTCTCTTATAATAACGTTTATGTTTCACTCTAGTTAGCTACACAATCGTTCCGATACCGATTACACGTAACTTTTCATTATTGTAACAGCCGCTTACTATAGGTGGCAACGAATATTGGTATTCGCTGGAGTTTCGGTGACAAAAAACGCCTCAAGTTCCAAGTATTGATGACACTCTCCCAGTAGATGTCTGGTTAGTGCTCTAAATCCTCGGATTTTCTCATCCTCCTAGAGCCTTCACCACTATTTTGCGTAATGTGAACCGAGGCTAGTTTACCTTCTTTTATAGGTGTCATTTAAATGAAATTGTTGCAGTTTCAGTTCTCATTAGTTCAGGTTGTTGCGTGTTTACTATGTTATGTTTTAGTTTTATTTCTATTGTAATGTTCAGGGGATGGTTCCAGTTCGCTAGTTATCTTGTTTGATGCCCGCCTTCGAGGATTTTCCTTAATCGTTTAGTTGGTCCATCATTGCCGCCCGTTAGATAATCTCAGTAGTGTATTTGATTCAATTTGTTACCATGTTTTTCGTGATAGTTCCTAGTCATCCTACGATTATTGGCGTTATATTGACTTTCATCACGTTTCATACCCTTTTTAGTTCAGTGTACTTGTTTCGTCTTTATTTCTCCTTGAGCCTTACCATGTGTCCTGCTGTGACGGCAAAATCAACGATGTGAAAACAGTTTTCCTTATTGACTACGATAATATCCCGTCTACTTGCTAAATTCAGTTAGTCTGCTCGTAATTCGATGACTAACATGATTTTGTAATTTTCTTTTGTCAGTAGTATCCGGTTTATTTTTGAACACTTTGTATGGGTGTCTTCAATTCAGTTGTTGCATAGTTACCAGTGTAATACCTTGCCAACATAGTGGTGTTTTTCTCATATCATTTTGCGTCAAGTTTGCTGCATTTACATTTTATCGGGTCTACTGTTTCGCCTCTTTGTAAACGGAGTCTATTTTTGCTGTTTTCCTCAGTTTTGCTTATCTCAAAACTGATATAGGTAGTTTTGAATCGCGTTGTTTGTGCGTCTGTTTGCAGTGATGCACTTTCTTTGTTTTGGTGTCTACTTTAATCCATGTTCATGTGTTTTTGTGAGTCTCTTTCCTTGTCATTCTTATAAATCCTCTATGTAGCTATTTTATTCGCACTTGATTTCCTCATCTTGGCTCTTGTTTTTTCTCTCCCTTGTAGCTTTAATCTTTTCAATAACACTTGCTGCGCAAATTAGCCTTTCTGTAGTCTGCGTAATGTACTTTTCCTTTTTTTTTGAGTGGCATTCACACATTCTTTCATACTTACCAGTCCTCTTCCCCCGCTCTTCTTTTCCACGATCAGTGTAAACTTGTTAGTGTACTGCATTGTACACATTGATTAGTTTCCTAGTTTTCTATAAAAAATGGCTCAGTTTTATTTTGATCCATCTTATGAATTCTCCCGAATTTCTTAATAGGGTGCTGCCCAGATTTTTATTCATTTTACTAGGTACCTACTATTATTTTCTTATCTACACTTCCATTGCTGTTGATTTGATGGTGTCTGCTTCTATAAATCCAAAGTAATTGTGGGTGCCAGTTTCGTCTAGTGCCATTATCTCTACTTTGTTGGGTAGTTTAACACACTCACCTGCCCCCAATGCCCCCTTCTTACCTCTTGTAATGCGCGCTTTCCTACTCAAATTTATATTTGAATGTCTTTGCTGAAAATTATGGTTGCGTTTATTAGAATTTCCAGTTTCTTTTCTTTTCGCATTTTTGTTTCTATGGAAATCACTGCAGACACGACATGAAGCAATTCGATTTTAGGAGCTAACAAAAAAGAAAGCCGATTATCGAAAAGGCAGGATATGCCTATTTGCCCTTGTCTTCAAAACACTAAGCCTATTGGAAGGAGGAAGGGATCAGCATGAAACAAGTTCCACAAGCTTATAGTTCTTGGAAAGAAGCTACTGGAATATAAATGTGTATTGCAATGACGTATACGGAAGCGACTATATGGAGACTACAATACCACCGAGTCTAACGTAAGGAACCAACGGAAGCGAAGAATATATCACACCATTTTAAAGAACAGATGTCATAATAGTATTTATGAACAACAACTGAGGCTATCAACATCACGTCTGTGAGAGATAATCTAATAAGAAGGATGAGTGCGGGCAATACAATTACAGATACGTTTCTCCATCTTATCAAAAACCCTTAAATGGGGCCGAGATTCACCAGCTTAAATATTAGAACAGCGCCCTATATGTGTTCTGATAGTCAAGTTGTAGAGATATAGAATAGCCGCAGGTGTCATTAAGTGTGAAGTGCAATAGATAACCGATTTACGAGACGCAGATAAAACAATGCATTTAATATATGAACTCCAAGTAAGATGTGATAAGAACGAGAGACCAAGATGCTTCACAGTCGATTTTCTCTCAAGAGCACAGCAATTGATGAGCATCTCAAAGAATAGAAGGGGCACACCTGCTGTTGAAAGATACGAGCTGGGTCTTAACACGAGTAAACAAAACAGGCCATTTCGTACCCCAACTCACAAGGGAACCTATGTCACCTGCTGGATCAGCTGCACAGTTCAACTGATCCAAGAGACATTTGCGCGAAGCAACACTAGAATAGAGAGTGGTATACTAAGCATATATGTTAATTCTCTGAATGATATTCTCTAGAAGATGATTAATATAGAGAAGAAACAGTGATGGACCTAGACTAGATCCCTGAAGAACACCGGCATTGATAGGAAAGGAGATTGAAGATAAACCGTTTAGAGTAACTTGCAAGCTTCGATCAGGAAGAAAATGTCTCATAATGTCAAGTAGCTCACAACCTATATTATGACTCTGAGGTTTTGTTGAAGGCCATTATTCCGCACTCTGCCAGACGGGCTTCGAAATTGCAAGCACAATAGTCTTATCCTGTCCTGAATTATCCATTCACCGAAACTCAACATCATTAAAAAGAGGCAAACGTTTAAGATAATGAACAAATAGTTTAAGGTATATTATTATTATTGTGTTTGCTATTGATATGTTTGTTATTATTATCATTATTATTAGTAGTAATAGTTGTTGTAGTAGTATTATCAGAAGTAGTGGTACTATAATACCTAAGATAATAATAATAATAATAATAATAATAATAATAATAATAATAATAATAATAATAATAATAATAATAATAATAATAATACGAAGAAGAAAAAGAAAAGAAAGGGGAGGAGGAGGAATTGTTGTATTCTCCCTGTTACTCCGGCCGTTCTAACAGAAGAGAAACTACACCGGTACTCACTATAAATAGTGCGACTCAGCAGAGTCACGGGAGAGAGAAAAAGGACAGTCTTGTAACTGTCTAACACAGTGCAGCTAGTTTCCTTACCTTGTACCTTCATGTTAATACACTTGCTATATTAACCCAACCTCGACTTGACTTCTTCTTTTTACTGTTTGACTACTTCAAAACCCTCCCAAAAGGCATTTGGACGTTTAACTTACATTAGTTGTAGCTCGGTCTGTATTGGTTGGGTAATATTTCTTTGTTCCTACTGGCTCAATTAACCAGCATAAAAAAACATAACTGTTCATCATTTTTACTTTACAACACGAAACTATTAGATTTTGAAACTATGTTATTGAATAAAAATACATAAAGCTATCTGTTTAAATGCCAGTAACAAACAATAAATAATGTATGTAACGAGTAACAACATTTGAACATGTGAAACATAAATATAATTTATTCTGTGACGCTAATTCTGAAACGTTCTTCTGTAACTGCACAATGGGGTTTCTAACGTCTAACGACTTCAGATATCGCGTTTGCAAATGTTATATAAATGTTCCATTCTTCATCCAGCGGTTTGTTTATTTCTTTATTGTAACCGGAAGAGTGCCATTCATACGTATTAACTAACACAAGATTGGCAATTAGAAACACATGAATAAAATTACATGGTACAATCGAGCAGAGGAATTATGTTTAACAACGTTTGCTTATACACATAGTTATATATATATATATATATATATATATATATATATATATTTAACTTTGAAACTTCTCTCATTACTTCTCGTGCCTCTAACGACCTACCTATCTACATCGTATCCTCTCCGCTGGACTCTTCGACACCGGACTTTTTGGCAATCGGACATTTGCTTGCACCCTGGCACAGTTTTGCCCTACGTTTCCTTCCCTACAACTTTTATTTTATTTCATTTTTTCAAATTTTAAATCTTGGCCATTGCCAACTTATCTATCCCAGCGACTTCCTCTGATTATAAGATTTTGATCTTTGAAAAGCCTGGCTTGAGGAAAATTTAACTTGATTAAATTGCCTTTTTGCGGAATATACCTTGCTTTGAACTTTTGAATTGAATTTTGATTTGGCTTTTGCTTTCTCTAATTCCTTTCCACTCTCCTTCATTTATATATATATATATATATATATATATATATATATATATATATATATATATATATATATATATCCGTAATTCAACACCTATGTGTTACACATCTTAGAAATGGACCGCGATTCCATCCAAATAGGCCTACTTTTTACATTTTTTTCAAAATGATATGCCCAGTGGAATCGTCAGCGTTGTCAATGAGGTACAATGACTATGAGAAATGGCGGTATATCGATAAAGTCAAACCCGGTGCATTCATGGGAAGTATCTCTAGAAAAATGTATTTATTGGAAATTGAGTTTTATTTTATTTATTATTTATGGTTTCTTGTCTTAAGAAGTTTTTATTTTATTCTCCTAAGTGTTTTATTTATTTATTCTCTTGTAGCTAGGTATGTTTATTTTTATTCAAGGTGTTATTTGTAGATCGTAAGTCTTACGGATGGCATGAAGTGTAAAAATACAAAGTGTGTGTGGGGGGGTTGTAATACGTAATTGAAAAATTGTAATATTGAAGCTTCCTTTAGATCGTGATACCCGGTTTTAATTTGTGTATCGGATTCATTATTTTTTTATTTTAAGATTTATGTTTTAAAGGTTTCATTTTGTTTGGTGTTTTATTTACATGTTTCGTATTTAAAAAAAAGATGTATTGCAAAACGAAAATAAACTGGCGTCTGAATATTCCGTTAAAAACTGTCTGTTGTTGACGTGTCCCAATTTAAATAAGTACTGGGTCAGCGTTTAAATAATATATGAGTATTAATCGTAATTGGGTATATAACATTAATTTAATTATTTATGATGTGTGTTGTCCGTTTTACTGCTTCAAAAGTGTGTTTATATTTAGGGATAACTGAGTGGTCTAATTTATTGATTAGGCTCTTGGTGGGATTCGTTAAATTCTTTTATTTATTTAGTTATTATTTTATTGTCTATAGTTTATTATTTTCACGTAATTCATTTTTCTAAATTATATATATATATATATATATATATATATATATATATATATATATATATATGAGAAAAGAAGGATGAAGTTAATCAGACGTAATGAAAAATGAAAAGGAAAAGCCAAAAAATATGTTTTTTTATATATTCATCAACGTTTCGTCTTTATTTGTAAGGCTTTCTCAGGATATTAGTTTTAAAAAAATGTGATGCAAGTACGGAAAAATATTGGGTTGACATGATGGGTAGATGAGAAAAAGTAGTAGCCAACTACTGGGTGCGCGGGTCCGAGGTCCGGGCTTAGTGAAGTCAGTAGCATGGAATAAGATTAATGCGGATGGTTCTGAGTGAAAAAGTGGGGTGGGTGGGGTCAACGGAAATAATGTGGATGGCTGTTAGTGAAGAAGTGGAGGGGTGGGGAAAGAGTATGGGAGGGGGCTCTGTGAGTTTCGGGTATGGGTAATGTCATGGTTTTAGAAAACATTTTAAACAATGATGAAATTATGAAAGTGGTTTTAAAGTAGGAGGGGGTAAAAGTGTGAGATAAGTAGTCGAAAGAGTGAAATGGGTGAGGGGGGAAAGAGGGAGATTTTGTTGTTGTTAGGTGTGAAATTTTTGGAGAGTAGTAGTGTTTGACCAACTGGCTATGTTAAGAACGTTTTGAATGTGTAAGTTAGAAGGGTTGGATTCGTGGTGAATGAAGATGTGTGTGTGGTGGGTTTGGGGGTGTATGCAGAGACTTGTATGTTAGTATAACTGAGAGTGAAGAGAAAAATAGAGGTTAGCCATGATCTAGGTTAAGTTTGTGTTCAGTGTGGATAATATTGCTTATTAAGGGGGATAGCTTATAAAAGCCATTTCGTTGTCTGATGGTGTTGGAGGATGTGATAAGTGCGGTTTCTATTTGTCTTCGCCGAGCTTTGTTGTTGATGTATTTGGTGATTTTGGCTTATTCAAATTTGAAAGCATGGCCGTGCTCTAATGCATGGCAGCAAAGTGCACTGGGAGAGGTATTGTTTTTTAAGTCGCTTTTGTATTCACTCAATCTTTTCTTCAATTCATGTTGTGTATTTCCCACGTACATTTGATTGCAGTTGTTGCATGGAACAGTGTATAAGACAGCATGGGATGTGGGTTTTTTTGGAAGTGTCTTGATGTGTTTAATCTTTGTTGCATGGATTGTGATGTGGTTTGTCCTGTTTGAATGCCTAGTTTGTTAAGTGCGTTGTATATGGATGTGTAATTGGAATGCGTGGGTAAGAGACGGGGTGTGTCTATGAGAGAGTTGTTTGGTGTTTGCTTTTTTGTGTGTTGTTTTTGGAGAATATTTGAAAGGCTTTCTTCTTGGCATTTAATATAACATGTGTGGGGTATTGCAGTGTTTTTCAGGAATTAATGATGCATTTTATTTCTTCATTCATGCATTGGGGACTACAGCTTCTAAGAGCGTGTAGGAAGCAGCCTATCATCATACTTGTTTTATCTTGCTATTGTGGTGAGAGTAGACGTGTATGTAGTCATATTTGTGAGTGTTTTTGCGGTTTACCTTTACTTCTTGTTTGTTGTTGGACTTAATTATAAGAGTGTCTAGGAATGGTATCAAGATGTCTATTTCAGTGCAAACCACATCACCATCCATAAGACAAACATTAAATACATCAATTTTGTTTCATTTGTATGTTATTGGTGTACATTTCATATGTGTTTAGATTTGTTAATTAATAATGCCAGGTTATGAGGCGACTTATTTTGGTGGGTTAGTGGAGTAGGTTGATTGATTATGTTTTTTGGTTTGTGGCTGGATGTGTGTTGGGATGGATGTGCATATGGGTAGGGGCCTATTTGATTGTTAGGAGGTAAGTAATGAGTGAAGTTGTTGAAATGGAATATAATGAGTGTTAGATATGAGGGTTGGTCAGTCGGTGAGATGGTAGATATTATAGAATGAACGGTCAGTGGAGCTCCCGAATCCTGCTCCCTGACCAATTGCTATCGCACCATCTGTGTATATAAGCTACCGTGCAATAAAGTCAACAAGTTTTAATTCGGTAACGTAACTAGACCACTACACTTACGCATTAAGTAGCACATGAACGCCCGTATATCCTCTTTCAACAAGCACACAACGATATGCTCGAATACTCAGCGGAATACTACGCGTGATATTCATGTCTCCATCTTAGCGTCTGTCAGAAACATTGGGAAGTTTAGAATCACAGAATCAATCCTCATTTCCAGATTAAACACCTCACTCAATCAGCGTCACGAGCTCCACTGACCGTTCATTCTATAATATCTACAATCTCACCCATTGACCAACCCTCATATCTAACACTCATTATATTCTATTTCACCATTTCACTAATTACTTACCTCCTATATTAAGTCAGCACACACCAAAACAATCAAATAAGCCGCTTCCCATATGAACATCCATCCAAACACACATTCAACCACAAACCAAAAAAAAAATAATCAATACACCTACTCCACTAACCCACCAAAATAAGTCGCCTCATGAGATGCCATTATTAATTAACTAAGCTAAACACATATAAAATGTATACAAATAACATACAAAGAAAAAAATTAACAAAATAAAAATTAAAACAATAATAATAATACAAATAATAATAATGAATAAATATAGACACAAATTAACTAAATGAATTAATAATAAAGTAATAGAAATATAAAAAAGAAAAAACTAAAACACTAAATAAAGAAATATTTAAAAAAAATTAAAAATAAAGAATATATAAATACATAAATAAACAAAAAATAATACATATATATATACATGTATATGTATATATACATATGTATGTATATATATATATATGTGTGTGTATATGTTTATATATATATATATATATATAACTAATAACTTAATACACAGACTTCTACCGACCGAATCTATAAATTAATTCGCATTAATGACCCGAATAGCAAACTGGGTTATTTCCCCTACAACATCTTCACCACCGAATTTAATCCTATAGAAAATAACATATTACATAACATCTACAATATTTAAAATGATAGATTAATAACTTTACTTTATATCAACATTCTTAAAACACGGAAAAATACAAAAATAAAACACACCGAAAATAAAAATTAAATGAAGGACATATAAATAATAAATATATATATATATATACATTATTAAAATTAACAGTAAATCGAGCACCATACATTTATCCAATATAACACACATATTTTTGAACACCACATTTATATACATAACATAGTTTTAAAACTTATTATAATTATGTAAGATTTTAAGAAAAAATACATAGTAAGTGACATTTCGTATTCGATTAATTATTTTTGTTCCTTCCAGCTTACATCTTACCCGGAATGTGTATTGCCCACAGCCTTTTAAAAATATACTAATATATATATACATATATGTATAACTACTGATTGTAACTAGATTGTGTGTGGGCGTTGTATTATTTTGTAATAATAAATTAGCAATTCTTAATGTTTATTTTAATATATCAGAAATCAGGCTTAAAAATAATTTTAAGTAGTAGATAAATATGTATTTGTATTATTTCATTTATATTTATATACGTCATAACTGTTCTGTATTCGATTCAAATAAAGTACATATATGAAGAGTTCGAATGCAAAACGCGATAAAGGCCATTTTGAAAATAACGAAACTCTCTAACAAATAGTGCTACATTTCCACACTCGACGACACCCCAAAATAATTATCGAAATAATGTTTCTTTGATTTCAATGAATATCAGCTTTCATTCGAAGTCTAGATTTAATATATTCCTGTGTATTTATTGTTTAGGGTCTCAATTCAAACGAATTTGATTGATCGCGTTTTGCGTTCGAACTCTTCATATATTTGTTATATTTTTACTGTTCATTGTATTAGTTAAATGAGCAAAGACGTGTATAATCTGCTGGTCGACAATGTCGCTCAGTAAATAAATGTTTTACCTGCGGTTCACAATATAATCTGGAAACTTATTGTTCATTAGGTTTTCGTAATGCAAGCACGTACCACACAATAAATATTTGAAGTGGGAGAGGTGTTCTTAGGACGGTAACTGGCATTGTTTAATATAGAAAGTTTGTACCCGAGGGACCCAACGCTTTTAAAGTATAGTAAACATTGATGTGTGCAAGTCGGTTTTTTGTATGTGCTTGTATTTCCATATCCAAGAAAATGCATTTTTCTCTTATATTAATTCAAATTTTAGATGTATTTAAAGTAGGTAAGTTTTTTTTTGTCGTCAACGTAGGCAAAATATATAGAACTAAAATCTTTAAAACTTTATTTACCTCATCAATGTCTGGTACGTTCGCGACATCCTTCTAGAAACAGAAAAAAAGTGAACTTACTTAACATTAACTATAAACCTATTTAAAAGAAATTCCGTGGGTTTCCACACACAAAATTATACAAATAAAAAACGCATCAAAACAAGTGCCTGTAAACATATAGTGGCGTACGATAAAACAAGGTAAAAAAGCAGACTCTGTGTATCACAGGGATATATATATATATATATACATATATATATATATATATATATATATATATATATATATATATATATATATATATATATATTAGTCCTCAACAAAATGATGTTTCGTCGACGCATCAGTATGGCTGTCCGTCGGAAGTTAATTTACGACAAGATTATATATATATATATATATATATATATATATATATATATATATATATATATATATATATATGTATATATATATTTAAGATAAGTAAACACAGGGGTTGCTTACACTTTTTAGGATTGAAAAAATCGTCACGGATTTAGTTTACCTAAATGTAAAATAGTTTATATTTCACACTTAAAACTATGATTCCCAAGAACACATGTGTGTTCGTTTAAATATGTTTATGAATATGTACTAACTCTGTTATAACCGGCAAACCTGATTAATGTGATGTACAGCGGGAGTCTGCTCGTATCTCTATGTGCATAAATATACATAAAACATGAAACATGATTAACATTACGTTAACATTTAAAAATGCCAAGTTCCGAATCATCATTGGAATAGTAAGATACGGCACGCTTATAAAAAACAATACATAAAATAGCATCGTCTGACATTAATGAACAGATAACCGTAAGCAAATATTACAGACATTCTGGTTGAGCACAGAGCTGCTGTCTAAAAGCAATTATGTTGCAAAAAAGAATCATGCGTCAAGAAAAGGTCAAAACAAACTTTATGTTATGATGGATCAGGAACAGTACAAATTGTTTCATACATCTCTGTACCGGTTCATCTGATGAATGCAAACCTTTTTCATATATATATATATATATATATATATATATATATATATATATATATATATATATATATATATATATATATATATATATATATGATGTATATATATATATATATATATATATGATGTATATATATATATATGTATATGTATATGTATATATATATGTATATATATATATATGTATATATATATATATATGATGTATATATATATATGTATATATATATATATATATATATATACATATATATAATGTGTGTGTCGACACGTAAATACATATACGATGTTTGATAAACGAATACGCTTCAAGAAGACGCTTTACCTGGATATTGAGCCTGATGTCGTTATTTATAGTATACAATTATATGTGCTCCATAGATCTATTAACATGATCAGTACATTGTCAAGATGTATATACGCACAATACACCCACCCATACACACATACAAATACACACATATATATATATATATATATATATATATATATATATGTGTGTCTGTTTTGTAGATGTATATATGTATGTTTAGATATGTGTATATGTATATGTTTATATATATATATATATATATATATGATGTGTATGTATGTATGTATGTATGTATGTATGTATGTATGTATGTATGTAAGCAAAACACTCATCTCTATCTGGCCAGCTGTTAATCAAGCTGTAGCCTTATCTACAGAAAACAACACAGAAAAATATTTTGCTTTTCACATTTTTTTAATTTGAAGTAACACAACAAAAACATTATTGTCATGGTGGATTTGATATATTCGAATTTTGTGATTTAATTTTGTATGAGCAAAACTAGTAAATTCCCTAATAATGAAAGAAATCCACGAAATAACAGAGTGAGTGTCAAGAATAACCAACAGTAAACCTATTCTAAGAAAAAACAAATAATCAACAAATACTTTTCCGCTTATTATCTTATGTGTTTGTGTTGTAAAGAAGTTTAAAGCGTGTTTATTGCATTTTAATTATTCGTTCCCATCCGATCACATTACAGCGCTAATTGAAAGAGGGCGTAAGCGAACATCCTCGAAGTTTGTTTACTGCGTTTTTTTCTATAGACATAAACACATACTGAAGAAATAACTGACCTCAACGCAATAAATTGTGTTGTCTATCTAATTTAATAAAGAAAAGTACATTAAAACCATCAAACTCTATCAGCTATCTTTTGTTTTCCGTATAACGTATTTGACCGAACGTTTTAATTTAAATGAAAAAAAGTTTTAAAATACATTAAAAGAAAAAAAATAGGCGGGTAGGTACAAACTATATTTTATTGCTTTCGGTAACAGTTATTTGCTGACTATTATTTTTGCACTACTTTTCTTTCTGTTGATTACTCTTGACCATCGTCACAGTGGAACGTCAATTTGTCTAATCAAATAATTCAAATTGGATGATTAATTCAACATACTTACTTTGTATTTTTCGCTTTTATTATTAAAGAGAGAAAAAAGGTCAATGAAGATTATTTTTAAATGATAATGTAGTTTGTTTTTTTGTAATTTTAAATTTACAAGACACTTTGTTAACCTTGTAGCTTTACTCCCTCAGCTAAATCATATTTTCCTTGCAAAAATGAGACTCTACCTTTTAGGGTAATTCTTACTTCTTAGTCAACTTATATATATAGTTAACACTAATCCTAAGTTCGACTAGCAAGATCGTACAACTACATGTAATGGCCGAAAAATTTATACCCCCCCCCAGAAAAAAGCACAGAATATAAATAGCTAAAAAAAGAATTCCAGCCGCTATTGTTTCGCAAAGTAAGTAATGATTAAGTCATAGAGTGAATGCGTTTTTTTGTGAGAATGTCTAGCGTAGAGTAAGCTCGGTATTTTGAACAAAAGGTATTACTATCGACCCAACCAACACAGATGTGTTGTCAAAATTGTATGACTATTGCCTTCACACCTTCAAAACGATTAGGGCTTTATACCTAAGTTTAAATGATTTCCTCCACAATTGTCTTGTAAATACCAGACACACCCTTTCGCATTAATTCATTTAATTTCCGATACAAATTAAGGTATCATTAAAGTCAGAAATCAATTGATAAAAGGGAAAATTCAATTCGGTTTGGAGATGATACTAGGCTTTTTAGAAAACAATAAAAAGAAAATATGGTTTTGGCGTGGCGTGGTGAGTTAGAGTGATAGCGGAAAAAAGACGGTCAAGCAATCACGTCGATGCGTCGATTAATATTTGTTTTTAATAAGTAATGAGTTTAATTTAAATAACCTTGACCTTCGTTGAAAATGAATGAATCTATCTTTTTGTAATCAAATAACATCCATTAATTACTGTCAATATCGAAAAAGTATTGCATATATAAGATAAATAGGTACAATATAATTTGAAATTTATAACACACATTATTAATTATATTGTAAACTGGTTACGCATAGCTATTCAAATTACGATGCATAATTTGTGTGTTAAGGATGTTCATCAGTATTATACATATGTATATATATATATATATATATATATATATATATATATATTGCATTGAATAATAAGTTGTATTATTAACTTTAATAGCAGTAAGCTGTCTTGAAAGTAATATTCATTATGTATATATATATATATATATATATATATATATATATATACAGGGAAGGGTGTGAGAAATTAAATTGTGATTTAACAGACTATCTATTAAAGAACCCATTTTTCAAAACAAGTGATTTATATAGGGAAATAATTTTATGTTATTATTTTTTTCATTTAACCACGTTTTTTGTTTATTTATGTAACGTCACAGGACATTATATAAATAAGTTAATAATATAAAATGTATCATGATGTAAGCATTTCAAAATGGAGGAAAAACATAAAACAATATAAAAGAAAGTAAACGATGTGGGTCATTAACCGTTGAAGATATATGACGCGTTCGTAAGGTCAGATTCGAAATTATATAATATGTATATACATATGTTTGTATATATGCATATGTATATGTTTGTATATATCTGTATATTTATAAATACATAGATATGCACATACGTATGTATGTAAACATGTTGATCTATAGGTATATATATATATATATATATATATGTTCATATATGAATATATATATATATATATACATATATATATATTAATATATATATATATTTATATAAATATATATATATATATTTCTCTCTATACATACACATAAGTATATATACATGTATATATATATATATATATATATTTTTATATATTCTCTTTCTCTCTCTCTCTATATATATACGTATATATACATGCATATATATATTTATATATATATGTATATATATTTCTCTCTCTATATATATAAGTATATATATACTAGCATATATGTATATATATATATAAATATATATATATATATATATATATATATATATTACTCTCTATATATGTATCCGTGTGGAATACATGTATATATATATATATTTCGCTCTCTCTATATATATATCCGTATATATACATGTATATATTTATATATATATATATACATGTATATATATATATATATATATATATTTCTCTCTATATATACACGTATATATCCATGTATTTATATAAATATAAATATATATATATATATATATTAGTACTTCATGTATCCACATAAAATATTATAAGGAGATATATTTTTTTATGTATGAGGTTTCCAGTATTTACTTCAACAGTGCTCGATACGTAAGTAGAGCTAGGTAGTAAGCAATGAAAATATATATGGCAATCAAGCTACACAGAGGCTCCCGTGTTTCATTCCCGGGGGGAGTCGTCAGGCTAAATGCCTGACGACTCCCCCCGGGGATGAAACACGGAAGCCTCTGTGTAGCTTGATTGCCATATATATTTTCATTGCTTACTATATATAAATATATATATATATATATATATATATATATATATATATACATATATCCGTATATATACATGTATATATATATATATTTCTCTCTATATATACACTTATACATCCATGTATTTATATATATTAATATATATATATATATATATATATATATATGTACATATATATTTCTCTCTATATATATACGTATATAGGCATGTATATATATATATATATATATATATATATATATATGTATATATATATATATATATATTTCTCTCTCTATATATATATACGTATATATACATCCATATTATGACTTCCATTTAAATACTTAGTTATATATATATATATATATATATATATATATATATATATATACATAAAACAAAATGATGTTTACATTTTCGTCTACAAGATATGCAAGACATACTTCTTGCGACATTTTATTTATTGTTTTACACACGAGCTGGAAACTTCGGTAAACTCTAGTACGGAAAAGTGCAATTTCTTTAATAAAATTTTAAAAATACTTTAAAATTACATTAATTACTTGAGGTAAAGTTTGCCAAGATGCCTCATCTCATTAATACCAAGTGTACTGCTCTGGCGGACTGAAGTAGTAACTCAGCAAGAGTAAACATGCATATGTTTTGCGCTGCCAAATCTCAGCGATCTGCTTGATTCTGCATACACGAATTATAGATAGAGTTTAGTAAATCTATTTTTACAGAAACACCTCCAGGGTACTTGAGATAAATGGGAATTATTCCGATCTCTAACACACACATAATGTAGTAACGACCCTAGATCTTTATCCGGTTGAGTATCTGCCGGTCATGCAAGACCTTAATACCCTATCCAAATATAGAGGAGCTAGCCATGCAAATGCGAGCTTCGACGCAAAGGAACCCCCCGACAGTGATTGGATTCCAACCTTACTTGATCAAACACCGCCAAAAAACCTTACTGTTTCAAGGTCTGCCTATCAGTGTTTGACAGAAGTGGTTGTACCTCAGAAACTTTAGGTAGTTGGATATCATCACTCTCTTTAAGAACAAGGGTGTGCGAAGTGACTGTTACAACTACAGAGGTGTATCACTGACTAGAACTGTGAGGAAAGTGTCCGTTGTAGACTTAGATTTTTCGTTAAAGAAAGAAGTAGCTAAGATATTCCTGGAACATTTTAACAATCAGAGGGATGTTTATTTGTTGACTATTTTAAATAGGAGAAAAACAACAGCATAGAATACATCCTTTCAGTTTGCCTTTGTTATTTTTAGGAGAAAAAAAGAGCTAATATATTACTGACCTTTTTAACAACTAAACGTACCTTTATATCCTGATAATTTTAAAAGAAAACAAATAACGGAAGACATTCTTTCAATGTCATTCGTTAAAGCAACATATAAACTATATTTTCGTATATATTAAAATGTTGTGAGTGCCATAACACGTATGTAAACTCATCGTATGCAAATTCAACTCATCCTCGCCATGGTAGGGAGTTGACGGATAGTGTAAGAACTTAAGGGTCCTGAACGTATATCTCTTCGGTTGGGCCATCCGAGACGGATAGGTCATTCAACAAACTGTATTAGAACCGGAGCACGGCTAATCTAGCTCTGATGAATGCCAAAGAATCTGGTCTGTCAACAGGCGGCATCAAATCGTATTATCCCTGCGTCTGTGGATAACCTGCGGAAAACAAGACGTTCTGCCCACAGGGATATACTCGCGGTTGAGGGCACTTAGTAAATGTATTACCCTTCTAGACATGCCATGTATTTCTTCATGTATCTCTTACAACATATAACACATTCTAGTATGGTGTTGCTGAAAATAACACGTTCGCTACCCTTGTTATGCGAGTGTAAAATAAGACAACTGGGATGAGCATGAAAATAGATAAATGGGTTGTCTAATGAAACGTCAAGATACTGATACAAGAAGAAAAATGATCGGAATGCACGCCCTGTTTAACTACAACATCGACATACTATCCTTTTAAGAAGTCAGATTTTTTCTAAGAGGGCAGTCGTAAAATCGAGGTCTATCAACCCGACGTCTGATACAACCTATACCACAGTGACTCTAGTTTTCATGGAGTTAACTTCGCTCTTAGTGGTCGTGAAAATACATCACTTCTCGTTCGGTAAACAATATCCCTTCTGTCTGCTTCGGATCAGCTTCAACTGTCTAGCACTTAAGTCCCTTGTCATTGTCAAGTATGGTGTCATATCAAGCTTAATCAACCACGATTTTTTGTAACGTCAGCCATCATTGATTGTCGAGTGTTTTAGGGCGCAGTAGATTGTAGTGAATCTGGTACCGACGATATATTGGGACGGTCAAAACTACGTGTTAACCGCAAGGACGTCACCTTGTGTGCAAGGCTTTTCATGTAAGGGATGCTTAAACTTAAATTCAAATAAACATTTTATGCATTTCGTACATACCTATTCACCCAGTTCTGCGCTCCATGTACACTAATCTGAATATGGTACTTCCAATGAGCTTTGTTAAACTGCCAATCATAATATTCCACTCCGTGATGTCTGAGAAACTCGGAACAACAAAGCAGAAAGAATCGCATACCGTGCCGAGCAATTGAAATTGCTTAAAAAGCAAGACAAGGCCGATGCAACACATTCAACGACTTCAGACAACTACGTAGTGAATCTACCAGTTCTGTGCGCCCGGGTTGAGATATATTTAATGTGAAAAGAAGCAGAAGACATGAAACGTAATTTACGTTCCCCTCAGTTCAGAGACAAAGACATCCACATTATAAAGAACGAAGAACCTATCATAATAAATAGTGTATCTGTTAGATAATACAATTCGCCAATCTGGTTAACTACAACACACAACCCTCATCAACTGTTCCTATAAATGACGCCGATCCACTTAAATATTACTGTCCAACTACGTCCCCACATTTGTATGGGTCGGTCAAAAGTTAAACAAATAACAAAGCTGCAGGCGCAGATAAGATCCCTGCTGAGATCATAAAGCACAGCGTAACACACTTGTGCCCCATCGCATACTAACCGTGCTTAAAGGAGCTAAGATTCGCTTTCATAACTAAAGCGATCCAACACTGGTACCATTAAAAAAGCCAGGTCTGCACGATTACGGTATAATACTATTCGACTATTAAGCTAAACTATTTACTTCGGTCCTTCTGTAACGATACTAATCAGAACGCCACATTAGAACGAGGTCAACCAAATGTGATTTTCGTCAATGCAGTCTGCACCGATAAAAACTTCGCATTATAAAAACTCCACAAACTTCGTTGGTGCTTCCAACAAATGAAACATCTGTTTCGTTGATTTCGCTGTTGCATTCGACCCTCTTTACAGTGGAACCTTCTTGAAGATTATGGAATGAGATGCTATTCTATGAAAGTTTTTCAGAAGTTTTAAAGCATACTACTGATCAAGACTACCCCGCATATGCAAGGAGGTAAGGCTTCTAAACTTTTCGAAAAACGGTCCATCGTTCGGAAAAGAATGTGTTTTTTCGTCAATATGTTTAAATTTAGACATTGATCGGGTAACCTCGAATGTCTTAAAAACATTGTAATTGTTGGTCATAACTATCCAGATTATGTTCCGCTACGTAGGGAAATATTTGCTGATCTCCAGCACGGTGTATCGAAGGTTGATATAAAAAGACATGACTCTTAGAGAAAATTACTCGCTGCCGACTTGGCTCTAAAAAAAGACATCAATCATTTTCCCAATGGTTATATTTTTTAATATTTTGGCAGTTTGAAATATATGAGGGAATATATCAGCTCATGGTGAGGCTAACATCGATGCGGGAAGTAGTATTACAACACATACCTTCTGCCGACTTAATATTCGGCTCTAGCCAAGATCTTTGATGAGGTGTCGCAGCAAAATCAGAATCGAAAAGATGATCATGCCAGACGCTATTTTATTGCAGTAAGTTTTTGCCAATGAAAGTGGAAAACGTTAGATCAGGAGCTTTCGAGCATCCTCCGTGTGTGATGGCATCACGGCCTCTCTGAAAGCCGTATGTTTACGCTGCATAATTAACTACTTCCGACAAGTAACAATAACGGAAATTCTACGCTGGCATGGGCTAACTCTGCGACGCCAACCAGAATAGTTGATATACGAAAAGAAACTGCTAGCTCCCCTAAAAGGTTTAACAAAGCGATGTGATGAACAAAGTAAAATCTGGCTAATGACGGTAACAGCTGACCTGTAACGAAACTTTCCACAGAGCTCATCGTTAAACAGTGAGTGAGTAGAAATTACCTACTGATTGGCTTCTAATCTTCAGTCTTGATCTTATTTGAGACGAGGTAGCAATGGTAGATGAAGCCGGTTCAATCCACACCGTGTGAATTCTGTGTAATATCAGAGTTAAAGTTAAGTTTTCGCACAGGTACTCTTGTGTTGCCTACAGTAACGCGTTGAAACTGTTGACTCAAAGTAGTAGTCTGATGATCAATAGTCAACATAGTCTTCTCTCTCTGAGAGAAGTGCAAACAACAGATGCTCAAACTTTCGTATATACTTTTTCATTGTCGAATAAACGATCTCTCAAAGAGATATTTATTCTCTAAACATCTGTCGTAGTTTATAGAAGTCTTGCTAACAATAGGTTATACTTTTAAAATTGTTAGAATATGTAATGTGGTTCATGTTTTTATTAGCTTCGATTGGAGTACCTCTTTTATTCATTAAATATTTAAAAATGGGTTCATCTATTTAAAACAACATAGTGTTATGTTTATTAAGTGAAGAATCAGAATTATTAGTATTTTCGTTAACATATTTAACAAAATGGTTACTTCGTTATTGAAGGTTATGTTTAGGAAACCGTTGTTAATTATGTTATGTTTAATATTTAGTTGTTGATGAAACATAATTTGGGAGGAAGGCATACGTTTAGCGGCTTTATATCAAAAGTGGTCGCTATTGTAGTTAAGTGTTTATATTGGTATTTGTTTTATACGTGGAGGTAAGGAATTGTTTATTATAAGTGTGTGTATGCTCATCTGAGTAGAGGATTTTATTTTTATCATTCATATTTAATTGAGAACTCATTATTTTTAAATGCCGCTTATACTTATCTATATTAATTGTATTAATATGTCGTCAACATATCGTAAATTAATCAGAGGTTGCTTTATAAGTACTAGGGTAAACATACACTATAACAAGATTATCATAATGTTGCTAGTGAGGCTCACTCAATAACTATTCAGAGACGATTCGTGTGTACTATTTGAATAAATATGTTTGGACGACGAAATGATACCCGAATATATATATATATATATATATATATATATATATATATATATATATATATATATATATAATATGGTAGTTTGCTTGAAGCATTGCTGGGTATAGTAGTAGTAAGTTTTTGAAAGGCTGTGGGCAATGCAAATTTCGGGTAAGATGCAAGTTGTAAGGAACAAAAACAATAACAATAAATCGAATACGAAATATGACTTACTATTTACTTTTATTTTGTTCTAAAATCTTACATAACAGCAAGAGTGTTTTTAGCTGTTCGTGTGATGCCCGGGTGATTAAACATCACTATTTGATATTTCGAGAAAAGACATCCCTTTGTCAAAAATAATTAAACCAGAATAATTTTTTTTTCTTCTTCTCCGACTGTGTAGAGAGTTCTACAAAACAAAATGGCTGCCAGATGTAGACCGCAGCGAAAACTAAATAAAATTTAATTTAATTTACATTCCCTGCCAGACTGCTAATATATATATATATATATATATATATATATATATATATATATATATATATATATATATATATATATATATTTATACTGATTTATAATACTGATTTAAATACTCTACAATACTTATTTATGAAGGCTGCAATCGACAAGTGACTTACATTCTGTTTTACTTGATCAAATCTAAATCTATATACGTCTAGATGGGTTCACCCTGATATATATACCGTGTGTCTATATACATAGAACCGTTCAAAATCTTGTCTTTTTATAAATTTAACTAATTAATTTATGGTAGCTTTTTATCTTTTAACTACATATACTCCTCAATACAACGCATTATTGCCATGTTACATTTCACTGACTTTCTTAAAATATGTAATAAATTATTTGTTAGTGGCACACACTTTTATATTTCACTGACGATTCTAGCACTATCAGACACGTGTATTCACAAATATTGCCGTTGTATCATGTTGATGTTTTCGATCTACAATTACAATTTACCCTGTTAATAACATACATGTTGAAGTTGTTCTCTTGGTGGGAGTAAAGGGTAATAGATTCAGTGTCAAAGAGAAGCATGCTGAGTACGCAGGCCCAGTACACCTTCATGTTCGTATTGGTGGTCAGCATCTTGTTATCCAGACTGTCTTCGTCAAGTGAGCCAGGCCTATCGCCGTCTTGCCGACACGTTTGCGGAGTACTACATACAGGGAGATATTTCTGTAGATAGTTAAACTGGGGTATGTCAATTCTTCGAAAACTTCGAAATTGTATTCGCCAATTGATATGTTTGGAGTACTGCATACATCTTGGCCGAAGGTGTTAGTCTTTTATTAGGCTGAAGCAATCAGTTGACAAGTCGCGGCACCCCTTTTTCAGTGTGTACCGTCAATGCTGCATCATCAGCTAACAACCTATCGAGTCAAAGACATTGGTTAGGCCAAAAAAGGCTATGCACAGTAGGGCAGGTCGATTTTTCACTTTATTTTAGAAAATCAACGTTGCTACGGTGGCGAAAGCTGGGGCTTGGTGTTGTGAGAACTGATACAAAAAATTAGATTTCTAACTTTAAAACTTAACTGAGCATTTTGTTTTAAAGATCGGGTACGAACATATTCAGAAATACCTAATTTCCGCAGGATTTTGCTGACAAACTGACTTCAAAATGTTACTATTTCACTAAATTGATATTTTTTGTTAGATACAATGAATAGAAACTATATTCAAACCAGAATTCTAAGTATGAATCACCACTAGTAAAATATGCCATTTTTTAACTGTATTCAATAAATGAGAACTGTAGAAATTGTACAGAATTACAAACAAGGCTAATCAATTTTACATTTTTGGTCATAATTACTTTTAAAAAAATATAAATAAAAGTGTATTATACAATAATATTACTGGAAACAGATTATAGAAACAAATGTTTTAAATTTGAATTGTTCATTGAACAAT
Organism: Sepiola atlantica; assembly: GCA_963556195.1. NCBI lineage: Eukaryota > Metazoa > Mollusca > Cephalopoda > Sepiida > Sepiolidae > Sepiola > Sepiola atlantica. The sequence continues at coordinate 170,128,554 of OY744515.1, read as the reverse complement.
GTGCTAAAACCTACTGCACCATATGATATTATGGGTAAGCTTACAGTGTAGTCCTCAGGCCATAACTTCTAAATAAAAAAATAAAACAACACTTACCTTATATAAAAACGCATCAGAATGAAATTCTCTACAAACCTGCATAGTTTAAGCATGTGAAAACCGAATTTAATTTCATTTGTTTTTGTCTTTCACCTGAAGTGTAAACGATTTTGAAAATACCACCATATTGGATTGAGACTGTCACGAAATGTAGCACCATGCACTTGTTTTAACAGCTGACTCTTTTCTAGCTACGATAAATAATAATTAGTTTTGATACCGTTAATTTCGCTTTATTAAGTATACGATTCGATATATTTATTTAAATGTGTTTTGCATTGAAGTTATTTTTTGTTTAGCTTATGTAATTTTTGTTGTGAGGACAATACTGTAAGTTTACCAAATTATGTTATAATATAACTAAATAGTTCCCTGTAGTTTCCCTTCGAAGTAAATGAAGGTCTTATTTTGTGACACAATGTTTTGGTTATAATGTGCTTGTGCCTTGCTTCCTGTCCATATACAATTTGTGAAGCTTCGATTGTTAACTTGAAAGCTCTTTCAACGCCTTGTGAATGTGCAGGTAAATTTGGAAATTCCAATGTTGTTCCATTCATTGAAGCTTCTAGGAGTGCATTGTTTGAAAACCTTTCTGCGAGTGCAGGTTCACAGACCCCACTTTGTGAGAGTTCAATCAAAGTTGACCAATGTGTGGTTTCAAAATTGATGGCAGTAATTGTCTTCAATCTTTTCTTTGTTGGTTCGCTACTTCTGAAACAAAACAAAAAATATTTATATTAGAAAAGTTACTTCTACTTGTTATATGTTTTATGTAATTTTAATGAAACTTAAAATTATTCTTGTAAATTGACAAATCTAATTAAGTATACATAAATGTTTACTTACCTGTTGGACAAGATCTTTTTTATGGCCTCTTCCCTCACCTCCAATTCATTTGACTTCAACATCGACAACAGAATGTTTTCCGGAAGAAAAGCAAACGCATTGTATCGTAAACTTTTTAATACAACATTTTGAATTTCGGTCGACTGTTGCTTGACTCTCTGGATCATATTGAAGATATACAATTGTTGGTTAACAAATGTATTGCCCCTTTTGATCTCAAACCAACTAACTGCATATACTTATAAATTTTATAATGGTGTGTAATTTATCCGATATGGATAGGCACCTGTGGTCCACAAGCACATTTACCTGATGCTAAAGTCAGCCATCTTGATTGATTCAGAGGCCCAAACTTCCAGGCAGCAGATCTAGGGTTCACTTTCCCTGTACGAAATGCCTATAGCATATTCCCAAAGTAGTCGCTGGTCACCACTTAAATCATTCATTACCTCTGCAGTAAGATATAAATTATCCAGAGGACCACTAATACTATGAAATGCTACCTGGGGAAAATCCTGGTTATTAGTTCCATAAAGTTTCCCTAAAGGACCAGTGAAAGTGGTAGGGCTTCTTGTAGTTCCATCAATTAACTTAAAGATGGCTCTAAATGGCAGTTCATTTTGATGAAGTGAACAGCCAATGGTATGTAACTTTCTGTTAAGTTTTTTCTCCAAAGCTGTAACCATCCCGGTTTCACAACCAGTGTTTGTACTGGTATTGCCCACCAGAATTGCCTTAACGATATTTACACTGTTGTACTCTTCTAGTACAGCAGCAACATCATCTGCTAGAAGAACACCAGTTGCACATATGTTGGGTATCACTCTATGGGTTAGATATTTACTTGCTGTTCCTATCTCTCTGGTAAATGTTAAGTGGCGCTCTGGTCCCTTGCTTTTCTTAATCATTTTTTCACCATTTTCCCTTGTAACTTCCTTGTAATACAAAGTGCCCTCATCAACTCTGCAATCAACTCCAATGAAGATAACATGTTCATATTCCTGAACATGTTTTTGGTGGCTGGTTATATTCACTCTTGCCTTTACTCTATCTATTTTTGATTTATCTATAATAATGTATTTTAAATCAATGGTTGGATGAAGAAGGCCCATGTGTTTTAAGTCTCATAGAAAGGCATTAGCAAGGCAAGCATTAAGGTTAGAAGATATATCACCTCTAATCAGTTCCATAGAATATCTCGGGACTTTTAAAAGACTGTAAGGTCCCTTAGACTGTCTCCCTGGCTCAAAACTGTCATCGGTTGTTTCTTCACTGGAAGATGTCTGTGAAATATTTCTGATGTAGAGGAAGCTACATGTGAATAAACTTGTTGCTGTCTTTCAATTTGCCTGTCTAATCTATCTGCTTCAGCAGCATCTTTGTCAATAGGTCCAAGTTGGAAACTGCCTTTTAGGCCTGTTTTCTCTCTCTGATCTTTTAAATGTTCTCTCTCTTCAATGGGAACCTGAAATGTCAAAATGTTTATGTGTTTAATAACAGATCTAGCATACATGACAAATATTAAGATAAATATCACAATATTATTTACTAGAAAAAGAAAGATTATCAGAAGTAAATTCATATTTTTCAATTAATTTAAATGTTGAAAATTGGGACATGAATTTGTTTAATTTAAAAAATTCAAACAAAAAACAACCATAGAATTAATATTACCTTCTTGTTAGGAAGACAAGTGCAGACTATATGCCTTGTTTGGCAATTTTCTGTATTGCACTTTAACGCAAAGTCATCACATCTTAAGTCAGGCAGTTTGCAGCAACATGAAGAAATATCAAATAATTTATCAAGCTGTTCCTTAATTATTTTCACTTTGGGTGCAGTAAGAGTTTTCCTTTTAATCAGTGTGGCCCTCTTGAAGCAAGATACATTCACCCTCTGTCCTATATAATATTCCCTTAACAAAGGCAAGTGTGGGTTCACTGGATAACTTGTTGTAAAGTTGGGGGTTCCGTTTTATCCAAAGGACAAGGGGGACGAGCACATCTTTTGGTACTCTTACTGCGAGTTAAAACAGAAAGTCCTTTTACAGACATTTTTATCTGAAAAAAAAGAAGAAAATAAAATAGTAAGTCTAAAATAGTTTGATTTATATCTTCTGGTTTCATATTTAAAAAAAATGGCTGGCAATTATGGTAAGGAGTTTTGGTTAGCTTTAGTGATAGTCTGTTGGAGTTAGGGTTAGGCTGCATCTAAAAGTGTGGCTTAAAATGACAGGACTATTTAAACAGACTCAATACTGTTTGAGTGATGGTAAAATCCTTTTTTTATACCCAATAATTTAGATTTAAGAGTGGGGGATAACTTTCCCAAATACATTTAATGTAAAATGATCACCCAATTCATGACAATCACAATAAAAATAAAAATACTCTAAAATCTAAAATATTGGGTAAAAAAACGGATTACTTTAGCGACATAATCGATAATTTTACACAGAAAAAACATGGTCTGTAAAATAAAAAAAGTGGGTAATAACTTAAAATGCGTCAAAAATTAGTTTTTTCTGATACAAAACTGAAACATTATGGTATTTTAATACAAACTTCATTGATAAAATTTAAGTTGAAACACGAAAAAAAAATAGAACAAAAATAATTTACTTCCCTAAAAAAAGGAAATATTTCTTGACGGTAAAAACCAAACGCTTTTGAAACGCCAGATACACTTAAAATATAAAATGATATAGATTAAACAAGCTTTTGTTCTTTCTATGTCAAATAATTAAGTTTCTTACATAAAAATACAAAATTACTAATTATTTCTACAATTAAAATCCAACAGCGGTCAATATTTCATACATTCGGTGTACAATAACAAACACGCATTTAAAACGGTGTAAATTTAAATAATATGCCCCAAAGAAAGTTCCAGCGTCACTATTAATAAAAGCATTATATTTATTATTTTTCATCATAAAAATGAAGGCATTTTTCGGTTTAATGGTGTTTTATTGATAATTAAATTGTTTTGTTTTCTACCGAAAAATTACAAATCCTGAATTCCACGAGAGAAAAAAAAATAAAGCAATCTTTTATCGGTAAACAGTAAACAGTAAAAAACTGTATTCAATTTTGCCTTTACAAGTGAATATTTTTCATTATTTATGATCCTTATTTATTTTTATTGGATTTATTGAGAATAATGTAAATAATTCAGTTGACAAAATCTTTATTAAATGATATTTACACATTTCTATTTCTCCAATTGTACGGACTGTTTTCATGGCGGGAAATATTTCACTGATCACCGAAAACACATGCGAAATCGCTAATTTTCAACCTTTAAAGTCGTTTTCTCAATTAACGGTAACGATTTGGGAAAACATATTTTGTGTCGTTATTTATCATGTCAAACCCCAACTATCATTGCCATCGCATCACCACGATTCCAAAATCGACCTGCCCTAATGCACAGTGGTTGTTTCTGGTCATAACATTTTTCCTTAAGCTGTCGTAAGGATTAAATCATGCCGTCGATTGATCTTGCTGCTCTAAAACCACACTGTGTCTCCGGATATACACACTCTGCAAGAAACTGCAGTTTATTGAAGACGACTCGGGCGAAAACCTTCCCAACAACACTGAAGAGGGATCTCGTGCATTGAAGTCACCAAGCAAATACAAATTATCCGCGACAGAGATGTATTTAATCGGGTGTCAATATCTTCATAGAATTAATATTTAGTCTCCGTTGTAGAGCATCGCCTGTTAGCGTCAACGGTCATGATGTTCAGTGAGCCTGAGGCGGCTGATAAGCGGAAGGACAATATGTTGGCTGTGCCACTGGATAGTTGTTGTTCAGTGGTGAGTAGATAATTCTTCACTGCGAATCCAACGCCATGCAGTTTTGGCTCTTTGATTCCTTGGCATGTCAGAATAACATAAACTTCTGTTCTCTGAGTCTGCTGCTTCATGCGAATCTTGTTTCTAGTAGTCCAGCTCCGTAGATGTTGAGCCTTGTGAGCTCCTGGTCGATGTTATTTCTGGAGTGATTAATATTGCCTTGACATTTTAGCTTGCTAATCGCAATATTTGTGGTTTTGTATTTCTGTGGCTAGTGCATGGTTGTCAGTATGCTTTTTGGTATATCCTTAGCTCCAAGCCCCCCAGTGAAGCAATCAGACTGAGCCGGGTGGTAGCTGACTAGTGGGACTGTGATATTCCGTCCTAGTATCAGAGACAACCAGTTTTGCCTGAAGTTATACGAGTCGTTCCTAGCTTTGTACTCGTATATTCTGTCTCCCGCGTTGTTTTTGACGCTGTGAACAGCGGAACTGAAGTGGCCTATCCAGGGCTAAAGCCTGTAGAATATCTATGGAGATCCTGAACTGCTCATACATCAGGATTCCCTTCTCGATATCGCTGATGTGGTCTAAAGAAAGTTGAAAATACATTTAGCACTCGCTTTACTGCAAGAGCTACCGGACAGACGTAATTGTGATATCCAACTGTATTTGGTATCTACTCCGGATTTAGTTCATGGGTCAACTCCCACTGCCATTTCTCCTCCCGGAAGTACCAACAGGCTGTGGGGTCATACAACATTGTGTTGGTGTAACTTTGGAACCAAAGATCTACTTGAAACTCTCCTGCCATTGCCGGAGATCTGCGTCTATGAGAGTTATACACCAAGTAGGTACGTGTAAACACACCACAGCCTCACATGCTTTAGCCCGCTTGTTGAAACGTTTCCCAAACATGTGAGAGATTAAAGTGATACCTACGATGTACGATATAGCTTGGCGAACTTCTAAGGAACTACGTATATCCAGAGCAAGCGATTTGTCCCAAATTTATTTTCGCCTCTATAAACTAGTTTTATTTAATCTGGGAATTAAGCTCACTTTTTTCCTGTCAGTGTGCGACGTAATAAATGCACACCATGAGGGTCTACCTCTTTCACGGTAATTATGGCTATTTCTCAAATATTTCTTGAATTGATATTACAACTGTTTACCTACGAACATCCATTTTTATATTAGAGTACAACGTACAATGCGACCATTATAAAAAGTTAAATGTGCTTATTGGATTCAGTAGTATAGTTTTTTTCCTCAATCTGACACGGATATCTTTTGAGGTTGTTTGACGAATCACGTCCAACCAGTGTATATATCTACACCTGGTTCGAATGTGAAGGCGCTTAATTCATTAGATGGCAAACTTTTATTTCTTAAATAAATAAAACATCAATTGTTGCACGATGCTAGCTTCAGACAAAGGCAAATATCCCCAGTTATGGAGCATTTTCTAATCAACAGGATCTTTCTTTAAACAAGTGTTATATTCCAAATATTTTTCAATTGCTGATATTTTGCATAAATTCTCTTTTGACAACAAATTATTATACTTTTCCGAGGTTTCTTATGTATAGTCACCATTGGGAGTGATAATTCTAGTCATGTTTCAGGAGCGGAATGTAGTTTAGATATAGAGCAGATCAACACAGCACAATGCACCCACGTTTTACTCTGATTTCTTAAGAAAATGAATCCCAGCTGATATATTGACATTAATACGCTTGACAGATTTTACAACAAATACGTCTAAAACAGATACATTATTATTGACTTTCCACTGTATTGTAAATTAAATGCATGGTTTAGTAGGTTTACCTATAGAATAACATAATTCGGGTCTCTGTTGGAGTTGAATAACGACATATTGTTTTCATAGCAGAAGTAGTACAATGGCTTCGGCAATTGTTTAAACACAAGCCGTTTTTTAAATCAAAAAAACATTTTTTTAGAACACTGAACCATAAATACTTTCCATTGATATCCGATAAATGTGAAAGTACATGTTTTTATCAAAGCTATACTCTACCCACAATAGGCAAACCTATTGGCTGAGGAAATATATTATCAGGAAATGCGGCCTAGCTAGTCTATTACATAACCACTATTTACATAAATCTCTATAAACACGAAGTACTACGTAAAACAGAAGTGGGCAGTGTCTGAAACCTATTTTAGTTCACAAATAAACTCTGAAAACCGGAATGAGTCGAAATATAATATCCAGAATATACCTTCAAAGTGGTAGCTTGAATCTCAGCTAGGCATTTTGTCGATTCACGCAGGAATTAACCTACGATAGATAATGTACATTTCGAAGGAGAATTTTACTTTTTGACAATTGGTAGATGAAACGTTGGGAACCTACTAGACGTATTTTTTCACAGATCTCCGTTTGTAAGCTAACATTTTTTACAGAGCTAACGAGGATTACATTGCCATTTGCTTTCAGGCTTACGTGTCTTGTCAATTAGAGTGGCATTACTTTAATATTTTAATTTACTATATAAACACGTGTTCTTGTAAATCTCTTCATATAGTCGATGTGGTCGAAAATAAATACCCTTGAACCGTTATCAGGTTTAGTGATGTAAATGTTATATATATATATATATACATATATATATATATATATATATATATATATATATATATATATGTGTGTGTGTGTGTGGGTGGGTGGGTGTATGGGTGTGTGTGTGTGTGTGTGGGTGAGTGAGTGAGTGTATGCAGTGTGTGATGAGTAAAGCACTGACGTGTAGGTCTGATTATATATATATATATATATATATATATATATACAACTTCTTATAGCTGTGACCGAAACATGTTTTACAAATACTTAGATAAATAATGTATGCATGGATATATAGTGTATGTTGTATTGGCATCCTTCAGTCGCAACGACTATGGCTCAGCCGTGTATTGGGATGCTGTTTGTGTGCATCTTTTTGTGTGACTGTAGATACCAATTCTTGATTTGCATGGTCTACTACAGCCTTGACATACGAAAACGGTTGCGCAATGTGTCACCTCGGCTTGTTAGTCTGCCTGGAAGTTCGCTCTTCTCCTAGCACTCTTCGCAGCGTTTTCATCGTGCAGGGTCTTCTTACTGATGATCATTCTCGGGCGTATCTGTTTCCTCCAGGCAGGTATGTCAGCTGCAGAGGCTTCCCATGTATCAATGTCAATTGAGCAAGCCTTCATATTTTGCTTGCAGACATCCGTGAAGCGGAGATGGGGACGACCCTTTTTTCTTGAGCCTAAGGCAATCTCGCCGTAGAGAAGGTATTTAGGGATGCGCCCATCATCCATCCTGCACACATTCCCTAGCCAGCGAAGGCGTCGCTCATGCAGTAGGGAGTATATGGATGGAATGCCTGCTCTTTGCAGAACATCATTGTTATTCACTTTGTCCTGTCGTGTGATACCAAGTATCCTACGTAGGCACCTCATATGGAAGACCTGGAGTTTCCTATCTTCTGTTGAGTACGTGGTCCAGGACTCACTCCAATACAGTAGGACACTGAGAACGCACGCTCTATTGACGGCCATCTTGGTAGAAGTGTTAACGTTGCTGTTTTCTTAGACTCTTTTAGTTAGTTTAGAGAGGGTTGTGGATGCCTTGCCAATCCTTTTTCTGAGCTCTACGTCCAATGACAGGATGTCTGAAGCAGTGGAGTATAGGTACTCGAACTGGTGAACGACCCCCAGTGGTGTACCCTGGATGGAAATGCTAAGTGGGTAGGGGGTTGCTTGTCCCATAACTTGTGTTTTCTTCTGGCTGATTGTGAGGCCTAACAGGATGCAAGTATCAGCAAACCTGTCCATAAGTCTTTAGAGACCATCTTCCCGATGCGATACTATGGCTGCATCATCGGCAAACAGCATGTCCCTGATCTGGACTGACATGATCTTAGTCTTGGAACGGAGCCTAGCGATGTTGAAGAGACAACCATCAAATCTAGAGTGAAAGTAGATACCATCCGCTGTGTTTTTGAAAGCATGATTAAGGAGTATGGCGAAGAAGATGCCGAAGAGTGCCGGGCCAACACACAGCCTTGTTTGACACCGCTCTTCACCCTAAATACAACAGACATGTTGCCGTTAAACTGTACAGTGCTCATCATGTCATCATGAAAGGATGTTATGATACTGAGGAGTCTCTGCTCACGAGATCGAACGCCTTGGTCAGATCTATAAAGGCGAGATATAAAGGCTGATTTTGCTCTCTGCACTTCTATTGCAGATGGCATAGGGAAAATATCATATCGATAGTTGATCTCTCTGAACGAAAGCCGATTTGAGATTCCGGGTAAATTCGATCGGCAAGAATTTGCAGTCGCAGTAGTACTATGCGTGCGAATAGCTTGTCAACGAAGCTCAACAGTGAGATACCGCGGTGGTTTTTGCAGAAACTGCGGTCCCTTTTGTGTTTGTAGAGTGTGATGACGTTGTCGTCACTCATGTCGTCAGGCACTGAACCTTCTCTCAAGCACTGTATCAAAAGATTATGAAGGGGCTTAAGCAGGCTAGCTTTTCAACTTTTTAAGACCTCTGCTGGAATATAGTCTTTTTCCTGGGGCTTTTCCAGATGACAGTGTGTCTATTACCCTGAATAGTTTTTTTATAGAAGGCTGATCGTCGAGCTCATGCATCAGGCGGAGACGATTAATGGCATCCAGTGCTGACTGATGCACCACATTGCCCTTGGAGTAAAGCTCGGAATAGTGTTCTACCCATCTGTCCAGCTGTTTGACTTTGTCTAGTATGGGTTCACCCGACTTGGACTTCAGTGATGCTGTTTTGTTGATTATGGGTCCAGTAGCTCTCCTGATCCCGTCATACATGTTTTTCATGTTGCCTGTATCAGCCGCTCGCTGAATAGTCCTGGAGAGGTCCATCCAATAGTTGGTCGCAGCTGTTCTGACAGCTTTCTCAACTGCACCTCCCGAAGACCCCGGTGTAGCCAGCGATGTAGGAGATGAATTGGCCTTGTATGAAATCAAGGATGAACAATTTGCCTCAATCAGAGGATCGAAGGTAGCAGACTTTTAAACATACCAGTCATTGCGTTTACAACCTGGCCTCCTCCCAAAGGATTTAAGAGCTGTAGAGTGGGTGTCGTTCTTGAGTGTTTCCCACTGTTCAGATGCAGGTCGACTGTGATCTCCTTTAAAGGTGGAGGAAAACATCACGTTGAATTCTGCCATGTGGTCTAGGTGTTGAGTCTTGCTAACGTCTGTACGCGCAATACCCTCCTGTTTAGTGCGGTAGAAATCCTTGGGTTGAAGTTTAACCTTGCTGCATACTAATGGATGATCCGTATCACAATCGGCACAATGGTAGGCTTTATACATCAGGAAATGTTTTAGATACCTTCGTCTTATAATGATGAGGTCAGGCTGGCGCCCGCACCGTCACCTGCGTAGTCCTCAAGACGCTCTATGATGTGGCCTAGCACCAGATAATGTGTTGTTAATGCAGAGGTTATGGTAGGCACAGGGCTCTAGTTGTCGCTGACCATTATCATTGCATTTACCCATTCCTAAGTTACCGAGGTAGCTTGGCCATGCATCGTTATCACCACCTACACGCTCATTAAAGTCACCAAGTCCTCATCAGGTTCTCATTCTGTAAACATTCCTTCATGGTGTCATCTACATCAGTGTACAAGTACTCCTTTTGTGTCGTCAGATGCCGCGAGTGGTGGGAGATACACACCCACTAGAATAGTTGATTCATCTATGGTGTTCAGACGCAGTGAAATTAGGCGTTCAGTCGCTGAATCACAGAGTTGTACATTTTGAAGCAGTGCGTTTCTGACTACAAAACCAACACCGTGTTCGAGGTATAGTCGTACTCCATTTAAGCATCCAGAGTCTGCTTAGCGAGTGTCTGGTAGTGCAGCAATGTCTACCCTTAGTCTCAGTAGCTCGTTGTTGATGATAGCAGTATTTTGGACATCAGATATGTGGAGTGTGTCAGTAGCTAGGCCAGTCATCATAGTACGGACATTCCAACACCCTAGCCTAAGTGCTGGATTCTTTGTACATCTTTTGTTTTTGTTTTGTGCAATGGTTTCTGACCACTTGTTGGATTTATACTATGCCTTCCGCACCCAGTAAAGCAGGTTGCCAGTGGCGAGATAGTACTTTAGTAGCTGAGTGTTGCTCAGCTTCATGGCGGGCGGTAGCTGTCCAATGAGGCACCCAGCTGTACGCCAATTGAGCTGTAGGATTATAACCGGTAACTATCGCTCCCCTGTTTAGTCTTATACAGATACATTGCTGAAGTGTTCTCTCCAGGGCGCTGCCATTGGCAGATCTATGGAGTGACTGAGTTTCCCAATCGTCAGAATATCCCTCTCGGTCTTGCTGATGTTGCCCAGAGGAATAGAAGTACCAGTACGTCCGGCACCAGGTTGGCTGCAGTAGCTGTCAGAGAAGATCTAAGTACAGCGCTTGTCTGCGTGTTGGGCTACACTCCAGATTTTCTGTTGAGCTTTACTCTCTTAGCCTTTAACGAACCAACAAGATAGTGGTACAATTTACCCATAGACAGGGGCCTGTTCATGGGCATCAGGGTTTGTCTATACAACGATGGGATTGGCATGCCGCATGTCTGGGAGCAGACCACCTCCGAGGCTCCTGTAGTTCTGCTTGAGTCCGTAAGGAACTCATTTGACGTGTGTCGCATCATGGAGCACTGCATGGAGCTTGCCTATAGAGAGGCGATGTACTGGCAAGGAAGACTTACGCACTCTGATCCCTTTTCGCCTAGACTAGCCAGCGGTGAATATCACTTGCCTGATATCTGGGGGATTACCTTAGCGGTACACGTATTCAAGACTTATGGATAAAAAACTGATCCTTAAAGTATAGGCCCACTATCTACTTCTGTTCTTCGCTTACAATTGTGAACCTTTAATCAATATAGCGATAGTCTGTTACCGTGTAAAAGCTACACTTCTTCATGACCATCAATATGGATCTGAGAAGCCCATTCTACTGCGTATATCTTAACAGTCATCTATGAACGCATATTTCACACATTGAACAAGGTAGCATCTAGAACTGTAGCGCTGATTATAGCTAAAGTAGTTGGCAAGGTCTAGAATTCAACTCATATCATGAGAATTAATTCATATTGTACTTCTGAGCGACTATTTAATATAATTAAATCCTACCTAAAATAAACAAAAGATCCAGTTGACCCCCAATTGCCGTACATCAAACAACATGACATAACTGCACTACAGAGATCGATCTTTTTACTAATAGTGTTTCTGATTTTCATAAACAACTTCTTGATGAAATAATGCCTGAGATATGTATGGGTGCTTGTGACGCCACACTCTACTCTCGACAGGTAGGTACAATGAATGCGACACTATCCAAAGCAATCGCTGACTTTTTAGAAAATACCTGCAGTCTGTAGTTAAATGGGAGCATACATGGATAGTTACAGTTTATGCTAAGACAACGCCCCTTTATTTTTCCAACAATAAAAAAACCTCTTAAACAACCGATTGACGTAGCAAATATTAGTCTGCCCGAGACTCAAACATTTACACTTATCGGCTTAACATTCACAAGTAAATGAATTGAAAAAAAATAAATTGAAGATACTGCAACGACTGCTGAAAAAAAACTGGATATGCATCTCTATAAACATTTAATTATTTACTAATAAAGTGTTCAATCGCGTAATATAAATAGTTCACTTATTCACATGTGATGTGTGTTCTTATCTATTGTGTTTTAATAAGTTTACGTAAAAAATCAATTTTTCTCAAATTAATACGTGTTTCTTTTTTTAATGATTCTTTGCTTTTATTACTTACACAAAATATTGCAGTAGTCTTCACATAAATGAAAATGAAAATTAGCCATTCAGAGTAAACCTATATATATATATATATATATATATATATATATATATATATATATATATATTAAAAATTGGATATTTAGTGGTAACATTGAATCTTTTGTTCGTACATAGAACACCAATAGAACATTCTCAGGCAACGTCATATATAAAAAAAAACTAGTAAGGTTTCTGGGTTGGAATTAATCAATCTAACACTTAGATATTGACTTGGAAGTATTTTTTTTAGCTTTTTACATCAAGTGGCTTGATGACTTGTCTGAGGCAGTTTCATTTAAAACACACATAAATACACAATAAGGCGCGTTCCAGGGAACATAATCGCTGCAAGTCTAGGTTTGGAGAAAATTGTCAAGAATACCACCAACATCCGAGGTTAGACCTGAGTTGTGAAAGTTTAGTTTCCACGTATATGATCGAAACCAGACCGTTTTAAGTGTCGGGTTACTTTTCACATCGGCACAAGCGCTACCTTCATAGGAAGGTGTATAATAATGCTTATTTATATTTAACGTATTCGTTATCCCTTGGCAGAATTACTCTATCCATACAATGAAATGTATGCATATGTATATATCTACCTATCACTCTATCTTGATTTCCCTTAAATATATCGACAGACCAGACACACATACACAAATGATTTTTAAAATCTCGAATTTTACAAAGAAAAC
>OY744515.1:170040225-170110225 GCA_963556195.1 Sepiola atlantica | reverse complement strand
TGCATCTGTACACAAATACTAGCATGCATGCACACAAAACAGGACCACATGTACACAAACATCTATAATTCAGTAAATAAAACCATTCATTATTGCTCCAATTTATCTCAGCTTAAATTACTTACATTAAAGATAAATACCATAATGGCAAGCAAACTAATGAAATATAGCCCATGTATTTACATTAGGTAATTCTATATGTACATAAACACATACACACACAACACGCACATACCCACACACACACCCACATATATATATATATATATATATATATATATATACATGTGCATACATATATACACATACATACATATATACGTGGTAACTATGCGTATGTGCTGAAAACATTATCATAGGTTTATGTGCAGTGATTTTTGGATGATATATATTGTATAAGTCCAAAATTATAAAGGCATCATAATTTTAAATTAAATACTGATAATAATGATGATATGAATTAAAATTAAACAAAAGATAAAAATAAAAATAATTGATAAATGAATAAATAAATTCAATAAAAATAAATATATAAAAAATAATTAATAAAACATAAAAAAATAAAGTAAAAAAAAGAAAATAAATAAAATAAAATAAAATAAAAATAAAATAAAGATAATCAAAAATAATCAAAAATAATCAAAAATAAAATAAAATAAAATAAAAACTACGATTAATAATTGAAAATTGGGTGTGTGTTATACTAACAATGAAGTAACAGTCAGTAGAGTGATAGTAGTTATTCGTAATCTAAAGTCTGCTAAGTGTGTGCTCCTTTAAATGTTTGCTATTCAACCTCGTTCGTTTCTGACGTTGAGTAATTTTTCTCTATCTTTAAATTGAACAATTTCAAGTTTCTCACCCAGGCATAAGAAACAGGGTGAGGTGAGTGATCTACATGTTTTCGCCTTTCTTATTATGCTCCATCTAATTATTGTTTTTTTTCTCGTCTATCAATTCCCAGAGGTATTGGGACAGCGAAGTGTTACTGTATTTTTTTATTTCTAAAGGATTATTCATGCGTGTAATGCCTATCATTAAACCTTCTTGACGTGCTTAATATATAGAACTTACTATCGCCTGGATTTTAAGTAGTGTAGATGTCCGCACGATATATGTCAGATGCGATGACGTAATTTGTTTGTAAGGGACATTCATTCTGTCTCTGACAGTTACAATTGTTAATTGTAGGATTACCTTCAATATCATTATTAGTATCATTCCTGTTAAGTATGTTATTGTTATGTTTTTTAATTATTATTTATATGCTGTATGTACAACTATAACTTAGTTTTAATGTATTCTAATTAAATAGCTTATGGAGTGTGTTACCAGATGTGAAGAATTTGTCTATAAGTTGTAGAAACTTGTTACCAATTTTTGTTTTAACATCATATCGAATAGAGGTGTAAACCAGATTATTTTCCTGCCTCTGTTTCTAGGGTTGTTAGCATTTGTAGTTGTATTTTTATATTTTATATCAGCATGTACGTACCCGCTATTCTTTAAGGCAATGTTGTAAATATTTTTAGAGTTGTTAAACGTTGTCTCGTCTTAGGAGTTGTTGCTTATTCTACTTTCTATTGACTTGGGTATGTGTTTAATTATGTAAGTAGGATGGTTTTGATTGATGTACGTATATGGGGCTGGAGTATTCTGACATGAAGGGTTTATATTTGTTTTCAGTTAGGTTAAACGTAACATCAAGGAAGTAAACTTGTTTGACATTGCCCATAATTTAAACCTTACGCCCTAGTTTATTCATTTCTTTATGGATTATTTTTCTTATCTTGTCGCAGTTCGCGCTAGTAGATTCCTTGACTACCATTACGCCATCATCCCTATATAAACCCATATCCACAATATATATGTTATTATTCATGGTAATATTTCTTAATATCTATAGTTCCACAAGATAAGATGCCTGAGCTGAGCTAACGAACCCATAGAAACATCAAAAGATCCGTTTCTCTGTTTATGTCCATTGCTCACTGTCACTAATTTTAACCGGAGTACGGCAGCTTTGTATAGTATTGATATATTGCACATTCTATTGATTTTAGTGATGGACGGGAAATATTCCATGATGTCGAATTGGACAAAGGTACATCTACTTTTGCCGTTAATCTCAGAAAACAAATTTATAGTATACATGGTGTTAAACCATTGATTCAGTTTGTATTTATGTTTTATTTTTAGATTAATTCCTTCCAGAATTCTTGAACTAATCCTTCCAATTTCCGGTCGAGTTGGGTTAATGAGTCTAGTCGATGGTTTGGTGTTGAAATAAAGCCTGTGATCCTTAAGCAAAATGTATGCCTCGTTTTCTTTTAGTTTTCCTTCTCTCTCGCTGATTCTTAACTCATCGGTACTCCTTTTACTTCATGTATTGATGATCTCTATTTGGTGAGTATTGTTTGCCTTCCGGTAGTTATTGGTAAAGTTCTTGTTCATTAAGCTTTTGTATTCCTGCTCTTGATTATAAAAGTTCCTTGTTCATCACCTTTAACTAGGATGCTCTTGGATGTATTTATTTCTCTGACTATGCCGTCTAGTTTTCTCTAGAAATTGTTTTTTGTGCTTGCGAAATAGATATGTATATACATATATATATATATATATATATATATATATATATATATATATATGTATAGAAATATAGAAAATAAAAATATATACACATATATGTATAAATATATATATATATAAATGTATATATATGCATATACATATATATATATATATATATATATATATATATATGTATACATATATAAGACCCATCTGTCTAATCAGTTATTCATCTCTTACTCTATATGTATATATATATATATATATATATATATATATATATATGTATATATATATATATGGGTATACATATATATATATATTTATATATATATATATACAGATATATACATTTGTGTGTAAATATATGTATACATATATATATATATACATGCATATATATACATGTGTGTAAATATATGTATACATATATATATATATATATATATATATATATACATATATATATACATATGTGTGTAAATATATGTATACATATATATATATATACATAGGTGTATATATATATATGTATCCATATATATATATATACGTATATACATATGTATACCTATAATTATATACATACATATATGTATATATATATATATATATATATGTGTGTGTGTGTGTGTGTGTGTGTGTGTGTGTGGGTGTGTGTATGTATATATTTGTGTGTGCAAATGTATTTATATTGATGCTTGATGAGATCGTATACGGGATAGGCCTGTGATTATAGGCGATGCTCGTTTTACCACTGATCTTTTATGGAAAGTATCGGAGAGCGCACGCTTCACTTCCCCAGCACAGAGGCCGTCAGTGGAAGGCAGCAGACAGATTGTTACCGACGATTCCAACGCAAGGATGATCTCATCACAAACAATTCATTTGCTTCTACACCCACACCTACTCACGTATTATTCGACCCAACTACCTTCTTTTCAGACGCTTTTTCTAATTCCCCACGTTTTTCTCTTTTTCTATTTTACTCTCATTTTGCATGATGTTAAAAAATACGAATTGCAACGAGAGGTAATTTGTGATGATAGTTTTAAATTGTTTTGACTAAAAGCAACGTGTACACTGCATTGTAAATGTTTGGCTCCGAAGTTCCATTACACTTGAATAGTGGAATGGGAAAGAGGAATATTTATTTCACTGCCACTGCCATTCCGACTGGATTATTAAACATTATCTATCTTCTGAGGCTATTGTATATATATATATATATATATATATATATATATATATATATATATATATATATATATATATATACAATTGTTGAATATAAGAGACAGCTCATGACCTAGATATCCTTTAGTAGATCCTTTCCATAGTCCTAATCATGATCTTAGTTTCGGAGGGGAATTGGCTGATGAATTTGCCTTCCGAGTACTTTCAGACCAATCCGGGTCCATCTTCAAGGGAATTAAGTTAATCAGGTACAGACTAAGATCCTGATTCGGACAATTGAAAGGATCTACCAAAGCATATCTAGACATGAGGGGTATCTTATATTCAACAATACTTACCTGCAAGAGAAGATGATGCATATATATATATATATATATATATATATATATATATATATATATATACGTATCATATTATTAGTATATATACAATATTATGTATAGATGTTCAGATTTCTCTTAAACAGAACGGGATGCATGAGTAAAGCAAGGTATTATATATATATATATATATATATATATATATATATATATATATATATATTTGTTTTTAGATCTTTTAGACTTTTAATTTTTAACGGCCCAAATTTTTGAAATGTTAAATTTCTTTTCTTATTCTTCTCTTTCTTTATCTCTCCATTTCATTCTCTCCAAGTATGATCTGAAGTTAAGATCGGATTCTAACTCTGCCTGAGTAGATTATATCCTGCATTTGCCTGACACTAGCTCGATTTTCAACACTTAAAAAGCATTATTGAACACTTCTCCATATTGACACATTTAAGTAGATAACACAAACACAATTACATAACGAAACTAAAATAAACATTTAAAATACATCAGAAGGAATCTACATTCACATTAGCCATCTTACAATTAATAATACCAATTAAGAAAATAGTTAAAGTATTTTAAAAGTGTGTTGTATAGTAATTAAGCTCAACGAATTCTAAGACCTTAAATCACATATTTGTTGATCGATAACATCGACATGCCAGTGTCGCAGATTGTGTACATGTCTGTGTAAATAAAATTATCATATATATATATATATATATATATATATATATATATATATATATATATATATATATATAATGTGTGTGTTTTTCGTTCAAGTTTTAAGTATTGCATGGAAAGTTAATAAAATTGAAATGAAAGCCAAATTAGCAATACAAGATTAATTTATTATTTTTTTTTTTTTCTTACATTAATCCTATCGATTACGGAATAAAATTCCTTCTTCAGGGGTGACCAGTATTGAGTCATTTTTTTTTTTTTTTTTTCATCAAAAAACAAGAATAAAGAAACTTATTTCTTTGTTAATTTGATAAACGTCTTTGATGGTACGACGTCATCGCCTTGATGTTATGAAATGGCGGTAGGATTCAAATCCGGTGTCGAACGAGAGATGCGTTGGCACGCTGTCGAGTAATGTGTGTGTTTTTCGTTCAAGTTTTAAGTATTGCATGGAAAGTTAATAAAATTGAAATGAAAGCCAAATTAGCAATACAAGATTAATTTATTATTTTTTTTTTTTTCTTACATTAATCCTATCGATTACGGAATAAAATTCCTTCTTCAGGGGTGACCAGTATTGAGTCATTTTTTTTTTTTTTTCATCAAAAAACAAGAATAAAGAAACTTATTTCTTTGTTAATTTGATAAACGTCTTTGATGGTATTATAATATAAAATGAAGTAACAAAATAAGGTGTCAATCAAATTTTATTAGAATTCAAAGTTCATGCAAAGCATCCTTAAGTGTTTCACTAATTATAAGATATTAGTTGACGCTTATATCTTTTGTTGGATTGCTTCATATATATATATATATATATATATATATATATATATATATATATATATATATATATATATATGTATATATATATGTATATATATATGTATATATATATATATATATATATATATATATATATATATATAGTAATATGAACGTACATTTTAGAAAGTTAATCTACAAAGAGGCGCCCATGTTTTAGCAATTTGCTTAGGGGTTCAGCTGATTCATGATAATATATAAACATATACACATACATAAGTAGATACGAGGTTAAAATACAGTAGCTTCTATTGTGCTTATTTAGAACACATTGGAAATTAATGACAACTTATATTTTTTTTATCTAACCTTTTCTTATCTATTAATTTTGTAAAATTAATTATATTGGGAATTATATTCAACATTAACTACTCTGAACAAAGTATTTTCTAGTAAACGGGAGAACAAAAGTGCAATGGCCAGGTGTAATGGGTAGTTAGATACGCACTGCAATACAGTAAAACGAATGAATTATACGTGGCATACTGATTAGTTTGAGACGTTCTAGTTCAGGATGAAAATACAACAAAAGTAATGTATCCAATTTCAAAACAGTATAGCTTATATAATTATGAAGAAAAGTATTTTAAAATGCCATCAAATCCTGTTTCCAGAAATGTAGATTTACATCAGATGGTTGTAATTCATCTCTCACATGCCGGACATATTTCTATAAAAACCGTCACTGGCATTACAGACGTCAAAGAATATACATTTTATTTTGTTGTGTTATATATTGTTAGAACATCATATCCAAACGCGCTTTATAGTATATATGCATGTATATACAAGCATAGATTACCAGAGCAATTTATAAACATTTGATATGGGTTTTATAACATTCTTTTGCCGTTATATTGCCGTTGTCGAATAGGGTGGAAGATTTCCCGCCCTCACATAGTGCTTGTCCGTGTCCCCGTCGACAGAAACAGCAGTTCTTCTCTATTGCCCTTAAGAAGTTAATTCATTGGATAGTGATGCTTTCTTTTGTTTCACGTTATGTATACCGTCGTCATAATTGTGGTATTTGAAGCCCAGAATCATAATTATTTGGTTTTCATCTACACTGGATGATAGTAGCCGTCTTGCCTGCTTTTATGGTGCCTCTAATAGTTGGTTGCGATTAAAGTAAACGGAAACATTCGTCTTACTGAAAGGCCAGTAGCTATTTGATGTTTTGTTACATCGCTGTGTAATTACATATTAATATAGATCGCTCCCCGAAACAACGAATAAAGCTAGCACTCCTATAAAGGCGATCGGCTCCAATCAGTTTACTGGACAAACATACCGACTATTGTAATTTCTTTGCAACATCTCATTTAGGAGTTGCTTATAACCTCATATGTAATCCTAGATTTAATTCTTAATTCCAATGGGCGTTTTATTCTTCTGATTATTTAACCTCATGATGTAAATAGATATTTTAAATGTATTTATCACACCAGCAGCTAAATATTGATAGACATTAAAAATTGAATAAAAAAGCTATATTTTATAATTAAGGAGAATGGAATATGTACCTTAGTTTACAATTTCAGTAGTCTTGTAACGCCTGCGTTCGTCTATAGTTTGTTATGCAATGCTTGCGTTACATGAAGGTCATAGGCAGAAACATTTGTTTTTGTCTGTGTCGATTGGTACTTTGAGCAGAATATAAGTCAGTATTGTTCAATACTCCCTAAATATTCACCATTATTCTACTGTGAATGTATACATCTCAATAATCTGTATCCTGTAATTTCTTTTTAGACTTGATCAGTTGTGGCTTATTAGAAGATGAAGGAAGCAGCTTAAGAAGCACATATAATCAAACACACAATAGTGCACCAACAATTAATTTTAAATGACAAACAAATGAGGACCTAATACATGAAAACCCTCTTTAATTGAGAACATTGTAAACATTTTTAGACACGGCACTTTAGAATTCTACCTAGTCGTGTGTGTTCTATTTTGCTACTATGGTATATAGGTTCAAGCCTCGAATGCCGATGTTAATTGATTCAGGTTTAAGGGGGCATCGTGGTTTATATGGGTGGGAAGACAATCGGGGTAAATTGTTCACCAACTTACACAAAGCCCAACAAAAATATGGATGATTAGGGGTGGTCGAAAAGACAAAAATCCGGATATAAGATACATGATATGACAAAAGCTGTTTGGGGCTGAAAGTTTTGCGACATTTTAGGAGTACAAAAGTTTACGGCAATTTAAGTTAGTTTTACGAAGGTACAATAGTTTACTGGATAGTCGACGACAGTTTGGGGTTAACTTCGGACGACAGTAGATCGAGACGAGTAAACAATGAGATGAACTAATGGACCGTGTGATTATGGTGGACTCGACAGACGATTTATCAGAGTTTGAAGTAAACTCCGGGCGAGAGCAGATCGGGCAAACTCCGAGATGAGCTGACGACTTCGGATATGGATAATGGGGGCCTCAACAGTAAGCGACGGTGTCACACACACTCAGTGTCAACTCACTTATACTTACTTTCTTGCGAGTTGCGTTCTTTTTCTAAACATGTAAACACGTGGTGTGTGGCTGTAACGATTCGCCAGTGGTATAGACAACATGACCAACACGAAATATGAAGACAAGAAGAAAACAACGGCAGACACAACGTTGGGGTTTGCGACGTAACTACCATACTGCCATAAAACTAACTTCAATTCTCGTAAACTTAGACTCGCCAATTGTCGTTCGCTATGAAAAAGCAAACATATATTCTAAGAAAATAAAACTATTTCTTTTTATATATGTATTTTACTTTTATTTTCTCCGTATAATTTTTGTTATTCGCAACATTTCCTGAATTTATCGTCTGGCAGTCATTGCTTATATAAATCTCATGCGCATCAGTAACCTGTCCGAACGTTGACGACACGGAAACATGTGTCGTTCTGTATACCAGTACGTGTAATGTTGATGAAAGCTATTAAATGAAATCAACAAATGTTGGTGTTTACCATGTATTTTGGTTGTTATGATAATAGTTACTGACAGATTGGTTCTTGGAAAAGAGTATAATAACTTAGACATGCAATCTGAGTGTTGTGAAATGAAGAAATAACTTAAGGAATAAAGCGCCAGTGAGTAAAATAACACACGCATTACTGTGGATTGGAAATGGTATATGTCAAATAAGCATACACAGAAAAAACAATACAATATAATACACACGCACACAACATCTAGTTATCTACAGACTACCGATCCATAGTCTACGAATATAAACACACATACACAAGATATATATATATATATATATATATATATATATATATATATATATATATATATATATATATATATATATATATATATATATATCTTCCCGATTACAGGGAATAACAGATTAGCTATATTGCTTAATTGTTCGCTGAAGATTGCTTAATTTGTTCATATTTATTTACTTAAAAAATATAGTTAAGGATACCGACGGTTCACCCAGCTTTTCATTTGAGTGTATGTTTGCCTTCCTTTTACCGTATTGGTGCTGGAATTGTTACTAATAAATAAGTCAGACGTATCGTTTTTTCTATTTCCAAAGTATATATCTTTCTTAAGAAGAATGATATACTTCGAACTTTAAAATTGTTCACCAATTCGAACACACGTCAAAACATAAACACCCATAATTTATTTATAATGTTTAATATTTTATATAATAATTCATGCATGATATCAATTATAAACAAACGTTTGACTCTAGGACAAGGAACGTTCAACTTACCTAGATATTTCCTTTTATTCCAGCTTCGAAATTACTCGATTCTCAAAATCATAGCACAACACAACGGCATTTACCATTCCTGGAATAAAAGCACACATCCCAATGTAGTTGTTACGGCGTCTTACTCGTATAGGGCAACAGCAAAAGTTATACTAGCATCAAGGATTATGAGGGTTCTTGCAATGAATTTGATCGAAGCATTTTTCATTTTTTTTCTATTTTGTATTTCAACCCGGACTAAAAGTTTCTTATAAGATATTAAAACACAAAGCACCTCTGTGCTATTAATAATAAATCGCAGATGCTCAGGTTACCTGAAGCGGTTTCTCAGAAAATGGTATGGTTTGATTACTTGGCAGCTGACAGGCTCTAATACATTAGAGAATGTAAGCGTGCCCGACAGGAATATGTTCGTATGTAATGGAATCGCATCGGTGCTATAGTAAGTTCATGGACTTTAAATGGGCTCTTTCACTCAATTACGCGTATCGATTCCATCTTTTTTCTATTCCCAATATCTCAAATCTAAACGGAATGTGTTTTTGTCTTATAGAATATAATTTTAATGTTAGTATTCATGTATAGACATGTATAACAACCATTGAGGCAATAGAAGGGTACCTAAGTGATGCAAGCCATTACTAGTTTGCGTAGTATATTATAATTTATTTTGAGTGCAGGGAGAGTTAGAGTATTATATATGGTGTTGATAATTATGGTAGCTTATACATTCAGATGGATGATGGCTCAATGGAATCAGGCCTGCGGCCATAGTTTGCTGAATGCTATATGTCCAACCTAGGAATTAAAACTTTCAATATTATTACTAAACCCTCTATATACGTCCGATACGTTGATGGCATTCTCCTACTAACATACATCCTATCTAATTTGACTATACTCAAGACTACATTTAAAATCACTCAACATTAAATTTCACACACTAACTTAACATCAATAATAAAATCCCTTTCCTAGATATAGAAAAGGAAAGCTCTACAGATAAGTTTATTACCAATCCGTATAAAAAAACCCACTAGTAAAGATAAACACATCCTTAATTACAATATCCAGATGGATATAAAATAGCCGTCATAAAAACCCTTTTTTATCGCGCCAAAAGAAATTCTTCTAGTAATAACATATTCTATAAAAAACTAGCTGATATTAAACATACACTTATTAACAATAACTTTCCTAACTATGTAGTTGATCAACAAATAAAACCCACCCTTACTGCCATAAATAAAAACTCCAACAACAACAACAATGTTAAAAATATAAACGTATTCTACTGTAACCAAATGCACCTTAATTATAAAGTCGAAGAAAAAATCATTAAAAAATATTATACCCAAAACCGGTAACCCTAGTAGATAATAACTCTAAAATCAGATTTATTATATACTACACTAAGTAAAAAAAACAGTCATTTATAAATAAAAAAAAATAGCCCGGTTGATATCACGCCGATTGAAGTGACACATCACCTCCGCTAATAGCTCATATACCAAAATCTTATGCAGCATGGCATCCGAAAGAACGAATTTAGGAATATTTAAATAAAAAATACATCCTTTCTGGCGGTTTCGGGTTGCAGTGTTCGCCTCATCCTAATGGAGGCATTGTTTGTAGGCATTAATAACCTAACATCAACCATTACCATTATAAATGGGTGAAGGTGTATTGAAGTGTCGTGGAAATAATTAAAAATAGTGCCCTGTTTATAGATTCACCAATATATTTCATTTTGCAACCGAATGACGACGATAATATAATCAAATCCGTCATACGAAAAATAGTATATATATATATATATATATATATATATATATATATATATATATATATATATATATATATATATATATAATATATATATAAATAGATATAAATATACGTATACATATGTATATATATTCCTATATATATACATATATATATATATACATACATATATACATAAAAACATATATATACACACATATATACATATATATACCTATATATATATACATATATATACCTATATATACAGATATATACATATATATATACATATATATATACATATATATACACATATATATATATATGCATACATATATACAACTATATATATCCATACATATATTACTATATATATATACACATACATATATGTATAACTATTTATATATACATATATATTTAAATATAACTATATATATAGATATATATTACCAGGTATATATATATATATATATATATATATATATATATATATATTTACATACACTTATAAATGTATAACTATATATATACATGCATATAAATATATACATCTATATATGTATGTATATTAATATATATGTATATATATATATATGTATATATACATATGTATATACAGGGATGTATATGTATATGTATATACATATATGTGTATATATGAATGTATATATATGTGTGTATACTATACGTACACATGTATGTATATATTGTATATGTATATATCTATATATATATGTATATATGTGTGTATATATATATGTGTGTATACATATACGCACACATGTAGGTATATATGTATATATATATATATATATATATGTATGGATATATATATGCATATATATGTATATGTGTATGTATATATGTATGTGTATATGTGTATATGTATATGTATGTATATATATATGCATATATATGTATATGTATATGTATATATGTATATGTATATGTATATAAATGTATGTATGTATGTATATATATATAGTTATGTGTATATATATATATGTATATATAGTTATATATATATAGTTGTATGTATATATGTATATACATTTTTATGTATATATATGCATATATATGTATATATATTTATGTTAAGGTATACATATATATATGTATATATATATGTATATATGTATATATGTTTATATATGTATATAAATATATATTAATATATGTATATGTATGTATATGTATGTATATGTATATGTATATGTATATATATATATATATCGATATAAACTTATATATATATACATGTAAATATGGGTATGTATATGGATATATATATATATGTATATATATATATATATATATATGTATATCTATACGTATATATATATGTGTATATATATATCGATATGTACCTATATATATATGTATATATATACGTATATATATATGTGTATATATATGGATATGTACCTATACATATATCTATATATATATATATATATATAAATATATACATGTATATATGTGTATGTATATGGGTACATATATATATATATATATATATATATATATATGTATGTATATATATGGATATAAACCTATATGGATATATATATATATATGTATATATATATATATATATATATATATATATTGATGGATATATACATATATGTATATATACTTATATGCGTATACCTATATGTATATATGTGTATACACCTATATTTGTATTACTATATGTATATATATATATACGTATATATATATGTATACCTATATGTATATATATATCTATATATCTGTATATGTACATATATGTATATACACCTATATATATATGTATATATATGTATATACTTATGTATATATGCATCTATATGTATATGCATGTACATGCATATATATGTATATATATATGCATATATATGTATATGCATGTATATATATGCATATATATGTATATATATGCATATATATATGTATATATACATACATATATATATATATATATATATATGTATACATATACACATATAATTGAATAATAGAATACAAGTAGACTCATAATTAACTATAAGAAATTTAAAACCCAATAGTATACAGTTAAAAACAACTCCCCTTATTCAAAAAATACTAGAAAGTACCAATTTCATTTAAACGGTTAAATTCGTTTATGGGAGAACGTTACTTATAATCATAAAGCAAATTACTACATTTGTTTCAGAAGAACTAACCTATCCCGCCGCTTTACTATGTATCTCGTAAACCCTAGCTCAATTTACAAACATCTAGAACTACATAATTGCCCTTCTTCCTTTTTATGACAAATTCTATTTAAGAACAATCAAAAGTATACATTCCGAAACAAAGTTATAAAATAACGAACTGAGATCTCTCTACATAAAAAAAAACCACAACCACCTAAAAGAAATAATATATGAAACCAGTGGGAACATTTAAAAATGCTTAACGTGATGCGATTTTGTTCTGTGACGCCATCCAGCGTTGCTGAATTCAAATTCGTCAACGACTTCCTGGAACAATGCGAACACGTAATATGCGCGTTTATCCGCCATCTTTTTAGAAGAATTTTCTTTCTCTATTTTTTTTGTTTATTTGGTTTTTACACCTGAAGATTTTCTGACAAAGAATCGAAAACGTTCGTGAAACATGTGCCCAATATAGAACAATGTTTTATTTCAGTGATGTTAATACAAAACACACGAGAAAATTGTAAAAAATAAAACAAGTCAATTTTAACAAACGAATTATGGAATATTTAACAAGGTTATGCATAATATGTATATTTCATTCATTAATGAACTGAATAACATCCCTTTCATTGTTGTCTTAGCGTTACACGAAAGATGATATTGAATTAATTCATTAAATATACATATTTAAAGATAGAATAACATAAATAAATAAACTAAATATTAATACACACAATAATTTAAAACGAACAGAGAATGCCATGTTTAATGACAGTATTTACCGACATATTAATTTAAACGACTAGACTTTGTTAACAAAAAAATAGATTAGAATTTAAAATTTAACGACAAAAACAGGAAAGATTCTAAAAAGTAAAAACAAAAAAACAAAAACCTGTTTAATAAAGTAAATAGATGAATAAATAAATTAGATAAAAAGTAGATAAATAAAATATTAATAAAAAAATAATAAAGTAACTGAATAATAATTTAAAATAAAAGTTTATTTTATTTTTTAATCTGGTTTGGTATTTAAAATTTAACCGGTATTTTCTGCGAGACTAAATCTTACGGGCCTTCATATGCACGCTTGAACATGAGTCGAACACGGTTCTGAAGAAGTGAGTTCCCGAAAATTAAAAAAAATATTATATCATACGGAATTTCCACCAGACCATCTTGATACAGGTATTAAATAACATTGTAACATTGTGTAGATAGAAAGATATATATGTGTTGTGAAAAGGGGAAAAACAACAGCAACAAAAATAATAATAATAAATAAATAAATATATATGGCGTTGATAACGCAAGGAAAGCAGCGCTGACTTTAAGCTCGACGGTTGACTTTCAACTTTAGCTTAAGGCACTAACTGGTCTAGCCGTACTGAAGAGCTGTGATACAGCGAAACAGTACGTATGCTGATAATATATGAAGCTCTCTGCTGAGGTGAAGCTTATTTGTAAGATATCAGCAACTGCTATTAGCTTTAGGTATAGCATAACTCATCGGGTAAAACTAATTTGAGCACCCTGCACTGTACAATGTTTACATTGATATATCTCAAAATCAGTCAGTGTCGTATAATGGCGCAGTGTCGTATGATAGCTCGGCGGTTGAGTTTCAACTCCTGCTTGAGGTACTCAAGAGATGTGATACAGAGAACAAGTCTGTAGATGGCTGACTATATATATATGTGTACATATATATATATATATATATATATATAT
The DNA here is from genome assembly GCA_963556195.1 of Sepiola atlantica. Classification (NCBI taxonomy): domain Eukaryota; kingdom Metazoa; phylum Mollusca; class Cephalopoda; order Sepiida; family Sepiolidae; genus Sepiola; species Sepiola atlantica. The sequence continues at coordinate 170,095,196 of OY744515.1, read as the reverse complement.
ATATATATATATATATATATATATACATTTGCATATATGTATGTATGTATGTATGTATGTATATACATATATATATATATATATATATATATATATATATATATAATATATAATATATATATATATTTGTGTGAGGGTATATATATATATATATATATATATATATATATATATATATATATATATATATATATAATAAAAGTTTTTAAAAAGGTTGAAGGCAGTGCGGAGATCCGGATAGCTGTAAGCTGTGGAGAACAAAAACTAAACAAAACCGAAATAAGTCGGATATAGATCGAAAGGTTTGTTAATTTTTCTAGACAGCAAGGGTGTTAGTTTGTAGTATCCGGATTATCAAGAATCAATTTGATATATTTCGAGAGATTTTTTTTTCTTTCTTTTTTCTTATTCCTCTCCTTGTCAAAAATAAATAAAAGAAAAATCCCGGAGACCGAGAAAATGCCAGGAGCGCTGGGGGGTTAAACCGGAAGTGTTCAGGGTAAAGTATTCAGAGGAAAATTAAATAGATTCTTTTTTTTTTTTTTTTTTCTTAATATATATATATGTATACATATATATATATATATATATATATATATATATATATATATATATATATATATATGTAATTGTATGTTGTTTCTATTTATTTAATTTTTATTTTTATTTATATATTTACTATTATTGTTATTGTTTTTTGGCTTTTTGGGGGGGGGTTACGTTGATTTTACTTATAATATATATGTTTGTCAACAGGCTGATTCCGTCATTAGATTTTAAATATGCTGTAGATAGCTGATTATTTGTTGTCGGTGCAGTATATTATAATTTAGTTATGCCTGGTTAAGTTTAATCCTTATTTATTGGTTTTAATTTACCTCTTAAGTGTCTTCTGTTTTAGGTATGGAAACTGACCGGTTTGCTGGTTAAAGGGAGACATATCTGTTATTTTTGGTATTAATTTATAATTCTGTTAATTGACTTTGTTTGTTGAATTTATTTAACTAATGTAATGGTCAATTCATAGTAGAATGGATATGATTTGTGTAAATAGTGTTTATTATGGGGGGGTATTATCTGGGGGGTATTATCTGGGGATTATATGATGAAGGTAGAATTTAATTCGTGTCTCTGGTTCAAAACTGGATTATGTTTGAAAATGAGAATAGCTTCCATCAGTCTTAGGTCGCCTAGCTTCCTGGTCGAGGCTAGAATGGAAACGTTTATGTCTTGCTGTGTAGTATTGCATGAGGAAGTATGTTTGAAGAAGGAAGATATATTTGTATTCATGTGTTCTTTTATACGTTGGTGTAATTGTCTTGTAGTATATCCGATATAGGAGTGGTTACAAATAGTGCATAATATATTGTATACACAGTTGGTGCGGTGGCATAGTCCAGTGGTAGGAATGGGACAATTGGCTAGGGAGCATGGTTTTTGGGTGCGTGTAGTGCGTTTTTTGGAAAGGTGTTGACGTAAGGTGGTGCCGGTGTGGGTGAGTTGAATGTCTCGTTTTTCTTTATGTATTGCACTGCGGATCGCATTAGTGATTCTGTCATTAAAGAAAGGTAATTTTAGGAAGCATGTGTTGAAGAGGGTGTTGTGTCTGCGTGATTTCGTCTTGCTGAGGTGGGTTATTGTGGAAGTGGGGTAGCCGTTGGTAATTAAGACTTCCATCAAACCTTAATTACCAATTAATTTTCCTCTGAATACTTTACCCTGAACACTTCCGGTTTAACCCCCCAGCGCTCCTGGCATTTTCTCGGTCTCCGGGATTTTTCTTTTATTTATTTTTTACAAGGAAAGGAATCAGAAAAAAGAAAGAAAAAAAACTCCTCTCGAAATATATCAAATTGATTCTTGATAATCCGGATACTACAAACTAACACCCTTGCTGTCTAGAAAAATAAACAAACCTTTCGATATATATCCGACTTATTTCGGTTTTGTTTGGTTTTTGTTCTCTACAGCTTACAGCTATCCGGATCTCCGCATTGCCTTCAACCTTTTTAAAAACTTTTATGATTACTCTCAGCAATACTTACAGCAAACTACTAATTTCTCTCTCTCTCTCTCTCTCTCTCTCTCTCTATATATATATATATATATATATATATATATATATATATATATATATATATATATCTATATATATATATATATTTGCATATATATATTTATATATATTTACATATATATATTTACATATATATATTTACATGTATATATATATATGTTTACAAATATATATTTCTATATGTATATGTTTACATATATATATATATATTTACATATATATATATTTACATATATATATATTTACATATATATATATATTTCTATATATATATATACATATATATATATTTATGTTGGTACAGAAAAGTTAGTACAACGTTCGTATTGTCGGTTTCAAGCACGGAAGGTCTTACCCATCCGGCTCTCTTCAGCTTCTTTTGTCATCTGTTTTGGTAATGTGAAGTCACATGACACTCACGTGGGGACGCGTTATTTGCTCAGTGTGTTGTGTGTGTTTGTTTAAATTTAAATTTAGTGTAATGAGACCGTTGAGATTCTGGGTCTCTCTTGTTCCGACAGGTTCAGGGTACAGGTTAGACAGCTAATCTGGCTGCTGTTTCCGACTGACATGACAGGAGCCTAAACTGTGGGTAGTTGTGTGTTCACTGTCGCGCATGGAAAGGGACCTTGCAATTATATCCGGTGGGCTTTCCTGAGGTCAGAATCACAGTGGACCACTCTATAATCAAAACCAACATTAGACACCCAAGAAAAAACACTTTCGGCCTCCGCCCTTGAGGCTCGCATTCACAAATATCCGGGGACTTAGAACCAACATCAATGACGTAGAAACCTTTCTCCTGACAAACTCCCCGGATATCCTAGCTCTAAGTGAAACTAACCTTCAATCCCCAATCTCCTTTCACCACTTTGACATGACTGACTACCTCCCACTCTACCGTAAATACTCTAACAAACATATACACGGGCTTGAAGTTTATGTTCGGAACATCCTCACCCTAACATAGGTTAGAATCAGATTACAACAACTACCTGTGTTTTAGATTGACTTTTCACTACAGCGTCAGTTACTTATATTTCTTATACCGCTCCCCGTCGACCAGGACTGTACTCTGCTAAACTCTTTCGCTGAAAGCATAGATAGAGCACTCTTAACTCGAATGCCCAAATACATGTATTTGGTGATTTTAATGCCCACCACCGTGACTGGTTGGGATTCTCGAGCCTTACTGACGCTACCGGCAACTCTACGTATACTTTCTCCTTAGCTCACTCCCTCTCTCTGACTGTCGATTTTCCGACCCGCATCCCCGATCAAGTAGACCCACAAGCCTCACTTCTAGACCTTTTCTTGACCTCAATACCCGAGGCATGTGTGACGAAAGCTCATAGCCCACTCGGGAATGCTGATCACGCTGTGCTAATGATACATATAACCCTAAAAAGTCGTCCAAAAGCTGATAAACCGTTGCTCAAAACAACGAGATACTACACGCAGGCTTAGTTTGAGTCAATCAGAGATAACATCAGTGACGCTCCATAAAGGGAGACCAGACCAGTGTGCAAATGAATTAACTGAATGGATCAAAGCAAGCATTGTAGCCTATGTCCCCATGCGAAAATTCCTTAGCAAGCCCACTCTATCCAATGGTTCACTTCAGAATGTGCAGCTTCCATTGCTGAGAGGCAACAAGCGTTCCGTAAATTCGGCCGTCATAAGTCAGCTACTAATATACATAATTTTATAGAGTCAAGAAATAATTGCAAGCCCGTGATAGGCGAAGCAAAGAGAAGGTATAATGAGTTAACAAAAAAAAACGCATTCAGTCACAGAAACTAGGTACTCGTGATTTCTGGAAAATCTATAATAGTGTAGTGAATAATGGTCAATCAACGATTCCCCCACTATCAAACCACAATGATGTCGTTTGCACGGCCACTGATAAGGCTGAACTACTTGCCCAGCGTTTCGCTTCTAACTCCACCTTCGACTCAAAAGAACACCCTGTCCCCAAATTCCCATTGCGGACCGAAGGCACACTTGATAATCTGGTCATCACCCCATCCAAGGTCAGAGACATCATTAAAAACCTTGACACCTCTAAAGCTTGTGAGGCTGATCTTATACGTGTAATAGTAATAAAGAAACGCTCTGCTGAACTGGCCCCTGTCCTCTTCAAACTCTACAATAAATGCCTAGCTGAATCTTGCTTCCCCGAGAGCTGGAAAATTGCCTCCGTGGTACCAGTCTACACGAATTCTTTGAATAGAACTGATCCCCAGAACTACCGCCCAATCTGTCTACTGCCGATCTTTGCTAAAATCTTTGAATCCTTAATCTAGTTATAGTTCGGCACTTAGTTAATGCTAAGCTTCTTTCTGATCGCCAGTATGGATTTAGACAAGCACGATCTACTGCGGACATCCTAACGTTCATCTTAGAACGCATGTGTCATACACTCGACAAGACGGGTGAAGCTAGGGCAGTAGCGCTTGACATATCCAAGGCCTTTGACAAGTTATGGCATAAATGGCTTCTCCTGAAAATACGCTCATACGGTATTACTGGGCAATAACTTGATATAATTATATCCTTCCTAACCCAAAGAAAAATTCAGGTTGTCCTCGATGGCCGTTCATCTAAGCAACATGACATAAATGCTGCTGTACTCTTAGGATCTAACCTTGGGCTTTTGTTGTTCCTGATCTATATAAACGATCTCCCTGATGACATAGAGTCTGAGATTGGTTTATTTACTGACGACACCACGCTTTAATGTCGCCATGTTGGCAAAACAGACGCGATTATATCTGAGGCATTGGCTGAATCCTTAGAAAATGGCCTCCAGGCTGTAGTGGATTGGGGTCATGAATAGTTGATAACTTTTAATGCCGCAAAGACGAAGCTCCTTTCCTTCAATAACTACAAGAAACCTCTCCAACCACTGATTGTCTGTGCAAATAACACCCTGCATCGGAGTTCATCATTCAAACTCCTCGGCCTAACCTTCACAAGTAACATGAATTGAAACAAATACATTGAAGACCATGTAAATGTAAAGGCTGCTGCAAAGAAGGTTGGCTCCCTCTACCGTGCTAGTAAACTCCTGACACCTGACATTATCCTGTATCTCTACAAAGCCACCATCCGCCCATGCATGGAGTATTGTTGCCACATCTGGGCTTATGTATCATCTACTACTCTCTCCCTCCTTGACAAGGTCCAAAAAAGAGTCGCAAACCTAATAGGTCCCTCACTGTCCCATCGCTGCAATGTAGCATCCTTGTGCTTGTTTTACAAATACTTCAATGAATTATGCTCTAGTGAATTGGCTACTCTACTGCTCCCACGACGTAAATTCACTAGACCAAATCGACAATCAATTACATCCCATCCATTCACTGTGGAGGTCCCCAGATGCCGGAGAGGTTTCTACTCAAATAGCTTCTTTCCTCGTGCTGCTGGCCTCTGAACTCCCTCCGTGCCCCCTGTTTCCCCGTCAGTACTGATATGCAGAAATTTAAAATTAATGTAAAAAGACATCTCGCTGCGCAGATCCCAGTTTAGGTTGCCCCCCCCCCCGCAACCTTCTCCCCTGTTCTTTCTTCTCAGTAGCCCTTACGTCTACAGTGGCGGCCTGCTATGTTTGGGGTGAACTACGTTAACAAAATAATATAAATATATATATATATATATATGTATTTATTTATATATATATATATATATATATATTTATATATATATATATATTTGTATATATGTATATATATTTATATATATATATATATTTATATATATGTATATATATATGTATATTTATATATATATATATATATATATTTATTGACATGTACTTATATATATATATATTTATATATGTATATTTGTATATATGTATATATATTTATATATATATATATATATATATATATATATATAGTCTCGGAAGTTTTTTTAACCTTCAAAACTGGAAAAAAAATTTGTTGAAAGATTTTTGTCTAGTAAGTCAATCAATCTACTGCAATCACTATATTAGTTTACTTCCAAGAATTTACTCTAATATAAATATCTTTTTATATATGTTTTTTATATAAGGGATCGTCATTTGTTTACCATGAAAACTGTTTCGGGATTTTAAAAACAAAACAGTATTTCTTTATCATTGTATCCCAGCAGTGTTGATCAGACACCACTTCCCTATTTAATAATTATTTTTTTGTTAAAAAGTTTAAATATTTGATTTAGTTTTGCCCTCAGATTTTTCTTTTAAGTTATTAAATATAGTTTCTCTTTACCTGTGTTGTTCCTTTCAAATTGAGTTTACTATTTTACAGAACATCTATTTTATAGAGTAAGATGATTCCATTATAATAACCCCTTCCTTTTTCCCCTCTTGGTTATTTTCTGTATCTACAAATGTTTTAAAATTTAAAATATATATTTATAAAAACATTTCATATATATATAAATTCCCGAAACAGTTTTTCATGGTAAACAACTGATGATCCCTTAAAATAGTGTTAGAAACTAACTAATATAATAATTGTACAAAATAAATTGACTTACATGAGTGATTTTCCACTGGAAGACTTGAGACTATAATTTTTTTTGTTTTTTTTATATATATATATATATTTTTTTTTATATATAGTTTTAATGGTTGAGACTATATATATACATTTATTTATTTATTTATTTATTTCATCATGGACTATTTACATATGTTATACATTTTTATAGTAGAGTTTTGGATTTCTTTTATCAATTTCTTTTGGTTTATTTCATATAATTTACAAGCGTCAGTATAGCGTGTTATTGCCTTATTTAATTGTCTAAATATTTTATTTTTATCTCCACCTTGTTTAAGCATTCTTATTACTAATGAAGTGACTCGAGATATACCATCCATTAATCTTTAAGTAACGTGGGCTGTTCTGAGAAATTCGTACATTATACTCCCATAAAATATATACATAGGACAGGTACTACTTTTATGCGGCATACGAACGATATATATTATTTTATAAATAAATCTACCATCCTCAATTTTTTTTATCTCAATCTAGAAAGGTAGCATGTATTCCTGTATGTTCACAATTTAATTTTAACTCTCTAGGATATATTAAATGTTTTGTATTTTTAAACTCCTCTCTATCATTTATACAGACAAGGTCATCGATACACCTCCTATATATATATATATATATATATATATATATATATATATATATATATATATTTATCACTCTTTTTTTTTCTATCTCTACAAGTGCTCTATCTCGTATATTGAGCTAATCCTCTTCACAATAGGTTCCATCTACTAAAAGTGTTTACTTTGGTATATATTTGATCCTACAATATTCATATATATATGTGTATATATATATATATATATATATATATATATGTATATAAATGTTTGTATATATATATATATACATATATATGTATATATATATATATATATATATATATATATATATATATATATATATAGTATTAAGGCAGCATTTTTTACATGTATGCAAACATTGTATAAATAACAGAATTTGTCTGTATGATCATACCCTTTTTTATGTTTTCAATTTTTCTGATGGCTTTGGTATATTAAAAATAATAATATATGTTCTATAGATTTCACTTCTTTAACGACCGTTTTTGATTCGTTCGTCTAATCATCCTAATGTGTCAAAATCAAATGAAACAAAAAAGCTGGAGAAAAATTTATGAACTAAAAAAGAGTAAAATTAAACATACAGATAAGATTATTTTTAACAATGTTTGCATATATATATATATATATATATATATATATATATATATATATATATATATATATATATACCTGGCGCTGCTCGATAGTCTTTACCTTTAATTTTCGTTTCGCTTTTTTATTTAACTATTATTTAGATGAACGTATTCTTCACATTTAAATATATTGTTTTAAAACTTAGATTACAACGGTAAGGTTTTATCAATTACAACTTATTTGAAGCAAATTGTTTTTGCATTTCATCTTTCTCTTTCTCTCTCTCTCTCTATTTCTCTCTCTCTTTCTATATATATATATATATATATATATATATATATATATACAATGGCAATTAAATTAAAGCAATCACGCATTTTCTTTTTATAAACATCCTACGGCTGCCTGTATGAATATATGTATATAACTTATATTCAATAATGCACTAAATTTCATTGGGTTTTTTTAAGAATCATCCACACGGGCGTGCACATACTTACGTGTACATATATGTGTATATATAAATTCGTGTTTTGTTTAACAAACAAAGTATGAAAACGAAATATCTCTCCAATAGAGGTATTTCGTTTTAACGCTCACATGAAATGTACACACACATATATATATATATATATATATATATATATATATATATATATATATATATATATATATATATATATATGTATATATATATATATATATATATATATATATATATATTTAGCTCTTCTAAGTTTTATGATTTTACAGTATATAATTTCCTATTTATATATATATATACATATATGTTATATATATATATATATATATACATATATAATATATATATATATAGAGAGAGAGATAGAGAGATCGAGAAAGATAGAGAGCGAGAGATATGTGCGTATCTTGATTAACGAGTGTTTAGAAACACATCTAGTGCTTTTGTAAACAAACAGCCTACCTATTCTGATAAGCTTCTTCAGGAGAGTTTTCACTACATTAGTTTTGCATTGATAGCGATTAATTCACATGTAATTTAACACAACATTATACACGCTCGAGCGCACACGAACAGAGCTCGTGTTTCGTATTATTCTGTACGCCCCCTCTCAAAAAAGAAATGTTGGCAACAGGAGAATTGATACACCCTTGTATTTCAAAAGTGTGAGCAAGTTTCTGTTTTCTTTCTCCTTTTAACATTTCTTAATTATACATTACCGTTGAAATTGGCTTACTTAAAAAAGCTGGGAAATAAACTTAATCCTATTTGCTATGTTTTATAAGTACTTCGTTTGTTTCAAACCTAAATCTGTTCCTTTACTTTGTAAAGCCTTTCAAAATATACAAAAGAATGAATGGGTTGAAAAACAATTCATTTATATATATATATATATATATATATATATATATATATATATATATATATATATATATATATATATGCATATATATAGATAGATAGATAGATAGATATATGAAAGAAGAGTGATAAACATGTACGAATGCCCATATTTATTTCAACTTCCATTGTTCAATGCAAGGTATACTCGGTAATAAAATTATGTTTATTATAAACATAATTTTATTACCGAGTATACCTTGCATTGAACAATCGAAGTTGAAATACATCGGGACATCTGTACATGTTTATCACTATTCTTTCATCAATCGTTATAATCGCTCTATCTCGTATATTGAGCGTACACCACTTCACTATGGGTTCTATTTACTAAAAGTTTACTTTTAGTTTAATATTTTATCCTACTTCATATATATATATATATATATATATATATATATATATATGTGTGTGTATATTACATTTTATATATGCGGTGTATACGTTTTAAATTACATATATATATATATTATCGAAAAAAATGTTTATATAATTCATCCGAAATATATTTATATCAGAAGCTATTAGGCTGATTAACTTGTATTGTACATGAGAAAATCTTAAACACCATATATATTCATATACTAATCGGAGACATCACAGTTATTCAGGTGGTGTATTTGTAAATAAATACTATAACCCCTAATTTCTAATTTTAATCTCCTATTCTCTTCAACATATGCAATAGTTTTGTTATATTAAGATTAGTTGCAGTAATATTACTTAAAGCGATGTAATGAAAAAAGTGTGACATTAGATATGGTAATTTTGTAAATTGGAATGAAAATAATTTGTGTTAAGTTTAGTAGGACAAATAGATGTATAAACATAAAAACTAGCCGGTTCATTTAAATTTAGTAGTAACGGAATCGAAGACGGTCTCATTTGCGGCGAGAATTAACGACACAGTCGGGGCTTTTGATGCCGTTATAAAAGGTGTACATCTGCTACATACTAACACTTTTTGTACTAATCAGTGGAACACCACCACGTTTACTTACAACACCAGTGTTAGAAATATAGAAGTCAGTAAAATGTTATTGAAACCTCTTTGTAATTGGTCAGAGTAAAAAAAAAGGCAGCTATCAGTAGAACGCCATAAATGTCAGTGTGGGTAATAAGGAGGACGCGAGACGGGTTCGCCAGCAGGGGGCACTGAAAGTAACAGTATAGATCCGAGTACAACATGTTCAATCCATTCGAAACATGCCCAGTTTGGTAAGATACTTCGTCAAGAGGATTGCTCTATTCAGGAGAAAAATATTCGAAGGTCGGATCTTGGTCCTGTCACCTGCACATTCATTCGAGTTGGATGTCATGGTCGCGAACAAAAACTAGAACCCTCAATGTTGGCAAGTTTAGGCATTAAGCTTAACCATGATTCTATACTCATTAACTCAACGCATTCGTTGTAGATCCCTAGCCAGTTTTTAATACACCTGTAGCCAAATAAATGGTTGTGTCCAGATTCAGTGTCTCAAATCTACTTAGGTAGAGACGCGCACTTCAAAAAGAAATACACATTGACAACAAGACGATGTTTAGCAGGATGAGCTTGACAACATTTTTAAGAGCATTTCATCTAACAGTTGTTTTCCCGTGTGCTTATGCACCGTCGGGAAATTTCATTATTGAGCGACCCCATAGTGCAATAAACGAAGTAGCGCCAGGATGCAAGAGACTGTTCAAGGGGTGTTTTCTCTGTACAATGTCACGCCTAAAGCCGGTGCCGCTATTCAAGTACTCCAGCTATGCATTTACACGTATAAAAATCAACGCCTGGGTTATGATTCCGTAAAGTATTTAATTTCGTGCTTACAGATGGATGATGCAGTGCCTTGTCGGAGAACATCTATAAGTATTACAGCGTGGAGTATAGTCATTGTAAGCCATATCAACTGCAACGCTAAAACGTGAACTATATTATGAGCTTTAAAATGTGAGTGTAGTGTTAGCCGGACATTCTGCCTAGGAATGTAACCGGAATATAATAACTAAGGCTCCTGAGTTTCAAGTATGTTGCATAACCGTCCAAGACAATAGTCCGACGATGTATATGGGTATCTATGTAATTCTATCTTCAGTGAGAGTCATACAAAAATGAAGAGGCGTGCACTGTGCATGTATACATTATGTAAAAGCAGGTTTATAATAGTTGACAATAATATTATCTTACAATCCCGGTTAACGTTATTTTAAATAGGCTTTTTCAATATATGGACTTTCGTCTGCGTAAATCTCACTATGAGAAAAGTGGTCACTCATGTGTCTTAACCTATGTAGAAAAAGTTTCACTAAAGATGGTGTATCATATAAATGCCTGTTAGACTCGTCTGACTGACTGTATATATTTACAACAATCCATCATTAGAAACTCAATAGAGAAACTCTCACGAATGTGATATTCATTCTATCAAAATATATGAGATATTATACTGATTTTATCTGTAATCAATGTAAAAGTTATCTCGCAATAAATTGAGAAATGCGTTAGAATTATCAATTATAGCCTAGATGCTTCTTCTACATACAGAAAGAAAAGAAAAACATTACTATTTCTTTTGCAATAGGTATGTATATATATTTTTAAATTATTTATTTTACTTTGAATCACACGAAACGAGGGAATCTGTCAACGAGACGCAAGGGGTTACTGTTTATTAAGAGCCAGATTTATAGGATGCCTCGTGCGTCACGACTTGTGAAGCAAGGTATTTGTTCATATTAGATTCACATTTCTGTATGTCCATACAGTAAGGACAACCTGGAGCAGGGAAGGAATTCTAAATATACCTTAATCAACCCATATCCACACTCATTTTCAAGAGCAAACACTTTAACTTTTCTCCAAAATATTTCTCCAGTCATTAAGAGGATAACACCCCATTCACAATATTATTTCTCGGTCATAAGACTAATCTCATACATCTCACAAACAGATCCATTAAAACGGATTCAAACCATTTAAAATACCTACAGAGTTACTGCCCTTAGAGCAGCCGAGTGATACCTTTATTTAAATTCTTTCGAGATTGATTTAAATAATTTAAACACGAAATTAAGTAATGGCGTTCTCTTTAAACGCCTTTAACCCTTTCTCCCTTCCTTTCTCTTTTTTTAGAACGTACATCATACAAATCCTAAAACAGTAACGGTCAAATATACAAAATTCATAATATTGACTCACGGGAATTACATTGTGAAATTATTTTTTTACTTTTTTATTTTTTAATTTTTAATTTAAATTTTTTTAATTTTTTAAAAATTCTTTCATATGTTTATATTTCTTTAAATCTCCTCCGGTTTAAATCTCAACTGTTTCCTTAAAAACAGTTATTTACTTGCCCAATAAAATGTGTCCCCCTCACAAATGTATCGTCTGCTCGCATTTCTTTACACCCAATCGTTTTGCGCCAAATCTAGGTCAGAATATGATAAGTAATATTTTATGTCTTTCAAAGCGGAGAAAATATGTACGTAAATTAAAATCAATACTTAAAAAAACAAAATACCGACCCTAAACCTAACGACGGGATCAAAGTTAGGAGTGGTCCTAAAGTGAAAACTAAATTCGTTATAAGGTGTGTGTGTTTTTAAATAGTGATTTTTATATCAATTATTATTCTAATTAAGCAATGTGATTCAGTGAATTTAATGGCTAATAAGATTAAGAAAATAAACAAACGGTTTAAAAAAATAAATAAGAGGAAAATTATCACGGTGAATGCCAGCGTTGTTATTTACATTTTTAATAACGCGCCGTATTAACGCTGGCTGTTCAATCAGTTGCGCCAGATTGAATGAACGGAGGGAGGGATGGGAACCACTGATAGCCAGCGTTAATCCATTCGTCATAGTTATATTAAACTACGTAACGCATTTCATGTATGTATGTATCTGTCTGTCTGTCTAAATTATAATGTACAAGTAAGATTATTAGCGTACAAAATAGCGTAAATACATGTGGAAATCTGAAGAAAACAATCATGAGTGTATATTTGTGAATATTAAAGTTATTAGAAGTTGAAAGGCAATTGATTATGTAAATTGAGAAATGCGCATAATGTTTCCGGCGGTCTTTCTAGTAGTATATAATTAAAATGGCGGACTTAGTAAATAACCATGCAACTCTGATGGAGTTTCGGATTCAGACATACAGACAGACAGATACATTAATAGATATAATATATATATATATATATATATATATATATATATATATAATATATATATAACATATATATTATGAATATATCATATATATTCTATATGTGTGTATATAATATATATATACAGGGTGTTTCAAAAGTCTTGGGAACATAACGATTTTTAATAACTCAAAAACTATTAGGAGTTGAAAAATGAAATTCGTACCGTTGGAAAGGTTAAAGTTTCAAGTTTTGTGGGGAATCTTCAAAGTTGCTCAATATGAGCACCATTCGTCACACGGCAGACATCTAGTCGATAGTCCATTTCCTGCCAAACGCGTTCCAGCATCTTGACGTCAATGGTTCCCACAACTGCCGTTACTCGAGTCTTTAGTTCGTCAATATCTCTTGGAAGGGGCGGCACATAGACGTGTTGCTTGACAAAGCCCCAAAGGAAAAAGTCACACGGGGTAAGATCTGGAGACCTAGGAGGCCAGGGCATGAGAACGTCATCACCTCGCCCAGATCTCCCAATCCATCTACCAGGCAGCCTTGTGTTAAGAAACTGCCTTACTCTAAGACTCCAGTGTGGTGGTGCACCATCTTGTTGAAAAATGAAGTCATCAGATTCTGCTTGTTCCAACTGAGCCATTAACCAGTCTTCCAGCATGTTGAGATAGGATTCACCAGTGATAGTTGCCTCTTCAAAGAAGAACGGTCCATAGACACCTTTCTTGGAAATTGCACAAAACACGTTCACTTTTGGTGAATCTCGCTCGTGCTCAAGAAGTTCATGAGGATTCTCAGTACCCCATATGCGAGTGTTATGCTTGTTAACTTTGCCATTCAGATGGAAGGTCGCCTCATCGCTAAAAACAGCCGGTCATCAAAGCCGTTATCTTCCAACTTCTCTTGCATTGCAATGCAAAAGTCACGGCGAAGTGGCTTATCAGTGTCCTTCAACTTTTGGACCAACTTGAGCTTGTAAGGTACCATTTGCAGTCGTTTCCTTAAGACACGCCAGACAGTTGCTGGAGCAAGCTGAAGTTCCCTGCTGGCTCTTCTCACTGATTTACGGGGGCTCCGCTGAAAGGCTGTCCGAACTTGCTCAACTGCATCTTCTGAAGTTGAAGGGCGACCTGTTCGCTTACTTGGGCACAAACACCCATCTTTCACAAATTTAGCATGCCATCTGACAATGGATTTCCTTTCAGGGGCTTCTTTTTTAAATTTCCTGCGAAATGCACGCTGAACACATGTCCACGATTCAGTCTTTGCAAATTGGAGGACGCAAAATGCCTTGTCTTGTTTAGAGAACGCCATTACTGCACCTGGAAAGATAACACGAAAATCATTAGTATGACCAAAAACTTGATTAAGCAAGCTTTAAAATGGCACCAGTTTCATTTTTATACCTGGAATAGTTCATGAGATATACGCATTTGTAATGTTCCCAAGACTTTTGAAACACCCTGTATATATATATATATATATATATATATGTATATATATATTATATATATCATATATATTATAGATATATTATATATATATATCATATATATATATATATATCATATATCCTATATATGTATATCATATATATATACATATATATATATAATGTATATCATATATATATATATCATATATATTATATATATATTATATATATCATGTATATTATATACATATCATATATATTATATATATTTATCATATATATCATATATACTATATATATAGCATATATATATATCATAAATATTATATGTATATATCATATATATATATCATATATATTATATATATCATATAAGATTTTATATATCATATATATTATATATCATATATGTTTATATATATCATATATATATATATCATACATATATCATATATATTATATATATAATATATACTATATATATATATTAATATATATTATATATATATATTATATATATATATATATATATATATATATATATATGTGTGTATAGGAAATGAAAAAAGGAACCCAAAAAATGTGTGTGTTTATGTATTCGTCAACGTTTTGTCTTCATTTGTAAGACTTCCTCAGGATGATAATTTTAAGAAAAATGTCATGCAAGTACATAAAAATATTGGGTTGACATGATGGGTTCATAAAAAGAAGTAGCACAGGACCGAGGTCCAGGTTGAAGGAAGTCGGTGGCATGGAATGAAAATGATGTGGATGGTTGTGAGTGAAAAAGTGGAGGAGTGTGCGTGAATGAAATGAATGTGGATGTTGTTTTTTATGTGCCTTTTGTGTTCGCTCAATCTTTTTTCAATTCACGTTGTGTTTCTCCCACGAAAAGTTGATGGCAGTTGTTGCATGGGGCAGTATATAAGGCGGCATGGGATGTATTATTTTTGGAAATGTCTTGATGTGTTGAAAGTTAGTTGTATGGATTGTGATGTGGTTTGCACTGTTTGAATGCATAGTTTGTTAAGTGTGTTGCATATGGATGTGTTATTGGAATGTGTTGGTAAGAGGAGGGGTCTATCTATGAGAGCGATGTCTGGTGTTTGATTTTTTTGTATGTTGTTTTTGGAAAATATTTAAAGGCTTTCTTCTTGGCATTTAATATAAAATGTGTGGGGTATTGCATGCCACCGACTTCATTCAACCCGGACCTCGGTCCTGTGCTCCCAGTAGTTGTTACTACTTATTGTCATTAACCCACCATGCGAACCCAATATTTTCTAATATGACCATCCTAAGGAAGTCTTACAAATTACGACAAAACGTTGATAAATACATAAAAACACATCTTTTTGGGGATTTTCTTTTTAATTTCCCATTACGTCGGATTACCGTTATCTTTAATTTCCCATATATATACATATATATATATATATATATGTATATATATATAATGTAAATAGTAGTTGTTATGGCCGGGGAGGATAGTTACAAAAAAGAGTCAGAAAAACACGTTGCTATAAGGAACATAGCTTAAAGCGAGGTCTTGTCGATGTTAAGCGCTTGTTGGCTCTTTTTTAATAAGGGAATTGAAAACATATGTAAAGCACACATTTGAATTTGCACAATGTGTTTTTTTAAATGTAATTTAAATACATGTTCATATTTCAAATACGATGTCAATTTACTTATTCAAAATACGCCAAGTTGCGCTAAACATAGACCAGACTTAACTTTAATCTAACGCCCCTCACAACTTGACGTGTTTTCTGACTTTACCGTGATTTGTGAATAATATATATATATATATATATATATATATATATATATATATATATATATATAATATGGACAGAAAAATCATTTCAGAATGATTTTCAATATGTAACTGGTTCGCTAGCATTCTGAGGAGACTGCGAAGTCGAAATAAATTATAAATGCTGACAGTGGCAATGTTTGTGAATTCATCCTTTCTATATCATATTCCTGCTCTGTTTTCTACATTGAGCTCTCTTACTTAAAGTTCTTACCAGAATTATTCACTTTAACACATATATATATATATATATATATATATATATATATATATATGAGAGAAAGAGAGAGAGAGAGGGGGAAAGAGAGAGAGAGAAAGAGAGAGATAACCTTTGAAAACGAAAGGCAGGCTTTCCACTTCTTAGCAACGTTCACTTAATTATTTATTTTTAACCAAAAAGAAATTGGTTGAAAAGAAGTAAACTTTACATGAAAATAATCAAGCGCACACACAGCTACGACACTACTAGCACATAAGTGAATGGAAGCGTAGAAATGTGTCTCCCTTCACTTATTTATGACAAGAATGTAATAAAACCTACCGGGTATGGTAATCGAAGCAGTATAATTTGCCTAAAGCTGGACAACATTCGACAAAACATCGAAATAAAACCATAAGATCGTAAGTTCATTTACTTTCTGTATAGTCTGCACACTTTATTTCAATTTTCCTTTTTTTCCTTCATTTCTCCTCCGTCTACCGCTGTTAGTTTTTAAGTTATTTATTCTTTTTTTCGATGCTGTCAGATTCGATAAAAGTCAGTTTTAGCGAACCAATCATTTATTTAAATTTATTCAAATAAATTCCCATCAGTTTAGAACGTTTCGCAATTTGAAGAATTTTCTGTTCTGGGATAAAGAATTAAAAATCGGCTGATGTCGTAGATATCACTGGGGGCCAACGACTCGAATTTTCTCATTTCCCCGTATCGAACTGGGTGGAAAATGCTAATAGTCTCATTAGAGACGTGGAAGAAATAACACAAACACACACAGGCGCTTTTTTGCATATATAAAGAAGTGGGCATACTGTCTGGTTAAAATAAATTACGCACGCATATACACACACATGAATGTGTATGGTCTCTCTTCGCGTTATGTGTCTTCCGCATATATGTTTGTGTTGTGTAAATTATTACGTAGAAACACACACACACATATATATAAATATATATATATATATATATGTGTGTGTGTGTGGGGGGTGTCTATATATGTTTGCAAATGCTATTAAATGATACCGTGGTGTTCTTTTTTTATAATACCTTTTTTGATTTTTTACATTTTTGATATAGTCGATTTTGCATATCTGTCAAATAGACGTGTATATATAATGTGGGTTTCTTCTCTGAATTCATCTTTCTTTCACGATCACTTTCGTTTTGATTTGTCAAATAATCCTCAGGCGGGGGTTGTCTTCGTGTGTGTAATACTATGACGTTTACTGTGTACTTTTAACTGCTAATAATTTACAACTTTTAAACGGGCGTCTATAGAAATGAACTGGTGCATGAGAATGCTAATAAGTGCGATGCGCGTACAACATTCACAAATATGTTATTTAAGGTCTTAGAATTCGTTGAGCTTAATTACTATCCAATACACTTTTAAAATACTTTAACTACTTTCGTAATTCATATTATTAATTGTAAGATGGCTAATGTGAATGTAGATTCCTTCTGATGTATTTTACATGTTTATTTTAGTTTCGTTATGTAATTGTGTTTGTGTTATCAACTTAAATGTGTCAATATGGAGAAGTGTTCAATAATGCTTTTTAAGTGTTGAAAATAGAGCTAGTGTCAGGAAGATGCAGGATATAATTTACGGGAAAATATTGTGGTTGTAAAAACGATGTAAACAGTGTTTATATTATTGCCACATATAGATTCACGAGAAAGGCATTGAAACTTGTATACAACATTGGGTTTTAGTCTGCAGTATTTCGTGCCTGAAATATAATATTAATTATCAAACTTATAAATCCAAATACTCATCATAATATGAGTTTGCATATTATTTATTTTTTGCATAAAAAATATTTAATTACACCATGGGATAGCGTTATTTTTTCTTTAATATTTATTTTTCAATAATTTATATTAATTAGATATTTAAAATATCAGAATGTATACATAAGTAAATTTGTGATGCTACATATAGAAAATAATAACACTGATAGTAAGTGTTAAATTTGAAAGATACGTTATAAAATTAATTTTAGGTATGCATATAAATGTGTATAACGTTATATATGTTATAAATAAGAAACCATATCCCCGTACAATTACATACGGGATATTAATAAATCGTGTATTCGAATAGAATTTGAAAGATAAAAACAATTTTATAAAACTATTCAATCGATCATTATTCCCCCTTGTTCTATTAACTTTTTTTAATTTCATACTAATAAAAATAAAAATACAAACTGTTTTTCATAGCGGGGGCAACGTATTACAACCGATTGCATATTTACTATTGTTTTTATTTTCATAATAGATTAATAGTAGATTATAACGCTTTGCTTTTAGTATTTTTCATAATAGTTTCCCAATTTCAATCAAAGTATAACACTACAGGGTAACGCCGCCACATTGCATATCCATATCCATATGTTGTCGGGATGAGTCTGCAGAAACTCGGCATTATTCTACAGAAGTGTACGCCATCCTTTGTTTTCTCCAGCGTGTTTTTAATTTGGACTTTTCTCAAGGATCTAGCCATATTCAAAGAACAAACATGCCTAAAATTAAGATTAAAAGTGGTTTGATTAAACTTACTTGACCTCAAAGCAAGTTTATTCTTATCACGTGATTTGCTATAGCAGACATATGTTAAGTGGAGATTTCGGACACATTAAAACATACTAAGATGTAATTTCACAGGAATGCATATTTGTTTGGGACATTGGTAATGTTTACACGAGAAACCGAAAGAGATAGGTATATATATATATATATATATATATATATATATATATATATATATATATATATATATATATATATATATATATATATATATAAATCTGAGTTTGATTACATATGCAAAACCATCAATATATTTGTAAGCTAATATTTTGAATTAGGTAAATCTAGTCGCAATACATGAATACATTTTATAAATGGGTTTATTATTTTACGTTCAGAGAATAACACCCGTGAGCATTTCTTTATAGTATGCAGCGCTTATCTCAAACTTTATCAAATTGATTTAATATTATATTGGATGAAATCATGCCATAACTGGAAATATAGGAGGTATTCTCAAAAGTCTAGTTATGGTTATTGTAATGAGATTTATATCCGACATAATAAAAATTAGATCACATGTATCACACCTTGTGCAATTATTCACCAGATCGACAATATGTTGCGAAAGCGTCATAGAATATACTTGCAATATGATATTATATGACACATTTCCGGAGACACGCTCATATGTTCGTTTAATGAGTGTGTATAAGATCCCATAACTATTATTAATAGAGATGCCGTATAAACGTTGTGTGCTCCCCACCTCTATCGGTAGCGGACTCATTGGTTGATTGGAGTGAACATGTGAAAACATAAAACGTTTTCAAATTAATGAGTTGAATTAATTGATTAGCTTAATAGATGAGACGTAAAAAATAAGTCATGATGATGGGGTTACTAATAGAAACACATTTAATTATTTAAGTTTTAACTTCAAATGGCAGGTGTCAAAATTAGAGCCTGATAAGCTAATGCGTTTTCAAATTACAGTTTTAAATTTTCAAATCAAGTCGGTCTCTTTTTGCTTGGGAAGAACAGGTAAGAGGTTATATGCTTACTTTATCGTATTTATATAAACACAAAAGTTGCTTGACGTTAAGATGGCCCAACTTCGAAATATTGTGTCAGAAAACATTGGAAGCCGACACGCTCGTTTTTACCGATCGTAAACTGAAGCTGTGTGAGATAGCATACAATTTGAATTCGCCATTTAGCATGTACATTTGTTGATAGGAATTATGTGTTCAATGCGGGTGCAATGTTTGATAACATTCGATCAAAAGCAACAAGGCGTCAACTAATTAGACCGCTGTTTCTAACTTTTGATTTGCAACAAAAAAGAAGCGTTTGCGTTAATATGTCACAATGTATCGAATACATATCCACAACTTCACTCCAGGGTAAAATCGCCATTCAGTTGAGTCGAGAGTAGCAGGTGAATGTCGTTTCACGCAATTGAAGACACAAACATCAGTAAGCAATGTTTTGTTTCCGTAACTTGGGGTTCGCAAATTATTTTGTTAATCGATCAAAAGTGAATAGTATATAGTACTAACACGATTACTTGACATTGGTCCGTGGTGAATTAGTTTCAATACTACGTACTTTTGTAACTATATTCATATCCTATATTACTTTTTTTTGTTTAAATTGCCTATCTCTTCACGTTTCCACTCACAATATAGATGGAATAAGCTGAATGATAGATACCTCCCATGATTAGTGCATACAAATGGTATAACTTTCCTTTAAATAGGATGTACGTATATGTGTTTTTTTTTTATACGGTTCCGTCCCTGTGAGTCACTTATAGGTGAGGGCACGTACATATTCGGCCCATCTATTGCAACTTAAAAATTCGGGACAACTTCCATTGTCTTCTTCGGATTATGTTATACATACACTATCATTTCATCTAAATAAGATATATTTAAAGTTCGGCCACCATTGCTAAATTAGATTAATAGGTAAGATTAAGAATGCCGTCCATTGTCTTCTTAAAAGAATGTTATACATATGATTGACATTTCATAAAAATAAGATATATAAGACGTTTTAAGATGGATTACATACTCATAGCCTTCTTAGGGACGCACTTGATTAGAAAACGCTTCCATTTGGCTTTCCAAGTAAATATTACATAATAATACACATTAGAGAGAGTATTAAGATTGTCTTAAGAAACTAACATGACACACGTACACACATATATATATATATATATATATATATATATATATATATATATGTATCTTTCTATATATATATATATGTATATATATATATATATACATATATGTATATATATATATATATATGTGTGTGTCTATTTATATGTATCTGTCTGTCTGTCTGTCTGTCTGTCTCTCTCTCTCTCTCTCTATATATATATATATATGTCTGTCGCTCTCTCTCTATATATATATATGTATATGTATCTGTATATATATATATATATATATATATATCTGTGTCTATCTATATATATACATGTATATATATATATATCTGTCTCTCTCTCTCTCTATATATGTCTATATATATATATATATATATATATATACATATCTGTCAATATATATATCTATATATATACATATCTGTCTCTCTATATACATATATGTCTATATATATATATGTATATATATATATCTGTCTATATATATAGATGTCTCTCTCTATATATATGTATATATATAAATATATATATATATATATAAATAAATATATATATATATATATAATAAAAAAATAAAAAACAGAATCTGTTTAATTATACCTTTTATTTAAAAAAAAAAAAATTCTGATGGTGTTCTTTATTTAAAAAATAATAGTTGGTCCATAGGGTTCACGAACGTTTTCGTTTTTTCGTCCAAACCATCCTCAGATGTCAAAAGCAAATGAACAAAAAGAAAACTGGAGAGAGAATATATTTTTTAAAGACGGCGAAGAAACGGGCAGATAACGTTTTTCGCATTGTTCAAAGAAAGTTGCTGACGATTTTAATCTAGCGATGCTGGAATTGTATCACAAAACACCATCGCCGTACGTTAAGCATTTTTAAATGTTACCGCTGGTTTCATATGTGATGTTATTAATTTTAGGTTATTGTGTTTTTATGTAGATAGCTCCAGTTTTTTAAATTATTTTGAATTGATTTCGGAATGTATTACTTTAGTGGTATTAACTAGAATTTGTCTTTAATCAGAAAGAGGGCAGTTATCGTTTTTTAGATGTTGATAAATTGAGCTAGAATTTACAAAATGCATGGTGGGGCGGCGGTATAGTGTTGTGCTAGTAAAACAAATGTAGGTATAAGCTTTAGTATTATTATTATAGGAGTTACTTTCTTCCAAACGGAATGTCAACCTCTAAATGACATTGACTCTTTCTAGTAGTATTTATGGTTCGAAAGTTGTTGTTTTTTACTACTAGATTGTGTGTTTTAAATTTCTTATTGTCAAAGATATTGGGCAATGCGAAAAAAGTTATCTGCGCGTTTTCTCTATCTTTTTCAAAATCTCTTGTGTCCTCAGTTTTTGTTCATTTGTTTCTGACACCTGACGATTATTCGACAAATAATCGAAAGCGTTTGTGAAACCTATAGTACATGTTTTTTTATTTCAATACAAAAAATACCATCAGAGACATTTAAATGATAAAAATATATATATATATATATATATAATCTAGGTAAAACATCCATAGGGTAGAAATCCAAAGAATTTAAACCGGGTTTATAAAAATTGTTCAATATCAAATAGAGCTTTTATATATGATATTTTTTATTAACACAGACTTGTACAAAATGTGCGACACTGGCATGTCGATGTTATCGATCAACAGTTATTATAAACTGAGATCTCCTCAGGCAGAGTTAGAATCCGATTTTAACATTAGATCATATTTGGGAAAAAGGAAATGTGGAGAAAAAGAAGAAGAAAATAAATTTAAAATTTAAAAGTTTGGAAGTCACGTGGTAGAGACCGTTAAAAATCAAAATGTTACACCTATTACCATATTTGCAACCATTATAATTAATAGTATTGCCCCCTTCTTCTATATTATTATTAGTTTTATTATTATTAATTATTATTTATTATTTATTATTATTATTACCTTCTAATATTTCCTGATTATTTTTACAAGACTATTACTTTTTATTAATTAGTATTATTATCGATGGCTATTATTGTTATTGTTATTATATTTATTGTTATTATTATTATTAATAGTAGTAGTAGTAGTAGTAGTAGTATGTGTATTATTATTATTATTACTATATTTTTTATTAATACTCATCAATAACAACTTTTAGAACTTTTCGATATTATTATTATTATTATTACTATTATTATTATTATTATTATTATTGTTATTATTATTACTATTTTATATAATTTTAATTATGATTATTATCATTTTTATTACTACTAATTATGTAAATTTAATGAAATTGCTATGAAATTTATTTTATTTATTAATTAATTAATGATAATTTGATAAGATAAATGAAATAAAACAGTGTAAATACAGAATTGGTGAAACAATGTGTTCACAACCCTACCCCCCACCACACACACACGTCTGAACGTCCACACACACATATTTTCTGCTACGGATTACAACTTGATTTGAGAATATGTAGGTTGCCCTGAGTGAAAAAAAAAACCCTTTCTACGGTGTTTTGACACACTCTTGTGCATGTACATTCCCTTTCCCCTTTCCACTATTTCTCTCTGAATCAACAAATCATTTCATTTTTTCTATCTATCTACCTATCTATCTTTCTATTTACCTATCTATCTATCTTTTTAGTCTACCCATTTCATTATATGTCTTTCCACTTTATTTTATTTTATTTTGTTTTATTTTATTCTATATTTAATATTTGGGTTTTGATTCTGATTTTAACATTTTGATTCTTAACGGTCTCAACCACGTGACTTCCCAAATTTTAAAATTTAAAATTTATTTTCTTCTTTTTCTCCACATTACATTCTTTCCAAGTATGATATAATGTTAAGATGTAATTCAAACTCTGCATGATGAGATCTCAGTTTATTATAACTGTTGATCGATAACATCGACATCCCAATGTCGCCGATTTTGTACATGTATGTGTAAATAAAAATAATCATATATATATATATATATATATATATATATCGAGAGACAGAGAGAGAGAGAGAGAAAGCGAGAATAATGAATATATATATAGAGAGAGAGATATCGGAGAATAAAAGAGAGATAGAGGGAATAAGATATATATATATATATATATATATATATATATATATATATATATATAGATATATATATGGAGTGAGAGAATAAGAAATATATATATATATATATATATATATATATATATATATATATATATATGTATATGTATATGTATATATAGAGAGAGAGGGTGAGAATAAAAATATAAAGAGAGAGATAATGATAGATAGACTAAGAAATATATATAGACAGAGAATAAGACAAATAGAGAGAGGGAAAATAAGGAAAGTGGTTAGAGAGAAAGAGAGAATAAGAAAAAGAGATAGAATAAGAAAGATAGAGAGAAGCAGAGAGTGGAAGAGTGAGAGGAGGGAGACGTTGAGTGTCCTTTTGAAGCAAAAATCGTTAAAACAAAAATGTGTTCTTTCTCGAAGAAATATAATCGTTTCACAAGTTAATCGAAACAATAGCAACACTACATGAACAGCACTTCGAACTTCTTCTGCACGACACTTATTTTCTAGAATTCGTCCTCAGAGACTCATAATTGTTTGCAGACCTGCGAATAATTTTCCAGACAAAAAGTTTTCTTGTCTGAAAAAGTGATATCCGAGACTGAGGCGTGTGTTGAGGCAACAGACAGGTCCTTCTTAAAAGCGCCTCGAATTATTAAAAAAACGTGTTAGGATAAGTGTATCACCCTAGATAAATAATATATATCATGCCCTCTGTAAAGTTTTGAGATATAATGGGTACACACTGTAATGCTGACTGCGCGTGTAATTGTGAAGCAATTGCTGCGCAATCTCCATTCACACCCTTCTGAAATCGCCACTGCCTGATTCTCATAGTGAGGAGAATTTTAAGTCGACATGAAACAATGCCGAGATAATTAGAGTGTTTATACAGTACCTGTTATTCCCAAATTGTTACCCATTTGATACTGACTATATCAACGTTGTTTGAGTTTGGTGATCGAATGGGAGCCGGTGTAAACGTGGCTATTCCCTATGGCGATAGATATATACTATGTTGATGAATAACGTCGAAGTTTGTCTAAAATAAATTGTTTTTTTAACAAACCGTTTTATTTGATGATGTGTTGATGTCATGGATTATCAAATCGTTTATGTCGTGGTCAAATTATTTTAATCCGTTGTTATTATTCAAGATGTTATACGATCGGCAAAGACAATATGTTCCGATCACCATACATATATTACCTATTACACAGGTGTATTTTTATTATTCTATTATTCAAACTATTGTGTTCATCATTGATGTATATCGCGCAACGTTTTGGCAGATGTAATGACCGTCATTCTGCAGTTGTATTTTGTTAGTTTATGGAAACTGTATGTCTTACCCAGGAATCTATACGAACTTTTAAATTAAAACCTATTATTTAAACCACAGGTGTAGATTTTTCTCGTTCCTTCAGTTGCATAGCCCCTCTCCTGCTTGGACCGCAGCAGTACGCGTTTCGTATACTCGTCGTGTAGAGGGTTGGTCGTATCGTCCAGTGGATGGATTCTTGATTCTAGAACCACGCCGTCTGTTGTCTGCAATAAAAACCATGTGGTGCACTCCGAAGACAAACTTCTCCTTTGAATTTAATTCATTTATTACAAGCGTTGTTATTTCAACTGGTGCTACGTCGAGAGATAGAGAGAGAGAGAGAGCAATCACTACTTTATCGTAGTTAGTTATTAATGTTTTCTTAACTATTCATAGATGGGGGAAGGATTTCTCGCGCCTGCATTCCCCTAGGGGAAATATCCCTTATCGTTACATTGTGAATCGCACGTTCTCTCGGTTCGCTTCCTGAATAAGACTGACTAAAACTCGCTTCTCACGAGAACGAGTGACATCACAGAGCCTATTTTTCCCACGCAAGGGCCTGTGACATCACAACCTCTCCAAGTGCAGACTGCCCCTTGATCTGGGGTCTTGTCACACGGTAACCCTGTCACGTCTGCCAGCTCTGACTGTGAGAACAAGCCCTGTTCTGCACTCGACTGCCCCGCGTTAATTCGCGCAAGTCAAATCAACGATTTCCAACAGATACGTCCATTCCCATAGGGCCATTATCCAACACTTCAGCCAGGAACAGCTAGACATCGTAAGTAAGTTTGTTTTTTGATGGTATTCTTAATTTTATCGTCAGTAGTGAGGATTGAACCATCCCCCTCTGAAAAACTGTCACTCAGAACTTATTGTTATCAAATAATGTATCTGCTGTGCGACGTTGTAAGTTTAAGATCCCAAATGAGAATAATAGTCCGACACATCAAAACGATCTAAATATTAATCTTCATCTGAAAAAATTCAAAACATTTCATTCGTGGTTATTCTATATTTGGAGTTATTTGAGTTATTTGAACAGTCAACTCCAGCGAGAATTATCTTAAATATATCTACACATACTGAATATAGCTTAATAACTATTATGTAACATTCTGCTGTTTGAATGTAACGAGAAATACACTCTATGACTCTAATGCAAGCACGCTGTTTCCTAAAATTATATAATTTTTACTTAGAGGATGAGTCGCAAATATACATTACTTTTATTAAGGGACTTTAGTTAAATAGAAATGTTTTGCGTACGATTGTTTTTGCCAAATGGATCTTTTATTATAATGATTGTGTGTACACATAATTAGTAGCATTCTGAAATCACACAGAGATATAGCCGCTATACATGGTTCTATTAAAATATAAAAATATTAAGTATCATTTGATTAACGTATAGTACATTACATATTCTTGTTTCTTCTTGACAGTATGTATTTTATTTTACTTATTTATATATTCGAGTAGGAATATCTGATGGGCTCAGCAATTTGACTATGCTAAATAAACACTGTTACAAGCAGTTTAATATTTTGCGTATTTCAAATTGTTTATACATCTATAGGAGCAACTGTCTTACTGAACAGTTATATGCATTGAGTAATGTTACGTCTCTGTTTTCTATATTGTCTATACATGCTATATATTATATTAACTTGGTCAATACTGGATATGCCTCTATGTAGTTATTCAAAATTCTATTTAATTATTAGTATTTGAATTACTTATAAGTGTACACTTTGTTAGTGGCGGGCCCCGTTTTATATGCATGTGTTCTATCTGCCTCCACATACCGTGGTTATTTTCTTAGATGTAAGCAAACATCCATATTTCAAGCTTTTGAAATATAATTATTTAGTTTATTCATACAATACGACATATAACCCCGTATGTGGTCTCGTAACTAAAAGATAAACAGGAAGAAAGCCAAAGAGAGTACTTATGTTTAAACCAGATTGCCTAATTATTGCCGGCTTGTCAAGCCATGTTACTACGTCTAGTCTACACTAAGTCTCTAATCAGAGTATCTATCTTCTCCCAGAAATTCTGCAAACATTGGAAATTGTAACGTTATGCCTGCGTAATTATCATTAAATATCTTGTCATACGAGAAAGTAGTGATTCTCGTTGTATGAAAACATTTCTTATTTCCCAACATGGATCCTCGCTATAGATTGCAGCTACTAATACTTGCCCCATCATCAATATTTTACATATTATATTTTCAATGACATGTGTTAAAATGTAAATTTTCGGACTCATTCTCGTTAAATTGAAATGTTCATCCATGAAGGCAATTTACATCTGATAATCCCGTAAGCTTACATAGACGATTCTACACCTACTCTTCTGTAATGAGTCCGATGTTAGAGTGCATGTAACATGAGAGTCTAACTTTTTCGCCATGCAACTAGTATTGTGTAAAATTACTTTGTAATAATATAGTGTAAAATTATTTTGTATTGGTATTGTGTAAATTACTTTGTAATGGTATTGTGTAAAATTACTTTGTAATGGTATAGTGTAAAATTATTTTGTAATGGTATTGTGTAAAATTACTTTGTAATGGCATTGTGTAAAATTACTTTGTAATGGTATATTGTAAAATTATTTTGTAATGGTATTGTGTATAATTACTTTGTAATGGTACTGTGTAAAATTACTTTGTAATGGTATTGTGTAAAATTACTTTGTAATGGTATTGTGTAAAATTATTTTGTAATGGTATTGTGTAAAATTACTTTGTAATGGTATTGTGTAAAATTACTTCGTAATGGTATTGTGTAAAATTATTTTGTAATGGTATTACCGATTCGCGTTTAACAAATATGTGTATCTTTCAATTCCATTCTAGTAGTAAAATCCGTTTTGACGTGAAACTAAAAATATATACGCTCTATTAATAGATATAATTGAATTAGAATTAAAACAAAAAATCAATCATTTATTATCAGTAATAAATAATGGATTTCGCTAATTAATATACCTGCAAACTCAGAGTTATAAAACAATACACCATATATTAAGTATATTTAATATTGATCAACATGTAATACTGTCAACAGATCTAGTGTAAATTTGTTAAGTTCAGTGAACGTTAAAACGCGTCAAACTCTTATGAAAATGATTATCTACTGAAATAGGTAGATGTAAGCTGATAAAGATTGATTAGAGGTTTTTGATTCGATTTGAAACTTTGAAACATATTGACCATATCTATTTAAGTAAATGAATATAATGTCATGCGTTTTGGAGAATATGTGGAATATGAACATCACATGTTGTGTGTTAGGTTTTGTAAGAAGTCATGCCTTACCTATTCTGCGACTTTCTAGTATAAGTGTGTGGTTTATTCTGTTATATGTTAATGTGCTGCTCACTGATAACCTATTCATTTTAGAAAGTAATAAAATGACGTACTAATCTTCGCTAACTTCTCTCCGTTTAAGAAAGCTTAAAACAATCACTCGAACTCAACACACACAGTTCAGAAGATGCGTGCATTGAAGTAAATTGTTATCGATGATAATTCGGTAAATTTATAGAAGTGCACCTTTCGTATTTCGACCCCTAAAAAAAAGTGTCTACTTTTTTGGGCAAATTACATGTAAACATCCTCAACAAATATCCGCTATGAAAAAAAATTATGAATTTTTTTTTTCATAGCGGATATTTGTTGAGGCTATTTACATGTAATTTGCCCCAAAAAGTAGAAACTTTTTTTAGGGGTCGAAATACGAAAGGTGCACTTCTATAAATTTACCGATAATTCTACCTCAAAATAAAGCGGGACAGATCAACGCGAATTCTTGGTTAACTATGAATTTGGCAAACTCATATATGTCATATCATATTGCATGATGCACACTTAAAATGTCCATTCAATTGTTAGGGTAATTATGAACTGCTATTTCGAACTTAAACCTCACGTAAAAACTGACCAACAATGAGGGTATTTCCAATAACGGAAATATTTGAAGGGGCAAAGTGTATTATTTTATTTTTCAGTTGCACTTGCACAAGTCTGCGCCAAGTTTTACGAGTCTAAATTGAGTCGCATTCATTGCCTACGCGTAATACTTATCCTGTATATTGGAAGTTATATTCTTATCTTGATTGAACCAAATGAAGCACGTTGTGTAAACACGGATCGATAATTGGCGTAGTACCACATTAAACAAATAAGATCTCACCTGGAGACAAAGACAATTTTTATGGCTAACATAAATCGTCTATATAATATACAAAATTTAACGTCTGACACAAAATGGACCAGAATTGGAATCGATATTAATTTTCTATAGTTTTATTGGTATTCTTTTTTGTCGCCTTATCATATATTTTAATTAATCTGATATTTACGACCAGCGAATTCGACTTTGATCGCTCCAAACATTACGCAGTCTGGTTGGCTCGTAATAAGAAAGAGGGCACTCCGCATTACAGCTGATCTACAAACTTTGGTTTAATTGGGGCATGCTTTTATCTTAAGATGCCAACACTTGTCGGTAATTTAAATGAATATGTACGAAAGTTGGGCCTATTTCTCACACAACCTGTTATGTCCAAACGATATATTTCCACTTAATTCAACTTACTAAATACGCTCACCATCTTTTTTCAATATAGTATTCATACAGATGTGATATCAGATTCGCAAGGTTAACTAATTTGCATATTTGTCTCATAAACATTAATTTTATTAATTAACTTTCATTCGGTATTGTTTTTTAAGTCAATGATTGTTTTAAATTTAAATATAACAAATGTTGTTTCGCAATATTTTAATTTTCTCGACACAAATTTAGCATTAGTCTTAAAACCTACCCGGTATTGCACGGGGGAATACTAATTTATTTGTATTAATAACAATTAATTTTACTTTTGTTTTCACACGCGAGGTACATCTTACTGTACGAACTGAACACAATTGATTAAAGTTAAACTTAACCCCTCTGAAGAAAAACACCCCAAACGCAAACAACAACCACAAAAGAACAAAACACAATAAACAAATACGCGAGTTACATATTATTAAAAAAAGAAATAGCCCATTAAAGTTTTCAAAGAAGTGAGATAAGTTTTACTTAAGAAAAGAAAATAATTGCGCTCTCCTTTTCGCCTCTTCTTTTCTCTCTACTGAGTACGACGCCGTATTATGATATTTCATAGTTTTTTTATTATTATTGTTTTAAGCAATAGTGTGAATATAGTAAAATAGTAAATGCGCTGCTGAGAACAGATACTACACATTTAATTATTTCTTTGCACAAAATATAAAAAATTAAATTACGAACAAATTAGGCACAAGGCGATCAAAACTGTGGGAAAAGGCGGTGGAGTTGGTCATACTTGGCCAAAAGTTACAAAATGTATATCTACGCTGAACTAGAATCATCTTAGTAACCTCAAAACCAACTTTACTTTTGCGGGGATGCATTTTACTTAAAATATTCAAATTGTTGAAACACATTTTTTTCATAAATACATTTATTTACAGAATTTTGTTGAATTAAAATGGGCAGTTGGATCTTAAGGAAAGGACCAATAAACTATGAAACATATGTGTTTATAACTAGGCATTTATATAAACTATTTTAATATAGTATTGTATTATTTTTTATGGGGATATGTTAGTGTAATATCGGTTCTATTGTCATAGGACTGTCCTCTCAGGAATAACCTCCTCCTTTTTTTAATCCTCCAGGTATTTTGTCATAAGACAAACTTCCCAAGGACTACCTCCTTCATTTTATTGGGGGTTGGCTAGTAGTGTAGTATCTTTTCTGTGTTCATGATGCTATATTCACAGGCATTAGATTATGCTTTTATGGGGAAATTCTTGCAAGAGGGGTTGTATTCACTGTACTGTTCTCATGGTACCATTGTACAAGAAGGTACCTCACCCTTTAAGGATTAGTGTAGTATGTGTTCGTTAATATCTCTTTCTGTTGGGTGTAGTGTATATAGTTCGTTCATTGTGATTCATTTCTCCCAGCCTAGCAAAACTATGCGATCGGATGGAGCATACGTTTGCTAGTAGCTAATAAAAGCAGGAACTCATTCCCATAAATTGTAATATAAGAAGACTTGCTTTTAACAAACATTAATTAGACGAGTATTTCTAGAACATTAATGTGTAAAAGAATACATTTGAAGACGTCTTCATAATGCCGCTGAAAGATTTATTTAGATATGTTGCGGGCAATCTAAGAATTTTCTCTCAACTTCAATTTCCCTTAAATTCTAACGAGACTACTTTGCTGTGCTTATATCTAACGTTTATTAGAACTTTTAACATTTAGTTGCTATTAAATTGTCGTCTCGCTGCTTGAAGATGGCGAACATAGATGAAAGTTAGGAAAAAAACAGTTCCATTCTGGTTGCGTACGAAAAAAAAATGAGAATTGACCCATCGGTATTCCCCAATGAAGACTCAACAGGCTATCGGCAATATACCACACTCTCCCGAATGAACATAACATCTTAATGGTTTCACCTATAAGACTGTGTATAGGAAAGATCGATGTGGACATATCTTTAGTAATTGTGATTCTTAAGAGATAATTTAATTTCTTACTTTGAATGTATTTGTTATCCAAACTGAATATGAAGAATACATAACAGTTCATTTTAATTTAAAATGGACATTTCATACAGATCAATTGAGCTTTTAAAACGTTTTCCTCAAAGAGTGACTATAAATACATACACGTAGACACGAGATATGTTTTATTTGTAATTGTATTTGTAAATGCACACTAGAAACTTAATTCGTCGTTAGTTGAAAGCGGAAACGGATATCTCTCTGAATTAACGTAAATAATTGTATTTTTTAAATGTTACAAATAGGTTTAAATTATGTTTTCGCTCGTATTGGTTCGTTGAGTTGTCATCGTATTTGTTTGTCTGGGTTTTGTTTGTATAGCCAGCGACTACATTGTTTAACAAAACGTCAGCGTACTAGGTCAAAATATTGGGCATGGTTGAACTTATTTCAATTTGGCAGATCTACATGACTGGGAGATATAAATGGCACAGAAAAGTAAACACTAAGTTTTTAAAGATAACTTTTGTTATTTTCACCAATGAGATACGCTATTTGACCAATAGTGTAGCGAATGAAGTTCTGCATTTTTTCTATGGATATCGCTCCAGACAAAGCATGCATCTACTTGGCGTAAGGAGCTAAAAATACTACGTGAAGGTTAAACACTAGCAAATGATAAGTATTAAATAGATATATCCAGACCTAAAAAACAACAATTATTTCCCCTTTTGTAAGAAACATCGCCCATGGAATGTTAGGACTAAATGGCAACGTAAGGAAACTGATTGTGACGAGGCTGCTGAAAGTAAACCCAAGGTTTACTTTCTACTCTCTTAAGGCCAACTTTCAACTCTCCTCCTTAATATAACCGTGGCGACCGTTGACCTTGAAGCCTCATGTAATGTTCGAAATTTTCATTAAACTACAACATTTTCTTTTTTTCAAATTTGATGATAGTTACCACAATTCAAAATTAAGCCTGAACAATAAAATATATTCTAGTTAGCAACGTTTGAATAACATGAATTAGCGAATATTTCATAGATAAGGTACAAGTTCAGATAAACCCTGTGCCTATCCTTACATTGTCAGGCGGGGGTATGCAGCCTCACGACTGACTTATTTTCGTGTGATTATTTAGCATGACTAAAATATTTTTAAAAAGAACATTTTATATTTTTTAATGGAATTTTATCTTTGTAAATAGTTGGATGTTATTACAGCCTCATTTAAGCAAAACGTCTTAATGTTCAAATATTCTGCTTTTATTTTTCAATAGAAAACTCGTTAAACCAATAATAGGTTACACATATTTATTTACATTTTTCCTAAGATTTAAAAACACTTAGTTATTATATAGTTTCCCAGAAATTCCACATCTTCTAAACTCAATATAAACGTTATGTGACATATAACATGTTCTTGTTGGTAGAAGTTAATATGATGTTTGCATAATTGTTACGTTGACTATAATGCTGCTCTTAATTTAACAAAAATGTGACTTAAAACAACATCGTGATGTGTCATTTCGCGCAGCACCAGT
The DNA here is from genome assembly GCA_963556195.1 of Sepiola atlantica. Classification (NCBI taxonomy): domain Eukaryota; kingdom Metazoa; phylum Mollusca; class Cephalopoda; order Sepiida; family Sepiolidae; genus Sepiola; species Sepiola atlantica. Next base: position 170,061,175 of record OY744515.1, on the reverse strand, counting down.
ATAACAAATTCAAGCTTATTCTTTATTTCACGAATGAGAATAAACTATTTTAAAATAAGAATCAATACTCGGTGGGTATAAACTCATGTATCTACCATCATTTTGCGAAAACACTATTAATGCATGCTTGTTCGGGATGTTGTTTTTTTTGTAGACATCTTGATTAACGCAAGTTTATATCGAGATTTCTTTGAATTATCATTTAAACTTGACTAGCAAATACATGGCTATAATTCTGATGATTATTTCTTTTCCTGTTTCTCTTTCTGTCTATTTACGATGTTTTTCGGTTAGCCTCACAAACAATTTGTAAGTGATGTAAATATGTGTCCTTGTTTGTATTTTATTTTATAATTTTATGAAATAATTCATTGTATTTATGTTTAAAAATTAATCCGATGTTTCCCTTGTTTATAATACTTTCTTTTATTATTTTTTCAGGTAAGCCAATGTTTCATAATTGAGAAGATTGAGTAAACCTACTTCCTGGTAAGAACAATTATTTATAAAAAAATACCATGCTTCTTTTGTACGGTTACAGCAAACACTATAAGACCCACGTAAGATTGTTACTTGGTACGTATATGGTATATGTTAAGAATGTTTTTATATGTTTGACAAACAACATATTACTTCAGTGTTTATATATATATATATATATATATATATATATATATATATATATATATATATATATATATATACCATACCATGTTGTAACACATCGAATGCCGAGAATCAACCACAACTATAATTCCTAACGAGACAGACCTCGTTCATAGTACGACACAGTGTGATTGGAGACGACACATTCAATTAATTAAGAAAAATAATTAATACATTAATGCATATTAACCTTATTTAGGAGAAACACGCAATGTAAAAAATATCTATTCCGAAAAACATAATGAATTAACATAATATGTCCACACGTTGTCATTTTAAAGTTACAGTAGATAGTCAAATGTGAATGAGAAATGATTCGCAGAAATTATTTCCACGTGATATATATATATATATATATATATATATATATATATATATATATATATATATATATATTTATATATTATATAGTTTAAGTTTATTAATAATGCTTGAGAGAAATGTATTAAACAATGTTTGTGTCATAAGTAAAACGTGGCTGTCTCTCTATCTGTTCTATCTATCCTCTCTCTATCTCTACCTCAATCCCCCTCTCTCTCTATATATATATACATGTATATATATATGAATATATGTGTATATATGTATATATATATATATATATATATATATATATATATATATATATACATATTTACATGATTTATATTAAAATATATATTTTTCAACGTAAATCAATTGTAATAGTCCAATAGGGTTAGACTACGGATATGGTGTATACGCTATCTTATATATATATATATATATATATATATATATATATATATATATATATATATATCTGCATACAAATATACATAAATATATACATACACATATATACATACATATATATATTCATACATATACATATATATATATACATACATATATATATACATATATATATATATTTATATATATATATATCTGCATACATATATACATAAATATATACATACACATATATACATGCATATATATTCATACGTATATATACATATATATATATATATACATACATATATATATATACATATATATACATATATATATATTCATATATATATACATATGCTTATATATACACATACACATATACACATATATATATATATATAATATATATATGTATATATATGTATATAGTATATGTATATATATTATATATATGTATATATTATATATATGTACATACATATATTTATTATATATACATACACATATTATATGTATACATATATATTATATATATATATGTATATATAAATTATATGTATATATATTATATGTATATATTTATTATATGTATATGTATATATATTATATGTATATATATTTTATATATATATATGTGTGTGTATATATATATACATTATATATATATGTATACATATATATATATTATATATATACATATATATATATTATATATATATCTTATATTTATATCATATATATTATATATATATATATTATATATATGTATGTATATATACATTATATATATATTATATATATGTGTATGTATATATATATATGTTATATAAATATATATATATATATATTATATATATGTATATACATATATTATATGTATGTATATATATTTTATACATATTTATATATGTATATATATATATATTATATATATATATATATATGTTGTAAATACATATATATTGATATATACTATATATACGTATGATGTTTATATATGCATCCGTGCGTGTGCGTGCGTGAATTTATCACCTCTCTAAATCAGTGTGCCCATGTAAAACACTGATGATCTCGGCAAACATATTAAGACGAGTATACATTCTCGGAGGCTAACGAATACAATGCTTACAAAATATGTTTTAACCTACAAGCATGTTACTATTATAAGGAAGGATTTTGTACTAAATGTACTTTTACCTATAGATTTAAAGTGTGCATAACTTCACAGTTTATATATATAAATGTATACATAATATTATTGATGCCTCTTTTATAGCGTATTGTACATTATATGCTTAACGGGTTGCTGAAGTAATACAGAACACAAAAATGTATTTTGCCATTTCTTTTCAAATTAAATTAACATAAAATAACGTGCATCAATAATTGCCGCAGATTGCTATTGAGTGTTTACCGTTCGAATGATTATTTAAAAAGTAATAACCACTTTCCTAAGTTAAGACACAATAATGTATTTTAATATAAACATACACATAGAGAGATAGAGAGGGAGAGAGATAGATAGAGAGAGAGAGAGAGAGAGAGAGAGAGTGTAAATATCAATAACTATTGAGAGGATAATTTAATTGAATTAATCAGCGTTTACTGTACTCTGCAACTGTGGGTTAGATCTTAAATTGTAGCTTCTTTTTCCAGTAACATAACGGTTTACGCCCAGCAGAATGGGTGATTTCTGTTAAACCAATATCCGTTTTACTTGTAACGGCATAAAACCGCAGAGTATTCAGTCGGCTCTAAATAAAGTCACCGTCTCCCACAGTTAGGCGACCCACCAGCCCGTTTGGAAGCAGAAATGTCGGCATACGTTCGGCCCACCAAATACTAATACACTCAGTTATTATTTTAATATGCATAATGGTTTTTGTAATTATTTTAGACTATCATCTGATTCATACATAGTTGATTCCGTGGGTTCATCATGCTACGTTGTCTAATAGCACAGAAGTCTTCAAACATGTTTTAGCTGTTATGTTTGTATCGTAAACGCACCATTAGATCGTAATAGGGTACTTGGTGTCTCAATCCAACATTTTAAAGATAAGATTGTATGAAAAAAATAATTTAAGCAATTCGCAACGATGCTCTTATTGAGTGTGCAATTTTACGTTACGTTACTATGGTAACGCACGTAAACATATGCTCATTCTGCTAGAATTTCTCTTCACTAGGAATGGGAAATGCTGCAGAACCTGACTCCTATACGCAGAGATGAGTATACGCTATATCGGTCTTTCGACTGCTACGATAAACCTCAGCTGTCATGGATTTACTTTGGGCTACTAGCATCAGCTATACTCCAACCCTAGTAATGCAATACTAACCGTTTTTTTAAACAGAGTTTATATTTAATACTTATCGTCTCTCTCCAAAATAATATAGTGTAGTACGTTATATTTTGAAGTGATGTCTTTTTTGTAATCTTCACGTTTTATAACTTTGTAAATACTAGTATTTCAAACACATAAGAACAACGATATATTTGTAAAACAATATTCATATAATACGATTAACACGTGTCCTATAAGTGAACATAGTTAAAAAAACATAGCTCATTTTATTGACACATAAGTAAAAGATACTCGGTAACATCGGTTAGAAAGTATGTTAGTTTGTAAAGTGTGTATATTAACACTAACTTCGACCTTTACGTATCATCTGCTGCGATGTTAGCTAATAGGATATATCGCCGATTATTTACTCCATGGCATCCAAGCATTATTCTATTATGGCGACAAATAAAACTTAGATCTGACCAGCTCTTTGGTCATTACACGTGTACTCTCTTCTCGCCTGCAACTGTCTTCGAGAGCAAAGGTATGACAGTTACGTTTTCAATGTATTCATTTCAAATATTCCCTATAATAAACATCGCAATAGACCGATACTCCCTGGAAGATTCATACATAATCCAAGAAATAAAAATGTTACGTAGTTGACGGAAACAACATATCTCTACAGTTAAATGTCATCAGAAAAATAAGGAAGCGATAACAATGTATTGTTATTTTTTGGTTATATTATTCTGCAATATATCCATATTGGTTTTTCTTTAGAATAATCGAGATATACATCGATGTATGGTTTTATCATAAACAAAACGTCGCAAATACATGACTATAGTTAGTGTGACTAATTTGCATAGATTCTAAATATGCTGACGCTTCACTTCAAATGTTGTAGAAGAAAATATAAGACTAGCACATGACAATCGTATACCCACTTTTACGAAGTAGTCGACTCATCTCATATAATGTATAAGATGCATATTGAAAACAGTTCGTAATGTGTTTATTGCGTCGACGAGTTTGTTTACAGTGGAAAACAGACTAATTTGATTATCCTCAGTCTCTAATGCTTTTGAAACGGTAGCAAAGGTGATTACATTGTTTTAAGTGTGTCGCACAGATTATCTTTTTAATCTTTACTTTCTTTTCAAGTCTGTTTGTTTATTCGGAAGACTTATGTTTCAAGATGAAAAGCTATACAATTCACACGCAAACGCATACACACATACAACGCTCTCTTTCTGTATCTCTCTCCCTCTATCTATCTATCTATCTATCTATATATATATGTGTGTTTAAATATATTGATATACATGTGAGAGAGAATGAGCTAGCTATTTTTATCGACGACAATACTAACTGACTTATATGTTAACATATACATAAACACGGTTAACTAAATATGAAGAAATATAATGCAATACATTCTAAAAAATCAGAAGAATTGATATATATTTATTAGCTACAAATATAAACATACATAATCGTAAACAACCATACATACGTGTACATATATGTATATACACACATACTTACATATAAATATATATTTATATATATATACATATGTATATATTTATATTCATATTTTACCATTTTGCATTAAATTTTCAGAAAAGCCTCACGTTTCTCGAACTACCCAAAAGAGTAGCATAATTAAACACCCCCAAAAGTAATTCCACAGCAATGAAATATGTGTTTAGCAAGAGAACACCTGCTTCTATTATAGTATTGGTTTGTAATGTCGATGTTGTTTTTTTTCTAAAAAGACCTCCATTCCAACCTTTAACAAAGGGTTTAGTGATATCTAGGGCTACTGTTATCGCTTTAGTTGCATTATCTAGTGTGTCATATACACGTTCAAAGATTGCAGTTAGTGCACCCGCATAGAACGGGATAGCTTAAACCCATACTGTATGTCAGAGACTAGAACATAAAGTACTAGGATCGACAGGAACTCGAGCCAGTTCGATCAGATAAGTTCAATCTGATTAAGTGATCATTAAGAAACTCGAAATGATCAAACAAAAAGTATGCAGCTATAAATGGTCAGTATTATTGAACTAACTCTGTATATATATATTAGACAAAATATGACTTTTTTTTAATTCAAGTTTGAAAAATATTGTAAATATTATATCTTTAATGTTGTGTCCATTCTATTCCCAATGCCACCTATGAAACATTCCCGCATAGAGTAATTAATGCCAACGATTAATTATTTTTGCTTATATTTTAGGGGGTATAGATATTTTAAAATAGTATATCTTTACAACTGGTTCGATCGAATAATATGTACAATCTAAAATACATTTACACTTTAATAGAAAATGCGTATGAATTTAATGAGAACGGGAGAGAGAATAAATTATAAAAGTCGGGGAGTTCGAAAAACAAAACTATACCTTTTTCTCAAGACGGCAAGTGGTACATTGCGACATGATGTTGGTTAATTTATGTGATAAAACGGGTGGGCGTGTCTTCAACGTAAGTACTTTTGTTCTTCAAGGATGCTCTTTTGTAGTTATGGAATAAAGATAATTATAATAAATATTCGTGGCTACCATTTATTTTTTTCTTTAATAAAAGAAAAGATGAGTAATACGTATGGATAGTAAAACGAATTAAGTAAAATATTAATATAAGGTTTTATAGGTGAAGGAATAAGTTTGTTGGATTCTTGATTTTTCCCATGCACGGGCGTTATTTAAAAGAGAATTCCAGAACACGATAATTTTTTTTTTACTGATTAATTAACATTTATTTTTCATTTATTTTAAACATTAGTCTGATCAAAAACTGTTAGTATCGAGAGTAAGATGTGATGATCACAGGAAAGAAGAAGAATTCATCGTAAGTAGGTCGACGTTATGATACTGTAACGTAGTTATAAAGAAATACCATCATTGACTCCCATTAAAGAAATATAAATATTAAGAACAGTATAAATAATACATAAACATAGTGTTTAAAAAATTAATGAAAACAATTTCATGGCATTCCTATTAAGAGCAGGTGTGTTCATTTTTGCAACTTTACCGTGTACAGGCGTTGCTGTGGTAATTGAATAACCAAATAATGTTATGCTTCCATCTCTGAACATCACATTCATAACTTTACTCGATTTCGTAACTATATATACGTATTGATAAAGACTTATTAGATGATTATATTTATAAATATTAATAAAGGTTAATAATATTTATGACTACGTAGAATCACCTTTAACTATACTGATTTATAATTATTGTTTGTAATAATTATTTGGGGAGGGGTAATTTTACATAATAGTGCCTGTTTAACGGTTTTTGCTGTGAAAAATATGTTAATTTTAGATTAATAACTACCTGAACGTATGTAACATTTCTGGTATTAAATGAGAAAGAAAATAGAGTACAAGGCTGGTTATTATGTATCCATATTCATTGACTAATTTCATTATATATACTTTGATTACTGATTACGCTACGACCAGAAATATACAGTATGTCTTATCATCCTGTTACGAGCTGTACTATGCCACTATCATCGCAACTTATTCTGTTTTAAGACACTTCTAAATACATCAGTTTGGTACGTTACTAGCGAGTGCAATCAAAATATGTATTTGTTTCTTCAATGAATCTTTATTTTTATATTTTCTTAACTTTCTCATTTTTTTTTCTGAAAATTTAAATGGTAACGCCAGGGTTTTAGTAAACGCCGTATTCATATTTACACGAGAAAAAAAAATGAATTCAAACTATAACATGATTCAATAAAATGATTATAAACAGTTTATAGAAGGTACCAGCGATGAAGTGAACACTATACATGACAGGGCCATGTTCAAGGTAAACTGATTAAATACCACAACTTATAACACGCGTTCTATTTGATATCGACCATTTTCTTTATAAATAAACTACAATATAATACCAGTGTTGTACTCAATCATAATCACCACCCCAAATATAGCACATGCCTCCGTTATTAAATAATTGCAACGTAACGCTTTTAATTTACAACAGTCGGAGACATCAGAATTAAACCGAATTGCCAGCATATAGAACAATTACTGAAAAAAACTATGACCTCTAAATACGAATACGACGTAAAAACAGATAAGCATACAACCTCCATTCTATGTAATACAGTTATATTAAAATGATATTGAGCTTCAATAAACACGTATTAATCCATAGAGACAGACCTGTAAACTTGGTACCTTCCATAAGATGGGCACTTGAACGAATTCACAGGACGATTAAAGCGTGAAACATCGGATTACATTTCTTCGATCTGTTTTCATCCTGTTAGTCGACCAGAACATGAAAGTGGGTATAAGGACGTTTGATAAAGAGTAAAAGTCCACCTGCGTTAATGAAAACATAGTACGACTCTGGAATATTTAATGTATAGATTTAGATGAATAATTATATATATATATATATATATATATATATATATATATATATATATATATATATATATATATAGTGTGTGTTTATATACACATATATAAATATATATATATACATATATATATATATGTGTATATACCCATATATATATATATATATATGTGTGTATACACACATATATATATATATATATATATATATATATATATATAGAGAGAGAGAGAGAGAGAGATATTCGCGCCTACCGACCGTTGAGATTTAGTTCCTAGACTGAAGATTGCGTTAGCATGAAACATCGATGTCTCTAGGTATTTAAATAATTAATATTTATTTATAAAAATATTATTGTGTATATATATATATATATATATATATATATATATATATATATATACAAGAACTTGAAGTTGTTAAATATGGCTCAACAACACAGATATATATGTATACATATATATATATATATATATATATATATATATATATATATACATTAATATATATATATATATATATACACACACAGGGTGGCGCAAAAGTCGCGCATTGGTTTGTTTTGGTGATAGAAACTACAACATTTAAAGTAATATACTAGGCTTTTCTGATAAATAATACATTTACTTGGTAATTTTGTTGCAGTACTTTTTAAAAATAATATCCTTGAAATGGTCACCATTTTTGGCCTCACAAAGACCGGCCTTAGTTAGGGCATTTTCCATTACACTCCTTGGAATAACTGGTTCTAGTTCTTTGATGTCATGTCTGATATTGTGTTTAAGCTTTTGAATTGTTGTAGGCTTGTTCACATATACCCTTTCATTAAGATAACCCTGAAGGAAAAAAGTCAGGGGCTGTTAAATCCGGTTAACGTGAAGGTCAGTTAAAATTAGAAAATCAGCTAATAAGGCGCTCGCCAAACAATCCCATTAAGAGCGCCATACTCTGTCGGGCAGTGTGGTCAGTAGCTCCATCTTGTTGGAACCACATTTCTGGGTTGTCCTGAACAGCTGGCCTTAACACATTTTCACTCATTTGTTGATACCGCGGTGCAGGTATCGTCACCGCGACACCTTCTTCGTCTTTAAAGAAATATGGACCGATCATTCTTTCCGAGGTAACACCACACCATACAGTACATTTTAGTGGATGTAATTCACGCTGATGAACGGTTCTTGGATTTTCAATGGCCCATATTCTGCAGTTTTGCTTATTTACGAACCCGTTCAGATGAAAATGGGCTTCGTCGCTCATTATCAGCTTATGGATTAACTCATTTTATTATCTGGCTAATTGCTGAATGTGAACAGCATAAGCTACGCGTGATTGCAAATATGTGGATTGTAATGCCTGTACGAATTAAATTTTGTATGGAAACAGATGCAATTCACGCAAAATTCTTTGAAGTGACCTTCCAGACATCCCGATTTGAGTGGCTCATCTTCGAGTTGAGGTGTGTGGATTTTCAGCAATGCTATCCTCAACGAGTGCTACATTTTCCGCTGTCCGTACTGAACGTAGTCTGCCAGGTCGTGGAAGATCACTGACTGAACCCTGCTGCCGAAACCGGGCCACAAGACGATCAATTGCGGTCTGACTGGGAGATTGTCTGACATTATAATGCCGACGATAGGCTCTTTGGGTTAAGGTTATTGAACGATGTGTTTCCGAAGTAAAGTTCAATAATGTTGGTTCGTTGTTCAGTGCTATATTTTTCCATGATAAATTATCAATGTTTATATCTGTAATACTCTGAAAAATAAAGAGAAGAATCGATTTAATGTTAAAGTTGTTACTGATTCAAACTAATGCGTTACTTTTGCCCCACGCTGTATATATATATATATATATATATATATATATATATATATATATATATATATATATATATATATATATATATATATACTAATGGAGTCTTGTGTCCTTTTAAATAAAGAAATAACATGCAGTTAAACTTACCAGGGATAGTAAATAAATCCAAAATATCGCAGACTTAGCACTTGCATAAACCATCTTACTGCTGGAAAATGTAGAAATACAAAAAGGGATTGAAGTATATAACAGTGAAACAACACACCTACATAGATATTTAACTTGACTTGTGAAATATTAAGCGTGGTATATATATATATATATATATATATATATATATATATATATATATAACTTCTTTGTAATACAGTAGGAAAAATTCCAGCAGAGTGCTCGATTAATTAAGAATTAAAGTTAAAAAATAAAAAAAATAAGAGCGTAATATTTATTTATATTGGTACACAAAATAAGTACAACATTCGTACACTCGGTTTCAAACACGGAAGGACTAAGCCATCCGGCTCTCTTCAGCTTCTGAAATGACAACAAAAGTTGAAGAGAGCCTGATGGCTAATTATTCCGTGTTTCAAACCGACGATACGAACGTTGTACTAATTTTTCTGTACCAATATATATATATGTATATATATATATATATATATATATATATATATATATATATATATATATATATATATATATATATATGCGTGTGAGTGTGTGCATGTGTGTGTGGGGGGTGTATGTGAATGTCTGTGGGCTAACTCGGAAAGCTGAACTTATTTAGCGGCATTTAATATGGCCGAATTCTCTGTCAACAAACGTGTTTTCTACAAAGAAAAATGAAAGTCACGTATATCAGACAGATGATGATCACATTCAAAATTGTTCTCTATACATGGGGTTGTTTCATCTATGCCGTCATGTTTCTTTAGTCACACAATAAATGGACGAATATACTGTGGCCCCATAGAATCTATTCCTTCTTATATGATGTGTTTTACTTTGTACTACACCTTCAGGTCGACTTGCTGGCATTATTAAACAGTCATCACTTTCTTAGTCGTGGTCATTTTTCAAAAGCATTAACAACATTTCTTTTTGCTTACAGCATGTTACAGTTTTCTGCGATTTTGCAGACAGATTTATCGATAAAAAACATGTCGATATTTCTATAGGTGGCTTATATAGTACACATTCTGAATGCTTTCATAATTTCCAAAAATATCTCTTTAACCTTTACACATTATCGATAATATTCAGTATTGAGTACACATTCAAATCATGAAGTTCATATATCTATCTATCTCTCTATCTATCTATATACAGCCACACACATCTCTCTCTCTCTTTCTCTCTCTCTCTCTCTCTCTATATATATATATATATATATATATATATATGTATATATATATATAGTGTATATATTAATGTTGAACATAAATCAATAAATTGCTGGATCGCAGAAGAGTGAGGGCTAATACAAATAATTTATTTTTAAACTATGTTACATATTTGACAATTGTGCTGCGGTTGTATCCATATTGGTTGACTTTTAAAAGGTCTATACGCACGGTACTCGTCAGCGTACTTAATGAAGTCAAAATAGAATGAGAAATGGCGTGATAGCGATAAAGAACCGGTGCATTCTGGAAATGTATCGTTGGAAAAATATATTTGTTGGGTATTGTTTGAGTTTAGTATAAAATAGTGTCATTTTATGTTATTGTATATTCATTATCGTTTCGCAATTTATTACCTGAATAGGTAATAAATTGCGAAACGTAATTGAACTCCTTAAAAAAGCATTTGATCAATGTGTAATGGGATATACTACTAAGTGATACCTGATTAAAACTCATCGATAAGAAAAACCAGTCTAAATGAAATTAATTCAAACAAAAATAAAAGAATAGCCCAATTAATTTAATAAATTATAATTTATGAGCTGTTGCTTTCAATAGAAAGTCAGTGAAGAAACGTAATGGTTATTTTGTAATTTTTTCTCATTTTTTTTAGAATGAACCAAATTTCTAATAAACATAATATATTTTGTTTAAAAAAAAGCATAGTTTACGTTCAGCGAATTTCTAACATAATCGATAGTATGTTGGATCTTGAGGGAAACATTTTCCAACTTCTAAACGTAAAGAAAACAATAATTCAGTTCCGAAGTGTCTCTTGTTTCTTTTTGAACGTCGTAACTTTGTTGGCGATCTATTTATCTACATTACAACGAAGAAATAGTATTTAATTATATTTGTTTATTGTAAATCAAGCTTGCGCTTTATCGAAACTATTCAACTCTTTGAACCCCGTCCTTTCTGTGTTAGTTTTGTTGTGTTTTTATTCGTCCTCGGCGTGTGTTTTCTTGAATACGATGGATTCTAAACCTACTATGTGTAAGTATACCGTTTTAATTTCCTTTTTTCCACAGAAAAAATAAAAAAGTTTACTTGCATGTACTATGCTAAAACTTGTAAAATCAAACTTTTATATGGGGGTGATCTTTTCTACTTCCGTTCTTATACATATAGTATGGGCATTATTAGTAGTAGTAGTAGTAGCAGTAGTCTTCATATTATAAATAGCTGTATCAATATTAGTAGTAGTTATGTATATAGTTGTAGTATTATTACTACTAAGAGTACTAGTAACAGCATGTCTGTTAGTAGTATAGAAGTAGTATTAGAAGTAGCAATATTAGTATTAGCAGTGACAGTAGTAACAGTAGTAGTAGTAGTAGTAGTAGTAGTAGTAGTAGTAGTGGTATAACGGTATAATAGTAGTTGTATTAGTCATGGTGAGTTACGCGTTACACAAGCATTATTATGCAGGACCAGTAACAGTAATTTTCGCCCGAAAACAGTACGCAATTATTCTTAGTTTCACTTATTTTTGTCCCCCAATTTATAAAATCGGAATACCTATGTTTTGAGGCATTTCCGTCTGTCCGTCCGTCCGTCCGGATTTTTCTCAGCAACCATCCATTGAATTTCTCTGAAATGTTGCATCAAGTTGTAACTTTGGTCAGGTTAGAAAGTGACATTCTCCGATTTTTGAAAAAACATCTGATTAGCCCCCACGGGGTCAATAGGCCCCGAAATGGCAAAAAATGACATTTTTGCCCCATAACTTTTAATCCATCCATTCAATTTCTCTGAAACTTAACCAAGATGTGAAGGCAATTGTTCCTAATAGAACATACGTATCGCTGATCTTGGAACAAATCTGCTTCACGCGCCCCCAGTGGTCAAAAGCCCCCAAAATTGCAAAAAATTACCATTTCCTCCCATAACGTTTAATCCATTTATTCAATTTTTTTAAAACTTGGCCAAAATGTAGAGGCATTTGTGCTGGATATAAAATGAGCATCCTTGACCTCAGAAAATATCTGGTTCGCGCCCCCATGGGGTCAAAGAGGGGTCAAAATGCCCCAAATTGCCCAAATTCATTGCATTTTACACTCGCCACATCGAGTCACATACAGAGGGGACCACGCATGCGCGGCTTGTTATTGTTGATTTACGTTTGAACTTGTGTTCACATCAGCGACCCTGGCATGTCGAGGTTATCGATCAACAACTGTTAGAAACTGATATCTCATCAGGAGTAAAGGAAATCTGATCCTTCCCTCAAATTATATTTGGAAACAATGAAATGGAAAAAGAGGAAAACAAAACGAAACAAAAAAAAAAGTAAGACTGGAAGGTCACTTGGTAACTGGAAACAATTGAACACTGGATATAAACCTCTGTGAACTGATGTTAAAGATGAAACAGGCCAGTTTTACGTAGCACCCTCCATATATATATATATATATATATATATATATATATATATATATATATATATATATATATGTATATATATATATATATGTATATATATATATATATATATACATATTCATATATATATATATATATATATATATATTATAGAATGTATTGGTTTATTAGAAGCGTTTTAGAAACAGTTTTCATACTTATATACATGCATTAATTTAAATCTAGTCACATAATGCTCAGTATTCATTACTATATATATATATATATATATATATATATATATATATATATATATATACATATTAAACAAAAAGTTACAAAAACACGCGCCAAGGTTTCAGATCCGAGAAAATCGGACCTTCATCAGCGGAGTCGTATAGCTTAATGAGTGAGAACAACCGCCAGGAATTTCAAAACATTGTCCGTTGGAAAGATGGAACACTTTCAGATTTAAAATGTTATCCTTTATTTTATCTAACAGTGTATTTATTTCATCTTTATTTTTCTTTATTTTCCTTATTTTTCTTCATCATTCTTTTTCATCTTTCTTTATCCCCCCCCTTTTTATTATTAGTACCTTTAAATCTTTTATGATTAGTACCCTTAGGACTTCATAAATATATAAATGGTGTGATTACAATTTATTTAATTATAAGTTTAATTTTAATAATTTATTATTTAATATTTTTAGTAATATATTATTACATTAGCATATTATTTCAATATAATTTTTTACTTAATTTTATTTTTAACGTTATCTCCATTTACTTTCGATAACATATATAGCGTCTCTATTAGTTAAATTTGAATCCTTTCCATAACGGGCTACGTAATTCCACGCACGTGACAATTTAAACCTGCTAGTTTCCCATCTGTCCAACTATTAACGTTATTCCCTTGTAATTTCTTGCTTTTTCTATGTACAGCGTCGCTGTTGTTTTGATCTGAAACCTTTCCATAACTGACTACGTATTTTCCACGCACGTGACAATTTTAAATCTGAAAGTGTTCCATCTTTCCAACGGACAATATTTTGAAATTCCTGGCGGTTGTTCTCACTCATTAAGCTATACGACTCCGCTGATGAAAGTCCGATTTTCTCGGATCTGAAACCTTGGTCCGGATGTTGTTGTAACTTTTTATTTAATATTAATAAATATCATGCTCTTATCAATTATCTAGTTAATTTTACTTTTGCATTAAAATTGAGCACTCTGCTGCGAAACTCTCCCAATTAAGAAATACGGTATATATATATATATATATATATATATATATATATATATATATATATGTATATATCACCAGATAAAACATTATTATAATGTAAAATGTTAGTCAGTTTATTGCATGTATTTATTTTCATTGTGTTCCTATCTATAGTTTCTAGATATTAGACCTGGCATTTTGTAAAACGATATCGTTTATAATATGAAATCATCTTGTTACTAGTTTTTATTTTAAAAACATGCATTCCTATGACGTTAAAATATAGAATAGAACAGATGCCTCTAATAACACCTGATATGCTGTAATCAATGCACTAAGCCAAATGTGTTAACTACAATATTTGAAAACTAATATCTTGGGACCATATTACCAGGAAAATAGATTCAAATACGTAAAGGAAGAAACAACAAAAAATTGTGTACTTAATCTTAATTGCAAAATTGATATTACAGCGACATATCGCTTATGATATATTAACCACTGAACATCGTGTATTTTTATTCGAGATATATGAACGGATGGCTTTCATACATGAAAATAATATATTTGCGTTTATGATTTTCATGGCTGATATTTTAATTTTTGATATAATTATTTTAGATCTTTATATATTTAAAATTTCCAACTAAACATCCACACGTATCCACATATTTGAATATATCTCCTTCCCTCTGTCTATCTCTCTTTATATATATATATATATATATATATATATATATATATATATATATATATATATATATACAGACAGATACACACACACGCACCCCCCACACACATATATATATATATATATATATATATATATATATATATATGTATATATATATATATATATATATATGATGGTGATGGGCTCTCCCGTTGATTTTGGCATATGATGGCCCTGTAATACGCTGACCGCGCGTGTAATTGTGAAGCAAGAGTTGCGCAAATCACCAACACCTATTCTGAGTCAGCACTGCCTGTATTCCAATGTCGAGATAAAGAGAGTGCACATACATCACCTGATATTCTTACATAGTCACCCATTTAGTACTGACCAGGCTCGACGTCGCTTAACTATATATATATATATATATATATATATATATATATATATATAATGAAAAAGGTTTTGTCGTAAATCATCTAATTATTGTTTTGAAAAGTATTGTCGGAGTCATAATAAATTGATGGGTCAGTTATCACAAAGTAAAGAGGGAAAAGGAAAGCGAGAAAAATATTATCTCATTATTTGCTATGTTTAAGTGAATAGCTCAATGAGACTTAAATCTAAAATCATGAAGTCAAAAAAATAATAGTCAAAATAACTATACGACTAAAATTATAACTCGACGTAATTTTCGTGGACTCATTTTTAAAAGTCTACGTCGATGGGATACGATTACATTAAATTATTGAAGGGCGCTGAGTGAACTGTAACGTAGTGAGAGATAGAAAACGGGAGGGCGGGGTGTAAGCGCTAATAAAAAATAGTCCGAATTACGATGATGGATAAGGAAGCGATTTCTGCTAAGGTAAAATAATAAAGAAGC
Source organism: Sepiola atlantica (assembly GCA_963556195.1). NCBI lineage: Eukaryota > Metazoa > Mollusca > Cephalopoda > Sepiida > Sepiolidae > Sepiola > Sepiola atlantica. Next base: position 170,044,733 of record OY744515.1, on the reverse strand, counting down.
AGGAATTATTACAACGAAGAAAAACATCTAGGCAGTGTTTTATTTTACTTTTAAAGCTCTCTTCACAAATCCAACTCAAGCGACATCTCTTTTTGCCAACAGAGCGCAGCTTTCTGCAGGCTAACAGCCTCCAACACGCAAACATGTTGTTCTGAGCAGGTTTTATTTTCTATGTCTTCTGAAAGCACCCAGGTTCGTCCTTTAATGAGTTTGATTTCCCTAGCTGTGACTTACGCATACACGCAGGAACATGTTGTGCTACTCTGACATCCAATTGCAGCAGAGTACAACCCACATAGTCAGCCTCACACTGTAGTATGGGAAGAAAGGAAGAGAACACAGTCATGGCGCTAAACACCACACGGGGCTGTATTGCATAAAAGTAGCGAGATATCACAGATGAAATTTTAACGGAAAAATTTGCACCACAGAAAGGAAGTTTCAAATACACCGGACACTGTATTAGACCGAAATAAGCGCTAGTATAAAACTTCGAAATAATGCCCTTGAGAAAATCATTCTTAGTAAGGATATCACGGATTTTTTTAATCGCAAGTGTTCTTTCAGTGCAACTCATGAGAGTACTGTAGACCAGGGTATTGATCAAAACTGATTGTTCTGAGCATAAGGTCAAATGAATCCCAATTAATGTGCATGCTCGGAAACGTTGGTTTCCTGTATATAATATATTTCAGCCCACGAAGAAACCGCCGGTATGATGGAAGAAACGAGCGAAGTTGACGAACGGCGAAGCAAGAGACAGGTATCAGTCGCGACACAAAGCAGGGACAACAATGGCGGTGAAGAGGAGGGACGCACGGTTAGTACAAATTATGTCCATACAACGGCGAGACAATAACGGTGAAGAAAGAGCTACGATTAGTACGAATAGTTCCAGGGCTGTTGGGATTCTCGAATCGAGAAACGACATATCGTCCCGTTAGCAGCGATGCCGTTCGTTCTGGATCAACAAGGAAGAGTTCTACGACGCCAGAGATTCCGACATTGGACGAACGTATCATCAACAGCAATTAAACATTGGCGAGTTGGTGCCAATTTGGCCAGCCTCCCCGTCATGGGGAGGAAAGATGCGAAGCGGGGTTGCCACGAGAAAAAAACTCAGAAGATAACAAAGAGTACAGGGACTCTGTAAGTAGAGATTTCGTTTATGTTGATTGATTCAGAGCGAACTTTTTAATGAGAAACAAACAAAAAAGAACAATGACCTAAGGCACACACACACACGCAAAAACAAATAATTGTTGGAAAAAAAAGGAAATGTATATACATATATACACGCGTAATATTATTAGCAGAAAAACATGTTAAATTAAAAAAACAGTAAACTTACAATATATACACACACACACACACACACACGCAAAACGTACACTTTTATAGAAGAAAAGACGTTGAGTCTTTGGAAGAGAACTTTTATTGACTCTTGTTTCTTTAATTTATTGATACGTATTTGTTCTTGTAGGGGGAGGAAAGAAGCTATTTTTTGTTTATTTTGTTGTTGTCGATAATTGAGGATGTTTGTTTTCTTTGTTGTTGTAAACAAAAAATTATGTATATCTATTGAGAGAGAGGCACGTTATGTTTTTCCCAGTGTGTTTTCTTACGTAACCAGAAAAAAAAGAAGTTTTTGGTTTTACGTGCGTTAAAGTTTTAGTATATACAAAAAAAAACAGTGACTAATTAAAAAATAAGTTGAGGTCAGCCAATTAAAGGGAGTTAGAATGAGAGGATTGACCTTTGTGAGGCGATGATTTTATTTTTTGGGGAGGTCCTGTGTTTAAGACCGTGAGGCCGTATCTCTTCTAACTGAGGGTTGGGATTGAGTTATGTTCGCTAAGCGTTACCCACATAGGGTAGCACAAGAGGGGGTTTGCGATTATACAGACAAAGAGTTGTTCGATGTCACAGGCGTGAAAAAAGAAAAAAAGCGAGTTGTGGCCATGAGTAGTTGGCAAGATTATGGATACTCTTTGGTGACCTCAGGGTTTGCCGAATTTTGCATTGGTCAATCGAGCATGAATGGTAATAATTCTAAGTAGGAACGGGTCCGTCCTAGGTTTTGGATGTGACCGACCGTGCGCAGAGACGCCTCTCCACCCCCACGATATAGTTAGAATCACGGAAAGGGCACAGTTAGCAAGCAATGCAAGCGAGTCAGCATCAACGGGGCTTGGAGTTAATTGGTGAGAGGGAGCACTTCGTGCGCGTGTCGGGCGCAGAAATAGCCATGGATAGGTTCAAGATGAAAGAAGGTGCCGTATTTTAGGGTCCTGAAATAGCAAATAGATAGGAAATGTGATCGGATTGAGGCCCGATGTGAGTGTCCAAAAGACACACCGTTTCCACAGAGGTGTCTTGAACCGTGTGCAGATATAGTGCTTATAGATAGTACGGCACCTAAAATTGAAATCGTGTGCTGACCATGTTTTGAAATAGGGGTTCTGTTATTCGCCGTAGTTCGCGGTAATGTCCGCTAGTTAGAAAATGACCATCGGTTGTAAATCGATGCTATAAAGTACGAGTGTACGGTGAGTGTATGCCTATGTGTTGGTGTGGATGCCCCGGGGTCAGAGATCAGACCGTTGTCTGCTCAGTGGTGAACTGAGCAGGTGATGGGGCGATGTCGCCCGATAATGTTTGTGACGGGGATGTCCACAAGTGCCGATATTGATCGTAAGAGAGATTTCCTTACATCTAGGAGATTACGTCATGGGCCGAATGAAGCGGCCGATTGAAGAGGTTACACGTTGGAGGTCCTGTCGTACTGACCCCTGGTTCTATAGGGTTCTATAGTTGCCAAAAAATACTTTGTTTACTTAATTTGTATAATTATATAATTGTTTGCTGGTGTTCGATTATCATTTGTTTGTACTATTTGCGTATATATTTTTGCTGATATTACAAGTAATTAATATAAGTTGTAACAAAAACTGACAAAAATCGAAACAATGTTCAGTACTTTTAAAATGGCGTGCGCAACGCGCATTCCCTTCTGCAACGGGAGTAATTTTATTTGACACATTATGGGTCTAATTCTCCACCGCCGCCTCCACAACAATTAACAAGCAACACAAATGTTTAACTTACTAATTATTGTTATATACCTCGTAGGTTTTACTTAAAAGCAGCATTCATTATTCATGATATAGAATTGTATAAATAATTTAATAACTAAACGGTTTGAAAAAAGTTTTAAAATTTATTTCTGCATTTAATTTTCGTAGTTTACCATTTCCGTTAAAAAAAGAAATAAATAAAATTAAACTTATCGTTTACAAACCACCTTTTTACTATTCTCTCCAAATTACGAAAAATGGATTCGTAGTATAATTGTAGATTAACATCTTCTGTTAAATCACCCCATCTTCCAGAAAACGGACAAAATAGATTCTTCTTTTTAAGTGATTATGCATGAACTCCCAGGAAAAAAAATTGTGGAAAGAAGTACAAACGCTTACTTTAGAGTTTAGTGTAGGGATTAGTTTCGTGCGTACATTTAATTTAAAATGATCCCCTCATCCCGGACCATTCTACCGCTGTAAGGCAATTAACTAAATTCTGTTTTTGTTTGCTACGGGAGCTAAATCCGTAGCGTTTTTTTTTTTGGGGGGGGGGGGGGTGAGCTCTACTTTACATGTCGTTTTTTCATCTAGCCACTATGAAATAGGGTTAATAATTAGTAAAAAAAGGATGAGTTCCCCTTACAAGTTAGAGTCGCCCGGAGATGGAGTATCATTTTACGTTAAATATATATGTAAGTGATTGCCTACTCTAAATTCTGAAGTAATTGTTGTTGTTTTCGACTTTACGTTTTCCACAGTGTAATCGCCTAACAAAGTATAATGTCATGTTTTTAAGGGAGTAGCGGAGGCTGTAGAATATACACATTTACCCATACTATATTTCTTAAATTTTGTATTTTTAAACTATACACCCCTTTTTAAATTTAAATTCTGAGCAATTGTGTTGTTTAGCTGTGTTTATCTTTCCCGTGAAAATTAAATAAATAACTTATTTTAACTTAGCTCATTAAATAACTTATTTTTAAGGCGTAAATCAAAAATATAAAAAATGTGGGGGTGGAACATTTACACCCTCATCCCACTCCCCCAAAATAAGATACTACTTTTTAGCCGATTACGTGTGAAAACCCTGAAAAAACCGATGACGGTGATGGTGATGATGATGATGGTGATGATGATGATGATGATGATGATGATGATGATGATGATGATGATATCTTCTTTTGTTTTACTATTCATTAACTATTTTTCATTTTTTAATAATAAGTGCAAAAGGCACAATGTAACGAAGTTTAAACCCTCTGTGATATGAGATTGTTTGATTTGATCAATCGACGTTTAACTATTCTACTTGTCATATTTCATTATGTAACCAGTTTTTAATGGTCAATTCACTTTCATTATTGTGGTGAAACAAAATCAAATTATTCGACTATGAATATCTTAAATACCATATCAAGTAAC
>OY744515.1:170017725-170037725 GCA_963556195.1 Sepiola atlantica | reverse complement strand
GTTATCATTTGTATTCCTCTCGTGATAAGAATAACATTATTTGAAAAGTCATGATTTTAGGAAAAATCTCCTGTTCTGAACAACTGAATATGTAATTAACTTTGTAATTTTATCCTCCTCCTTTGGTTTGCCTATATATATATATATATATATATATATATATATATATATATATATATATATATATATATATACTTCTTTGTAATTTAGTGGGAAATATCCCAGCAGAGTGCTCGGTTAATTAAGAATTAAAGTTAAAAATTAAGAGCATATGTATTTATTTTGGTACAGAAAAATTAGTACAACATTTGTACCGTCGATTTAAAGCATGGAAGGTCTTAGCCATCCGACTCACTTCAGCATCTGTTGTCATCTGTTTTGGAAATGTGAAGTCACATGACACTCTCGTTGGAACGCGTTATTTGCTCAGTGTATAGTGTATGTTTGTTTCACTTTACATTTAGTGTAATGAAAGTGTTGAGATTTAAACCGGAAGAGATTTGGAGAAATATAATGATATAAGATTAAAGGGAATAAAAATAAAATTAAAATAAAATTAAAATTAAGATAAAATTTTTAATTAAAACATGAGAAATAAAAAGATAAAACAATAAAAAATAAATAAAAAATAAAATATAAAATAATAAAAATTGTTTCTATGTAATTCCCGTGAGCCAATTTTATTGGTTTGTATCATTAGCCGTTACTGTTTTGGGGTTTAAAGGTGTGCGTTCTAAAAGGAAAACTGTTAGTTAATATCGTGTTAAAGTTCTATTAGACGGCCCAGAGTAATTTTAATGAAGAAATTGCTAGATCTAAGGGAAGTAACTTTGTTGGAAATATAAAGGTTTTAAGTTGTTTACATGGATTTGTTCGATTAGTCTAATGATTGATAAATAAATTAAATATGTTTGTGAAAGTCGAAGTTTTTGCTCCTTAAATTTATGTGGATATGGGCTGATGAGGTGTTTGTTCGTATGTTTTAATTTGTTTATATTATAATGATGGGAAGTAGAGGGGGGTAGCTAAACATTATGTGAATCGGTCAGTCCAGTTTATGAGTAGTGCTTGTCCTTGTAAACATACCTTAGAGATTTCATCGCGGTTATTCAAACAGGCTGTATTCGGATCAATGATGTCCCTTGAAATGTGGTATTTTTTCAGCGTCACAAAGACGACATCTGTTTATGGCTGGCGAAAAGAAAGTATGGTTTTCTCTCAATTACTTTCCATTAGATGGTGAAGGGTATATTTTCTTCTTTAAGTTGCCATATTCGGGTCGCGAGTGCCGTATTTGCCTTGTTTTTGTATCTGAAGGTGTTTCTGTGTGCGTATAATGTGTGTTTGAAGTTTCCCTTCGTCATTCCAATGTACTTTTCTGCACTACCGGTATTCTGGTTCATGACGGTTGCTTCATATATGATTGAATCGATTTTGCAATTTCCCTCTAGGGGGCAGTTGTTTTTGTCTTGGCACGGGCAGCCTGCGTTTGTAATTGTTTTGGGTTCCGCAGAGATCATTTTTCTTATTGAAGGGGCAGTGGAATAGTTGCCCTTAACAGAATTTCTGTTAAAATGTTTGTATAGGTCACTTGTGGGTGGCTAGTGTCTGTCGAGTAATTTGAGGAAAAGGTGGCCTACCTTTGTCTTGGTATTGGTGGATTTGGAGTGGGGAACACCAGATCACCGATTTCCTTCTATTGCGGATCCCCCGTGATTGGTCTCGGGTGGGGGTGTATGAGATCTCTTCTCTGAACCCGCTGTCGCGGAGCGCTTTGTTGTAATATGGTGCTGCTTGGTTGAAAATTTCGGGACTGGATGGAAGATTGAAATTTCTTTGAAATATATATATATATATATATATATATATATATATATATATATATATATATATATAACACTCAATGTATGTATGTGTGTGTGCGCTATAGGAACACAATTAACGAATCTAGATAACATCTAAAAGTGTATTCTAATGTACACTTAACCGGGAAAGTTAATGGGCGAATTCTCGAATCTCTAAATTCACTCCTAAGTGGGCTAAGTTGCAGATTTAGTCTGGCGTTGATTATTTATGTTCAGTTTAATTTTAATTTAATTATGTATTAATTTAAATAGAAACCAATTGTATCATGTTTTCTTTTTAATAAACAAATTGCAAGTCATTCCCGAAAATAAAAATGCAAATCCTTTCCTCAAATTCAATCGGTAATTACATTATAGGGAGAATACGGGGAATGTTGGGAGAGTAGGAATTAAACATTATAATACAATAATTCTAGGAAGAAAGAGGAGAGAAACTAACCTAAGGTTTACTAAGCAAACTAATAATTCAAAACAGAAAATGAGTCAGCATTTTTTTAGATTTCGCATTTAAGTGAACACTGTCCGCCACTGTTCGTCACTACCCACCACTCTCAGCCCTATAAAGAAGTAGCCAACTCATACTTCAAAACAGGAAATGAGTCAGCATTTATTAGATTTTACATTTTAGTGGAGACTACCAGCCAGTGCCCGCTAGTGTCCGCCACTGTTCGCCATTATCATATATTAATATATATATATATATATATATATATATATATATATATATATATATATATTGGTAAACAAATTTATAGAACGAAATTATTAAAACTCTAAAGGGACATAACTCCCACAAACAAAGCTTGACTCACACGAGTTATCAGCCCCTACCACCGAGATAATGATTATTCAGTATATTATTAACAAACAAACAACGTTAAAAATAAATAAATAAATGAATAAATGAAAATTAAATTACTCAGTATATTTACTAACAAATTAAACAGCAACGGTTAAAATAGCAAATAATAATTTATAAAAAATAAATAAACTAACTTCTGCGGACCTGCTACTTAAAACAAACCAACATTTCCGGCCCCGGCTTTTGGCAAAAAAAACACACTCCAACGAGTGGTAGTATTTATTTTATTCTGAGGATGAGGTATACCCTCGAAAATTAAAAAAAAAAAATAATAATGAAAAGGACACACTCCAACCCAACACCACGGTCACGATACACTGGTAAATAAAAAAATAAAAAATTGACTTTTCAATATTGTCACTTTGTTTTGTTTTTACGATTCCACGTGTCGTATGTGTCACTTTAACAACGCATTGTTATCGCCTTCAAAAAAAAAATATTATTCTTACACTATACACAATGCTCCAAGCGAACTACAACATTCTTCTCATATATATATATATATATATATATATATATATATATATATATATATATATTGTCATGTATAATAAACCCCCTACCCTGTATATAGTAATACATATACTAATATTACTATTAAGCTATGATATTGTAATCTACTTTTTCATGTGTGCACATCCTCTACTATTGCAAATATTTAATGATAAAAGTTTTAAAGCGTATAAAAGCAAGTTATGTGAGAACAGTGATCAAAGTGATAACTTAATCTGCCAACCAATTAACTAGAAACACTTTGCTTTTTGACTCTGTTAGTACATATATATATATATATATATATATATATATATATATATATATATTTTATTTTCGTTTTCATACCAACAAATTTAAGAAGACATCCGTGATAAATTTCATTTACGAGCACATCCCATCTGTGGAGTAACGTACCACGAGGCTGCTTTCCAACAGACTACAACATGGAAGTGTACAAGTCAAATGTAAGCAACTACATGTTGAGCCATCTTCTTAGATAATGAATTTCGTTTAATTAATATTCTGTCCATTTTACAAATTGTTCCGAATAATCCTGTGGTGGCGGTAAAACTGGCAATACATTTAACCCTTAACTTCGAGTGGCCAACGTGCTTTGATAGGCGTTGATCCATCAGTAAAAAAAATATAATGAACTTATGTATTATACAAACAATTTACTTTCGGGCAACTGAAAATGTCTTAAGCTACGAAATAAGTATTGTTTTCTCTCTCTAGTATTTACTCATATTTATATTAATCATGGAAGTTTTCAATAAAATACATACGGTTTAATTTCCCATTCTCGATATTCCGTAAATCAATTCTGGTATTAGAAATTCGGACATCTTTTAATTTACAACTTATTGGTGCTTAAGAAGAAATAATAAAAAAATGCAGCTGTTTATTCAAATCGTACTGTATATAAGTAAGATATGAAGTAAGATTTCTATTCATACACTCTAGGCTCAATATGAGAGCATGAATTCAAACGGTATTGAGCCGTTATCGTCATTTAGAATGTAATAAATTGGCTTATTTAAGCTTATTTATCGTATATAAGTTACCTTACATATTTCGGTTATACGACATGCGATCGATTTGAAAACAAACGGCGTTTACTTTAATATACGCAATCATTCGCGTATTCCGGTGTCCCGTCATTCTGGTTACACACACCTCATCGTTCGTTGAAACTTTAACGTGTCTCACCGTTGTAGTAGTTTACATGGTAACATTAATTGTCACCGCTTATGACAACTCCTGCTACGTTGACCTCTCAAACTTGACCTTCGCGGTTGCTGTAAGACAATTTGAACAATTATTTCATGTATATCCTGTCCTGTTTTGAAAAAATCGTTATGTAAAAAACATATACATTATCGCTGCATTTAAACACAATAAAATGAAAACTGCCTTCCTCATCATGTTTGACAGAAAATTGCAATATAACGAAACGGAGCGCTTTCGTGTTATTTTGCAATAATTATAGTTCTAAGGATTACGGATAGCAATCATCCCAGGCACTACCTCCTACATATAGAGGGGATATGTTATGAGCGCAGGGTTTGATCCATAAGCTAGTACCGGCGAGACCGATCAGATCATTTTGGGGACGAAATTTTTAAAAAAATCTTATTTTATCAATACAAATTAGCTTTTTATGGGCCATTTTCAACATAAACTAAGTGTTAATAGTTCTTTTAAATATTAATTATCTTTTAATGTTTTTTTTAATAAACATTTTATTTGAGTGGTGCTTTTTAATACAAATTGTCATTTAATGGTTCTTTTTATTACAAATTGTATGTTAATGGTTCTTTTAATACACATTGTATTTCAATGGTTCGTTTCAATACAAATTGTATTTTAATGGTTCGTTTCAATACAAATTGTATTTTATTGGTTCTTTTAGTGCACATTGTATGTTAATGGTTCTTTTTCATACAAAGTGTATGTTAATTGTTCTTTTTAATACATATTGTATTTAAATGGCTCTGTTGAATACAAATCTTATTTTAATGGCTATTTTTCATACAAATTCTATGTTAATGGTTATTTTAAATATAAATTGTATGTCAATAGTTATATTTAATACATATTGTATTTTAATGGTTATTTTTAATAAAAAGTGTATTGTAATGGTTTATTGTAATACACATTGACTTTTACTGGTTCTTTTTTATACAAATTGTATTTTAATTGTTCTGTTTAATACAAATTGCATTTTAATGGTGCTTTTTAATAGAAATTGGCTGCTTACGGTTACGTTACACCGCATATACAAAGAGTATTTTATTCACAAATACGTATATACAATGACAAGGTTGAGTCCATCGTCTTAAGCATTTCCCCCATAAGTTGTGGTGCATAGTTTAACTACCGGTCACTTTAGAAGTGTTAATTACTGAGAGGATAATAGGGCGGATTTCTTTCTTATCGTTTTTTTAGAGTAAAAAATAAACGTTTTACGGTAAAATGTGTGTGGGTGTGTGTTATCACTTGTAAACTTCGACTTGTGTTTGTATTTCCAGCCGGACTCGTGGAAGGATATACTGACACACATCGATCTTGCATTATTTAGTATTCATCAAAGCTGTTCAAGTAAATCTATAGTATCAGGTATTAGCAAATCCGTTCAAGCGATATACATTTATTGCGTTACGACCAATACGCTTTTATCTGCATTGTAGTTCTAGCGGGGCCAATCTGGATATATTTTAGCAGATTTGTATGTGTTTACTTACGCAAAAATCTCGCGAACCGTTTCCGTCCTCTTTATTTTCGAATTGCAACTTATTGACTTCCAGTTAGCGATTAGGTAAATAAAAATGAAATCTATTTCCCGGTGTTTACACTCATTAAAAAATAGCACCTCCATTCAAGATTTTATGTATAGGCTAACATATTTATATACATTAAAGAGAGAGGAATTCGTATTTACTCTAGTACTTTTAGTGTTCTTGGCCTTTTGGCTACGATCAAAATATAGTATCTGTTCCGATGGATACTGCACCCCATAGACTGGTATTGTCTTGGACTTCGGGGTTTGATTTACGCCTGTCTATGGGTCTGTCCTCTGCAGTTCTAGGAGGTCCACCCTCCCAGGCTTCGTCTCCCCTCTTTGGGGAGGAGTAAGTTTATTGCTTACTGCCTGAGGCGCCCCTACCAGGGAATGCCGACGGGGCTGCCCAGGTAATTTTTAATGGCCAGAGTGCTCACCTTCTCGGGCGCTGGCTTTTCAAACCCCACTTTCCCGACACGACCTTGGGTCACATCCTACTTGTAACATAACACTGGCCTAGTGCCTAACTCCTGAAGAGGAGTAAATAAATACTCTACTACTTTTAGTACTGTTGTCTGTACATGAAATATTGCAAACATTTAAATTTTTGTTATTATGTATTACTTGAATACGTTCTATACACGCCAACAAATAGTTATAAAGAAAAAAAAACCGAGTCAACATATACATATGACGTCAGAAGTTGAAGCGCGAGTTAATTCGGTTCTTTCATTTTTCCAGGAAACAGGCTCTGCTTGTTCTATAGATTAGCTGTGTCATTCAATAGGAAGCAAGAAAGAGCTATGTCTTAAGAAGTAAAATAAAAGTATTATAAAAACATTTATCTCCAGATGAACAATATATACGGGGTAAGGTTACGTTTATGTGCACACTAATCTGGAGATTCCCCCGGATATCAAGCGAGTCTAGACAGGTTCCATACAACCTGCAAAGAAAACAATGCACATAGTCATACACGTATCGAAACAACATCATATGTACCCTATACACACACCGAAATGTAGTAGACATTATCTTCTAAGCAAACGTGCAGGCAAAGGTATACATAACTCGCACGTGCACACATACCCACAATTAAACACATACATATATGCGTATTATATATATTCAATCATATGATATATATATATATATATATATATATATATATATATATATATATATATATATATATATATATATATATATATGGCGACATAATAAATGGCGATTGTGAATTCAAACACAAAACAAAGTAAATGGTTACGACGTACAATATTGGTGTTTTCAAACTTCTAAGTATGTGAGGAAAATACTAAGTAACATATGTCCACGATTTTCTTAAATTCGGCTGGGGGGTACATAGAGTTAAAATATAAAATAATTATGAAATATAATTTGGCGAAAAGGCTTCAAGTATAATATATATATATACACATATATGTATATATATATCATCAAACACACATACACACACACACACACATATATATATATATATATATATATATATATATATATATATATATATGTCATAAAACACAGATACACACACATACCTACATATATATATATATATATATATATATGTATATATATTTATATGTTTTTCAACAAGTAAATGCTTTATATCAAGCAAAATTGGTCTTCAAATACAGCTGTCAATACATAGCTAAACAAACGGAAAACGGAAGTGATGATAATACAAATTGGATCACATGCAACATTAATTAAATCATCAATTGTTCAAATAAGAGTTATATAAACATTTTTTTTACTTTCCTTAATCCACGGATTTTCAAAGATCTGATCAAATTCGACGAACAAGTCATTAAAATAAACTGTAATTCAAATATTTGAAAATATAAAAAAATATAAAATATATTGTTCTATTAACTTCATCTCAAACTTTCTACAGCCTTCATTTATACACTTAGGCAAAACAAATATCCCCGAAATCACCCTCTTCTAGTCTCATATGTTTATAGGATGTTTTGATTTTGACTATATCTTTAAAGAGTTTTTTTGTTGGTGTCTCGTATTCGTTCTAATTCTGCAGTTCTGCATATAACGGATTTTTATAAACCTGTTATTTTCACTCGAAACCAAGTGGTCTGCCCAGTGAATTATACCACGTAAAATGCACAATGCACTCCCTGACTTTTATGTAGAAGACTGGTGTAAGGTATAAACCATCGTTAATTCATGTTTAATATCCTCCTGAAGCATTTTTGTGGTTCTTTACAAAACCCTTGATAGGCCACCGAAGAATACAGGAATATCGACATAACACAAGCCTACTAGAGGTATTTTTATAATATAATGTATATATAATATATTTTCAAAATCTTGCATCAGTTGCTAGACAATGATACAAATCAATTTAGTAAAAATGAAAAAAGAAATGAAAAACCTGAAAAATGTACATTGAAACATTAGAAAATACAAATAAAAGGATCAGAGTTTCTTTCAGTCGGATGGCGGATGTTTTCATAGAAACTGTTAAACGCATTCTACAAAAAAAGAACAATTATTGTGTTTGTAGAATGCGGCACGTCATCAATTATATGAGACTGTATAACCCTAAAAAGTAAGGAGATGAACGTAGCGAAAGATAAAGCATAGTGAGCAGATTTAATTTGAATTAACCGATATGAACTACTTGTATTGCTAACACTTTTCAACATAGTTGAAAGTAAAGTGAATGTATGAATTAAAATAGCATACTTTTTATTAAAATATATTATAATTTTACAATTAAATTAAGCACAACCCAACATAATATTTTTAACCTAAAAATAACTAAATACTTTTCCTAACGCTAACTAATGTGTTTTAAACTTTAGAATGTTGCACATTAAATTTAGAAATATAAGATATATTTTATGACAAATAAAAATATTCCGTAACACACACAAAAATAGCACACAAATGATAACAATAAAATTCGTATTTTGTATTTAAACAGAAAGAAATAAAGAGCAATTATACAATCATAAATTATGTGATATGAGTATTTAAAAGATGAATAAAACCATTTATGAAAAAGTAAATTTCATATTTCGTATTTAAATACGAGAACCAAATCAATATATCCGATTTTAAATGAATTTTAAACCAAATGCATGGTGTTTGTAGAAATACATCGTAATTATTATAAAGAAAAGGAAAGATTACCATATATATATATATATATATATATATATATATATATATATATATATATAATGTGTATTCATTGCTTTTATGTACATATATAATTAACAATTAAAACATATATATATATATATATATATATATATATATATATATATATATATATAACGCCATACGACCGCCAGCGTATTAGTTGATTGGAGTTTGGCAGAAAATGTTAAGACTTATCGTCAATGCCGCGGTGAAAATTGGAATTTTACGTATTAGGTAAAAAAAAGTCTATTAATTTAACTATCATACCTAGACAGCAAATCTAATACTCTTTTAAATATATCATACACAAACATTAGACCACTAAAACTGTAAACATACCTCAGATCCTTATAATAGTGATCCTAAAAAAAACGAAATCAAAATACACATCTATCATTTTCCCACAACATTCATAAGAAAATAAATAAGGGGCACATTATATGATTAACATGACTTAAACTAATTATAATCGCACGGAAGTAAATTATAAATATTTCACACAAACGATCATACGCCTAAAGGTATAAAACCACACCTCTGTTGCATAACCTATTCTCTCTTAACACATCATACTTAGCTTCTATTTATATATATATATATATATATATATATATATATATATATATATATATATATATATATATATATATATAATAAGGAATAGGTAAAATAAATACTTTTTGAAGCATTAACGATGCGATATCAATTTTTTTTTTTTAAATAAAAATAAATCGGAACCGATTTTTTTATTATTATAAACTTGCATTTTTTTGTTAGTTTAAAGTGATACAGATATTTCGCCAAAAACTTGGCATAATCGGTGTGTAATATATCCTGATGTCATCGGATTTGTATTTTTTTCTTATCGGCTTTTGTTGTTGCAGCCGGGCCAAAGGGGTTAGGTGTTGTTTCCCACTTTCAAATATGAGATTGTGAATGCGCACGTGATCGGTATAAAGTGTTTTAAATATCTGTATCATTTTAAACTAACAATAAAATGCAAGTTTATAATAAAAAAAGAAAAAAAAATCGGTTTCGATTTATTTTTCTTGTTTAAAAAAAAAATCATATCGCATCTTTAATGCTTCAAAAGGTATTTATTTCACCTATTCCTAATTAAATTTAACAATAGATGCTTCTTAAAAAAATATGAACCTTAAAACACTTTATACCGATCACGTGCGCATTCACGATCTCATATTTGAAAGTGGGAAACAACAGCTAACCCCTTTGGCCCGGCTGCAACAACAAAAGCCGGTAAGAAAAAAATACAAATCCGATGACATCAGGATATTTTACACACCGATTATGCCAAGTTGTTGGCGAAATATCTGTATCACTTTAAACTAACAAAAAAAATGCAAGTTTATAATAAAAAAAATCAAAAAAAATCGGTTTCGATTTATTTTTCTTTCTTTTTTAAAATTGATATCGCATCTTTAATGCTTCAAAAGGTATTTATTTTACCTATTCCTTATTAAATTTAACAATAGACGCTTCTTAAAAAAATATGAACCTTAAAACACTTTATATATATATATATATATATATATATATATATATATATATATATATATATATATATATATATATGCTTAATACAAATACTTTTTCTGCAAGTATTCCGATGCGTGGTTTTCTGTTTTACACAGTGCAAGATCGAACTACCATCTCAATATTATTGAGGCGTTAGTTATTAAGAATTCTCGATCTAGGCTGTGTAGACAAAAGATGTTGAAGCATCAGTTCGAGGTATTTAATGATTAAAATCGACCATAACGTTGAGAGATCTCCTTTTTCATTTTTCTCAATCGTTTTCTCCAACTTAAACAATTTTTCGACTCATATCTCATTCGATTTTCTTAGTTTTTTAAATCATCATTCCGACGTTTCCTCTTAGAGGGTCAGACGATGAGGACTTAAGGAAAATTTTAGCAATTTTCTTTATTGTTCACCCGCCCGTTTAATTGATTAAAATATGTTTCCCCTGAAATTTAGCCTACCATTTAGTTGTACGCGAAATTTACTTATGTAAAGTATTGTTAAATATTACATAAATATAACATAAATATTACATACAACTTATGTCTGAATATCCTGCCGTATATGCATTTCATTGTCCGAATAAGAATCTTAGTTTCGGGTGTGAATAGGCCGATAAATCTGGCATAGTGTTAACTGCTACGAAAGGATATCCATACTTAACTTATGTGTTATATATAATAATAATTGCCTTTAAGAAAACATGCTGCCTTTTTATACATATATAAAGATATATATATATATATATATATATATATATATATATATATATATATATATAGATTACTAGGTATGTATATATTAAGTAATGAAGTTCAAATATACTAATAAAATGAACATAAAACGATTGTGTTTAAATGTGCTCAATAATGTTTGAGTGTTTATTTAATTATATATATATATATATATATATATATATATATATATATATATATATACATTGAACACTTCTATTCTAATTTAAATTACATTAGAGTGTCGAGCCTCGGCGTACATAGACGTGTATTAGTTTCAGCTAATGGATGACTATATATATATATATATATATATATATATAGTGCATACATTGTTGGCATCCCTATGTCTCCGGAGACAATAGAGTTATGTACCTCAGATAACCCTGTTGTAGAATTTCAGTGCATGTTGTTACTGTGCCAGCTAATCCTGTATCGAGGCTTTGTTGTAGTGGCCACAAAGGTAAATTGGGATCATGTCGCGAGAGCTCAGTCGCAGTCTTTTACCATATGTGATCTCTCCTTTAACTCAACTGATTGTCTCTTCGCCTTCCACCCTTCATGCAGCATGACTCGACAGCTCTTCCCTAGCGTCTGCCATCCTCAGCGACGGACTCGCATCTTTTTGGGTCGATGCCATCTGGCTTAATGTCTCGCTTGCAGACATCCTTGTAGCGTAGGTCCGGTCTTCCTGCCGCTCTGGAACCGGTTGCGATTTCGCTATAGAGAATACAATTTGGGATCTTTATATCGTCTATTCCCCTGCCATGGTCAAGCCACCGCAGTCGCCGTTGGGTGAGCAGAGCGAACATGCTTGGGATGTCCGCCTGATTTCATACGTTTTTTTAGTGTCTCTGCCAGGTAATTCCTAGGATTATCTTCAGGTTGCGCAGGTGGAAGGTATTGAGTCTTTACTTTTGGGTGGAGTTGAGGCCCCAAATTTTAAAGCAGCGTGATGTGCACGCAGGTCTTGTACATTTGCATTCTGAAATGTATTTATAATATAGTAGTAGTAGTAACTTACTCTCAGGAAGAGTAAAGTAAATCCCCATACACAACAGTTTGCATTACCTCTACTTCTCCTTACTAAAATGAAAATCAATATATGATGACATTTAAACGTCTTTATAGAGTTGTTATGCATATTTTCATTAAAATCTACGAGATTATTTTATGCTGGAATATATTAAACAGTTAATGCCTTTTATAAAGGAGATCTTTATAGTAAGTAAAACTCAGAGAATTTTGATTAATTCATGTATTATTTATATGGAATCAGTTTAATACGAATCTAAAAAAATGAATTTCGAAACAGGAGAGTTTCCCCATTTTCTGCTTTCTTATTCAATTATTATGTACATTTGTGGACTATGTATTAATCTAGGTCTAACACCTACTGTATAGATTTCACAAAAATTGGCAGAATTTTAACATTCACGAAAGCCGTGCACCCACCTATCAATACAACTACATAAAAGTAAACATAACCAATGTAGCGCACCCCTGTAGTTATCAGCTATATTAAAATATGTATGATGATCGATTCATTAGTTTAGGATGTTAGGGTGTGCAACAAATTACCTATATATATATATATATATATATATTTATATATACACATATATATGTATATATATATATGTATATATATATGTATATATATATGTATATATGTATATATATAAATATATAAATGTATAATATATACATGAATATGCAGATACCTGACTTTATAAACATGCAGCCCATAAATAGTTAAATTTACAAATGAATAATGTGTGTATATTACCCACTGAGTTGCACAGCATATATATACAATAATAAATAAGTATCTATCAGGTAATCAGATAAGGAAAGCTAAACATGACGTCCTAAAAACCCTGTTCTTTTAGGAAAAAGATGCATTTAAAGGGACATTGTATTCCTATACGACAAGAGATAAAATATAATAGAGAAAATATATAAATATTCATATATATTTTAAATTTTTATCTTTCATATATATATATATATATATATATATATATATATATATATATATATATATATATACGTAAGTGTATGTATTGATATATAGTATATATAAATATTATGTAAATATATAATATATATATATATATATGTAATATATATAATATATTTATGTATATGTATATATAGTATATATAATATATTTATGCATATATATATATATATATATATATATATATATATATATATATGCATAAATATATATATTTAGAGAGTTTACCAAAATATGTCTGTCTTTTTCTTCCAGAGAGGATTCATCACAACGAAAAATTGTTTTATTTCATTTTTAATTTATTAATTTTGTAAAGCTATAGTTTCTTACAAGTGGGTAGCTACCTTGCAAGTACCTTGTTAGGCAGTTCATCAAGGGAGATACACATCTAAGATATTGACATCAGCAACTGACAATACACGACAGGTGTTTTAACCCAGTTGAAATCATTTAAGAAGAAAACAAGGAAAACGAGTTCAAAAGACAGCGCAAACAATTCGGCAATATATGGCCCTTGTGATGTGCCCCCACAAGAATCAAGTCCAGTGCAATCTTAAAGTGGGGATAAAAGAAAGAACGAGGGAAACACCCCCACCACTGGCGGAATACATGTCCGTATGCTAACCTAACACACCCCCCCGACACACACACACATTTATATATATATATATATGTGTGTATATATATATGTATATATATGTATACATATATATATATATATATGTATATATATATAGAATAATATGAAACTAAAAGTAAACTTTTAGTAGAAAGAACCTATAGTGAAATGGTACGAGATAGAGCAATTATAAAGATAAATGGACGAACAGTGATAAACATGCACGAATGTCCAAATTTATATCAAATTTCGATTGTTCAATGCAAGGTATATTCTGTAATAAAATTATGTTTAGGGAATCAGTGATGATAGTAAACGCTTGAAACGCAGCCGTATCTAGTGTAAAAAATTGTAATATTTATTTAATACAATACTGATATATATATGAATGAACTGATATTTGTGAATGGTTGAATATGTATTTTCGGCAACATAGTGAGAAACATAGACATATTGTTTCTTTCTTAACTTTACATTGAGGGAGGCAGACAAACTTGCATATTCCCTTAAAACACGTTTTCAAATAATTTATATATCAACACATTAATACAGAAAAAGAATAAATTACATTAAATTCTTAGTTATATCAAGCGATACATTTTTTATAGAATCGGTTCAGTTGCGTAGGCCTCAATAATATGTATGTGCTCAGTAAAACTGTACACAAAGAAACTTATCATTATATATTATGGAATAAGCATACTAGATACTATGGTTTTCCAACAAAAGTTATGATCCTGCAGTCTAGCCATCCAAATAATACCCGTCTTATGTTATCTTATACCAGCAATGGATTAAGGAATCCGTAATTACTTCTTGCTACTGGACTACAGCAATGCCGGTTCTGGGAGATGTGAGTTGCAGAGTTGCGCACACTTACTTCCCTGTAGACTTCGTTCGCATGAAGGTTAACACGCGGTATGAATTGTATAGTTTCATCGCTAAACGACCATAGAGTATCCACGCATTACAAGAATATCCGTATATGTATTATCTTCGTCGTCAAGTTTTAAATCATTTCAATTATCCACTAAATCGTGCTTTTTCTAAAACCTTTCAAACTTAATACTTACTTGGTTTTTATCTTATTTCTTCTTCGATTATATTGCCTTGTCTTGTTTCGAATTTTGCTTTTTCCGCTTTTGTTTTTGTTTTTTTTTATACCTCAACTCTAGTTCAATTACTAAACGGCCTATAAATTATTTAGAAAAGGTCAAGTTTGAAGTCAATTTCTAATCAGCCAGTTATTGTTCGCAAACAATCCCTTGCTATTCGCTGAAGCGAGACTCTTCTTCTCCGCCCCCGGATAATAGATCTACTTTGCGCGTGGGTTGCTGCATTTCTGGGCTAACAGATGATAATTATGATTAATTTCAAATTGGCTTGAGCTCTTATTTTGCATGACTAAAAATCGATCGTTCACGTCTATCAATCACTTTCTTTACGATCACTAATCCATGTTTATAAAAGAAACCATCAATTCCGATATGAATTGCAGTATCATATAATGCTGATTGTCGGCAGATATCAAAAGAGAGGCACATACATATATACACACACATATATATATATATATATATATGTATATATATACATATATATATATACATATATATATACATGCATATATATATATATACATACATATATATATAAATACATATATATACAGACATACATATATATATATGCCTACATTCATATATACATATATATATATATATATACATATATATATACATATATACATATATATATATACATATATATACATATATATATACATATATAAATATATATACATACGTATATATATATATATATATATATATATATATATATATATATAATTGTTTCCGCGTCTGCTTCAGTTTAGATGTGTATTTCTATATATATAGGTGTAATAAGTCAACAGAAAATCAGAAGCGCAGAAGTGGGAGTAAAACATTATCTAGTGAAAATTATGTCATCCTTTCTTTCCCTCTTTTGTTTTTTTCTGTTCCTTACGCCCTACATATCAGATATGAGCGAGCAAGGCAACCCGCTGTCTTTTAAAGAGACTATGCCCTAAAATACCGAGGTGACAGTTTGAACTAAAAAAAACCTTTGTTTCTTATTTATTTTTATTTTCTTCCTGGCCCATGTACACCGGATATAAAACAGAAAATACTCACAACTACAAATGACTGGTTTGTCAAATATCTATAATTTTTTTTTTTTTGCTGTTTCTAAGGGTCTTGTTTCCACTTCATAGAAAGTGTGAAGAAGGGAATTATTCCTGAAAATTATCTGCAGACTTTTACTAAATAACAACCAAAAAACAAAAGCTAAAATCCGGATTTACTTTATTTTTCGTCCAATCATTTCGACACGAAATAAATACTTGCATATTTAATTATGTTTTAATTCATTTTAAGTATTTAATTTACTAATATAATGATTTGTATCTTCCATTTTATGTTTTTCTGTTTACTAATAATGTATACATCATCAACTCAATGATTTGACAACAGGGCTGAAGTCCAATAAATACACTGATTCATTGGTGCGTATGTGTTAACACACACCCACGCACACACACACACATATATACATATATATATATACATATATATATATATATATATATATATATATGCATATATATGCTTATATTTCCTTCGAATCAACTTATCGTCTGTCACTAATTACAGAGGTTCTTGTTTATCAAACTTATTACGCGTTATCAGCTGGCAATTAGCCGTATTGTCTGACTTTTGAAGAAGAACGTTGATCTACTAATGTTGTAGTCACCAACAGATTCTCACATCTGGGTGGTTAATGTTTTGACTTATTCATAGTATCGTGTGTCGCATTGTGTTGCCCACCCATTTAAATTACCGCGTTGATTTTATTGGTTTTATTTTGGTTGATTTATTTTAATGGTAATGCTTCATGGGATTCGCATTTCCTCACACGCGGACAGGTCTTTTACATTAAACTTTAGAATGATCTAATCTGTCGAATAGTTGCCCATTAAAATGCTTGGCAAGTATTAATGAGATTCCTTAATCAAGATATAGCCAAGTGTTTCCATGATTCCTATTACTCCACTGAATTATTTTTCTTGCTTGGAATTGTGTTCGGGCGCTGACGATCAGCAATGGGAACTTGAATACTTGGAACGTAATCCGGATTACTTATTCAATCATTCAATTTATATTCTCCCGTAAGAAGATTACGTTACTTGCAACAGCATGCCTATTGAATGATGCACATACGTACACAGTCCCATATTGCGTTATTTTTTTCAAATGAAGGTACATAAACAATGAGTGTTACAATATGTAGTATATCAGCCCGTCTTCACTAGTCACATTTTGCGATTTTCTCTTGTGCGTTTCATAGATATATGTGTGTGTATATATGTGCGTGTACAGGGATGCCTATGTGTATAGTTTTGTAAATAGTTGCAGATAGATATGTATGTAAATATGTATGCCTTTGTGATGACGTGAATATATGTAAATATATATGTGTGTGTAGACATGTATGTATATGCATATCAATTTATATAATTATAAATGATTGTACATATGAATTTATATATATATATATATATATATATATATATATGTATATACATATATAAATCACTTTAGTTACCTAATTTGCATAATAATGTTTTAAACAGTTCATAATAAATGTATGTTTGGTGTTATTCATTGGTAATTGTATCGTTCTATTTTTTCCGTACATCTTCAATTATCTTGTCGATATCGACAGTAATTAACTTAAGTAATTAAATACACAAATGATAAATTAGTAAACCTTTCTTAATATATTTGTTGATTAATTTACAGGGTGTATTTTAACAAATACAAACTAGAAAAAAGGATATGCGAGGCATACACAAGAGTTCAGAGATATCAAAGGATGATTTACTGTTCTCTCTGTCTTTCTCTGTCTCTGTCTCTCTCCCTCTCTCTTCTTTCCATCTAACACTTACTCCCGTTAGCGCCGTAATATAGTTAAAAGAGGAAAGTGTGTCTGACTGCTTCTTCCTGTTAGTGACCAACGCCACATTTTATATTATTTGTAATAAGTAAAAATAAGAGAACATGCACCCAGGTTCACTCATCACTAACGATTATTGCTGTAGTGAATTCAACTCCTGTATATGTGTATTTCTTGGCTGTCGTATTTAGACGATTACATTTACCAAAATCTTAATATGTATGAATAAATGCTAAACGTGTTGTAATGCGCTTACACCAAACTTATGAATGAAATTTTTAATATTTAACATTTTTGTTTCACGTATTTCGGGTATCTAATTAAGCGAAGTGATAAGCAGCTGGAAAAGTCAGCTAGTTTATTATAATTATTATTTAGGAATTGCGAGTTTATTATAATTTTTGTGGCGGGTACTGCACGCCTCATGAATACGTTACACGTGAGTCGAACTATAATAGTCCGTTATATTTAACTCAACAGGTTGTGTCATTAACGTGCCTGACGCGATTATCGGTAAAGAATTGCTGATGGAACTTTGTACCTGCAGACTACAATGTGTCAACTAAACAGATTTGCTTTATTCAATTCATAGTTTTTAAATTATCTTATTATATTTCTTATTATCCAACTGGCAATCCCACTAATCCACGAGTGGACTCTGGACTTGGTAAGTGGTGAATCAATAATATAAAACACCTTAAAAAATCTGTAAATAAATGACTCGCAATTCCTAAAAATAATAGAAATATGAATTTAGTTCACTTTCAGTAATCTTAAAAGAGTTTAATTTAGAATATTCTTTTTCAATTTTCCGCTCTAAATATTTCAATAAACTAGTATTCCAGCAATATAAGATTTGTCATTCGACAATACTCTATTTAGTCTATTATGTTAAGGGACAATATGCATCGACTGACTTGCCTGCTAAAATGTTCTGTTTTTTAAGTCGACCAGAAATTACACAATCAGTTTGAATTAAATGCTCACGATTCAACTTGGACGAACTCCATATATTCAAAAAGTACTGAGAATTGTATCATTTAGTTTCTTCCTGCGTCTCCAGTGTAAATATATATATATATATATATATATATATATATATATATATATATATATATATATATATATATATATATATACACACATATATATATATACATCTTTATATATATATATATATATTTATTTATATATATATATGTATATATATATACACGTACATATTTATATATATATATACATATTTATATATATATACATATTTATATATATGCATATTTATATATATATATACATATTTATATATATGCATATTTATATATACATATATATACATATTTATATATATATATATATATATATATATATATATATATATATATATATATATATATATATATATATATATATACGTTACATGGCCACCACCCTTGGCTTGACCGCGGCAGTTCTCTTAACAACTTAAACAATTGGTCACAGTTCCAAAAACGTACTTGTTGCATAACACACCGAAAGGGGAGCGGCACCAAAGGTCATTTTTTGCATGGCCCCTCAGTGGGGCGCGGCACCAAATGGAGATTTGCTACATAACGCTTGTGGATTAAATCTTTTTCGGAACCGAAAACAATACGAAAAGTCTATGAAAAGATTATGAAAGCGTTTTCAACCTTTCTTAACTCATTGCCGTAAAGCACTTCTATAGGCATTTTCAACAGGCAATTTTAAAACACATTTTTTATAGCGATTTTAAGACTTCAAACTGGCAGTCTATTACACATTAATTTGTTCTCTTCTAAATTATTACTCATTAAACATAGTTCATTAAGCATTTTACATAAAACACTGTATCTCATTTAAACACTTTAAACATTACATTTCTTCTTTCGATTTTAA
>OY744515.1:169992725-170012725 GCA_963556195.1 Sepiola atlantica | reverse complement strand
AAATTCCAAAGGTGAATCTTTCTGTAATGTAGTTGCTAAATGTATCCGGGGTCTCTCTAAAAAATCTTTCTACGAGGGTGTAACATATTTTCATTCTATGAGTTTCCGGCTCTAGACCCTATCCCGCAGAATTATTGCACCCCTTTTCTCAAACTAAAACAAACTTTTCTATAGCCATTAAAATCATTACAAAATAACCACCTTAATACAAGGCAATGATGCAAGTTTTTATATTAAGTTTGTGTGTGATATACGCTCCAATGCTTTTGGCATTCTGTGTCCTTCCTGTATTCTTCACCTATCCTAATATATATGGATATGTATATGTATATACATATATGTATATATATGTATATATCAATATAAATGTATATATATATGTATGTATATATATATATAAATATATATGTGTATATATATATGTATATATGTGTATATATATGTATATATATATGTATATATATTTATATACATATATATATGTATATATATAGGTATATATATGTATATATATGTCTATATATAGATGTATACATGTATACATATGTATATATATATATATATATGTATATATGTATATATATATATGCGTATGTCTCTCTCTATATATATGTATATATATATATATACATATTTATATATATATATGTCTAAATCTATATATATATATACATATTTATATATATATGTATAAATCTACGTGTATATATATACATATATATGTATATATATATATATATATATATGTATATATATATATACGTATGCATCTATGTATATATGTGTATATGCGTGTATATATGTATATATGTACGTATGTATATATATATATATATATATATGTGTGTGTGTGTATATGCATGTGTATAGGCATGTATACATATAAAGATATGCATATATATATATATATATATATGTATATATATATATGTATGGATATATATATGTGTGTATATATATGCATATGTATACGTATATATAGTTATATATATATGTATATATGTGTATACATATATATATATATATTTATGCATATATATGTATATATATATATATATATATATATATATATATATATATATATGTAATGTGGTGTACTAAAAGCGAACTATTCAATTAAAATTAAAAAGTCCAAATCATATACCCCGGGTGCATCCCATTACCAACTTTGTACTTAGGAAACCTTTATGATAGCTACTGCTACTAAATCTAAAAATATTATTTATTCTTGGAATGAACTTATCTCCAGTTGCAGGCATGAACGTAAATCTAAGTATAGCAACCATAGTAATCCCCCAGACACCCCTCCCCCATTAGATTAAATACCCTCCCATCATCTCGGATCTTCCCTCCTTACATCTCGAATTTCCTTTCCGATAGTTCTAATTCCTGTTGTTCTATAATCTCTGCATATATCTCCCTCATCCCTTTAGCCTTCTCTTAACTTAAAAAATTACCTAGTAACTCCGTTTGCTTCACAATTCCCTTAGCTTTAATACCTTTCTCCCACTACCCCCTAAATCCTTCTACTTAACCTCCTTAACCGTATAACTTTTATATGACTTCCATTTCTTTCCCCTTTAACTTCTTTTAATACACTCGTCCGCTTCCTTTCAACACTTTCAAACTTCTATCCTTCCCTCTCAACCTGATAACTAACCCACTATATTCACATTATACCCAAGCCCTTTTATTTACTTGATGATTCGCCTTATCTACCCTTAATCCACTTTGCACACTTCGATATCGAAGTCCTCTGTTTTCTCTGTGCACTCTAATCATTTTCCCCTCCTGTGTTTACTTCTAAATAATTCTTATCACTCTTTTAATAGCCTCGATTATTCCCCCTTGTTTACCTCGCCCTTCGCTCACTTCTCTCAGACCATGCTCAACCCCCAACCCGCCCTCGCTCTACATCTTTTAACCCCCATAATATTTACTTTTAACTGCGATCTCCATTCTCACTCTGGTTTAATCTATTGTCACTACTTTAACCTTGTATGTCTCTTACTTCTTTCTGCCATCATTAACCTATTTAATAATTTTCTTAATCAACCTCCATATACCTTTTTTTTTTGTTTCAAAGTTTAATTTTCCATAAAGCACTAGCGTCCCGTAACAGCATATTTTATTTCAACCCATATCTTTAACCACCTTAGGGATTCCCATTCCGGATATCTTCTCGAGGTCTATTTTACTTTTTACTTTTTCCTTATTCTAATACTCACTCTCGAGCTCCGATTTTATCGACTTTTCCCTCAGTTTATTATTATTTTTTTATCGGTCAATCCATAATTTTCCTTGCGAGCCTAAGACTAATTTTATTATCTCTTTTTCATTTTTAATTTTCTTATTTCTATTTTTAATTCTATTTTTATTTTAACTTTTTTAATTTTTCAATTTTTAATTTTTATTCTTACTATTTATTTTTCTAGCTCTACCCTCCAAATATATTTTGCCTCATTGTTTATGAGTAAGGTCATCTGATTAAACATCTAAACCCCGAACTCTGTTCATAGACACATTTTGGTAGTTTAACTCTTCCTCCCAGCACTCGTTGACTTACCCCCACTCCATTCTTTCCCTTTTCTAGTTAAACCCTAATTCGCGCTAACATCCAATTTCAACTTTATGCGACTCACCCCCACAATCACACTCTTAGTTTTAACCACACTCATTCACCGCACCCGTTCCCTTTCTCCTCCTTCGCACCCGTACCTCTCTCCTCCTCCACACCCCTTACCTGTTCCCTCCCTGCCTACTGGTCGCATATGAGTTTCTGCCTTTCTTCATTTCAATTTGGCTTTTTCAACGGGCTAGCTTTAAAATATTTTCGCTTCCTTTTTTCCCATTTTCAACTACTTTCCTTGATATCTCAGCCCAGGAAGTATTTTTAATGGCGAATATTTTCCACCTCACTCTTTACTGAGCCTGCCTGGATCCATGAGCGTACCTCTTATTGGACTTTTTACCGTTTGGATTTTCTATTTTCGCCGCACCTGAAGTTGTGGCTTCTTGGAATTTAACTTTGAATCCTCTCTCACTACCCCCCCCCCCCGTGCCTTTTAACGACCTACCTATCTACATCTCATTCTCTCCGCTGGATTTTTCGACACCGGACTTTTTAGCAATCGGACATTTGCTTGCATTCGGGCAGAGTTTTGCCCTGTGTTTCTTTCCCTACAACTTTTAATTTATTTTTTCAAATTTTAAATCTTGGCCTTTGCAAACTTATCTTTCCCAGCGACTTCCTCTGATGATAAGATTTTGATATTTGAAAAGCTTGGCTTCAGGAAAATTTAACTTGAATAAATTGCCTTTCTGCGGAATATACTCTGAGCAATTGAATTGAATTTTGATTTGGCTTTTGCTTCTCTAATTCCTTTCTATTCTTCTTCATATATATGTATGTATATATATATGGATCTGTATAGGTATATATATATATATATATATATATATATATATATATATATATATATATACATATGTATATATATACGGGTATATATATGTATATATACAGGTATATATATATGTGTATATATATGTATGTATATGTGTATATATATGTGTATACATATATATGTATATATATGAATATATTGATATATATATATGTATATATATATGTATGTATGCATATATATGTATATATATGTATATATATATATCTATATATACATGTATACATATGTATATGAACATGTATGTATATATGTATATATATGAATATATATGTATATATGTATGTAAATGTATATATATGTATATATATGTGTAAGCATATGCATATATATATGGATATATACATATGTATATATATATGTATATATATATATATGTATATATATATGTGTATATATATGTATATATATGTGTGTATATGTATATGTGTATATAAATGTATATGTATATATATATGTATATATGGATATATCTATACATGTGTGTATATATGTATATATATATACATGTGTTAATATATGCATATAAATATATATATATATAGAGAGAGAGAGGTATATATGTTTATAGCTATACTTGTATATATGCATATATGTAAATATCGGTATATATGTATACATATATATATGTATGCATATACATATATAGATATGTATATATGTATGTGTATATATGTGTATATATGTATATATATATATATATATATATATGTATATATGTATATATATATAAATATATGTATGTATATATGTATATATATATATATATATATATATATATATATATATATATATGTATATAAGTATGTATATATGTATGCATATGTGTATATATGTATACATATGTAGATATATACATATATATGTATGTATGTGTATATATTTAGGCAAACATCATTATATTACAGGGAGTGGTTTTGTTTGATGCGAATTTTTTTTTTTTCAATTTTCCGAATTGTCCATCTAATGTTTCGGTCAAATTGATGTAAATAGGATCCATTGGTTTCTTGTTCCATTCTTTTTCTTTTTTGCAAATACTTTCGATTTGAATCGTCAAATCATCTTTAGTTTTAATGTTTTTACAAATTATGACTCTACTGTTGTGCTCATATTTTAATTATAACGGCAAGTAGTTCATGACTTGAACACAACTTTACAGACGCTTTTTCAAGTTATAAACTACTTGCCGTTATAATTCAAAAATGAGCACAAGAGTAAAGTCATAACGGAGTTGGTAAATATCTTCACTGGACTATTTGTAAGAAGTTAAATATCCATTGTAGCAGAAAGTCCTGGCAGCATATACAAGAAGAAAAGTTGGAAATAACTAATACACCATCCACTATGACAATGCAATCCCTACAGTTACATATGTAGAAAACGGAGCTGTTAAACCTGACATCGTAATATGGAGCAAAAGAGAGAAAGTGTAACCCTAGTTGAAGTCAGTGCCCTTAAATCATGATTAAAAAGAGCTGAAACTGTAAAGATTACGAAATACAAATGTGTTATGCACGGCATGAAAAGAAACTGTTATCTTAGGAAGTTCTCCATCATCCCAGTAATTATAGGAGCAACACGACCAATGAAAAATGATTTCAAAAGTTATCTAGCGAGTATACACGGTGAACCGAGTGCGAGATAAATACAAACAATTGTACTTAAAGGGGCGGTTAGAATCTTAAAAAGATATCTAGGCTGGAGTGTCTGAAATAGCCTGTGAATGTCTGGCATCCGTTAGGATGCCCATCTCCAGCAAAAACGGAAATATAAGAAAAACATTTAAAAAGTGAAAGTTAAGTATATTTCTATTCTCGACTTGCACAGTTACCTTCATTCTGTTGTACTCTAATTAATCAGATCGATATTAATGAGTGTTATTGGCGTATTCAAATACGTTACTATAAACTGTTCGCGTTATTCAATTTTTAATTTACTGGTTAATGCGTATTATATTGACGGCCCAAGAAATATAAATTGGCGTTTACGATATATTAGAAACATATAGATGCTAGTGTACACTTTCACAGGATATTTAATTAGTTAAATTCGGAGGAATAATACCAGGATCGCCGTTTCTTACAAAGTATCCGGCTCTCCCATAAAACTTTAAAACTCAACTATTTTGGATGTAAGGTTTGTCTATACCCACATGATCGTGTTTACCTGAACCAATAACACCTCACTTATTGTCGCAAACGTAAGTCAACACCGGATAAAATGATTCATGCATATCGCCGATCAGATAACAATCTACCTCATGTACGAAACTCAACTATCTTATCGATGTACGCAAGATGTAAAATATCCCTTTACAAATTATGATTTGAATTGAATACTTAACTTAGAAGACGAATATATTAAAATTAACTCTTCGATCCTTTTCTAGATATTTATAAAAAAAAATGGTTAACTACAATAGAACAAAATAATAATTGATCAAAATATAAGAGGACAGGTCTACATCGCATATTGATATTATGTATCCTATTTGATGTGTATTATGAGCATATCGTATTTCTCGGATAAAAAAATAGTTCTAATAAAACAACTATTCGAGTATTGATTTACTCCTCTCCAGGAGTTAGGCACAAGGTCAGTTGTTGTCTTACTCCCACAAGTAAAAAGTGCCCCAAAGTCAGGTCGGGAAAGTGAGGTTTAAAAATTGCCTGGGCAGCCCCGTCGGCATTCCCCAGTAGGGGCGCCTCAGGCAGTAAGCAATAAACTTACTCCTCCCCAAAGAGGAGAGGCAGAGCCTGGGATGATGGACCTCCTAGAACTGCACAGGACAGACCCATAGAGCGGCGTAAACCAATCCCCGAAGGCCAAAACAATAATAGTCTATAGGGTGCAGTATCAATCGGAACATATACTACACTTTGATCTTAGCTAAAAGGCCAAGATTCGAGTAGTTATGACATTTTTGGTATGTTATCTAATCATCATCTTTATTTATCTAGCGTCTTAAAATCAAAATTTATGCGCAATATATATATATATATATATATATATATATATATATATATATATATATACATATATATATATATATATATATACATATATATATATATATATACATATATATATATATATATATACATATATATATATATATACATATATATATATATATATATATACATATATATATATATATATATATATATACATATATATATATATATATATATACATATATATATATATATATATATATATATATATATATATATATATATATATATTCGAATATTGTCCACAAATTAGCACAAGTTATATTCCATATAAAAAGCTAATATTTATGTCGATGGATAATGATAAAAGATTAGACCTTCACGGGAAATAAATTATAAAAATAACCGTGTTATTCATGAGATCATGACAAAACGTTTTCTACGAAGTGCATTTGATGAAAATAGAGAACGAATTCCGATTTGAAATTTATCTCAGCTTTAAGACGACTAAGAATGACGTCAACTCTCGAAGATAACTCCCAAGTCAACTATTCCCAGCTGGTCGATTTCTCTACAGTTTATCTATTCTTGTTTACTTCAGCTATCATACCTTTTCTCCTTCTACCCTTTCTTTCGTAATTTCTTTAAGTAATTGTCGACGCAGAAGAAAAACAGTGACGTCGTTCGCATAACGCAATCAAAGCGTACGATTTGCGTCTGCTGAATCACTGGAGCTGACTGTTGCTAAGCAACGCAGAGTGTTATTGGATTTATGAAAAAGTTGGCAGTACAATGAACACAAACCAAAGTCGGAGAAACAATAATCACTAGATAAAATAGATATCATCAATATAATGTTAATAATTATTAATAATAATAATAATAATAATAATAATAATAATAATAATAATAACAACAACTGACAACCAGTATATGAAATAAAAAAGATGCACAACTGATACTATTTATAATTACACATTAAAAAATAATAATTCCTGTTGAATAATCATATTACATAATACAGTAATATTTATGTCGATATTAAAATATACTGAATGTATGAAAAATAAAAATAATTATTTGAAAATGAAAACAAATTATAAATATTAAAATTTCGGAATATAAAACATTTGACTAAAATAATTACAAGTAAATTAATTTCGAAGATACGATATCATAATTACATAAAAAAGTTATAAAAATATAATATTGTGACTACATCTATTAATAATGGAGATCATGTATATGTCTGTCTGTCTGAAGCCGAACCTCCATCAGAATAATATTACTATTTACTTTGTCTGCCAGCTTCAATATATACTACTACAAATCCGCCGTAAACACTATGCGCATTTCTCAATTTACATACTTAATTGCTTTTAAACTTCTAATGAATTAGTATTCGCAAATATACACTCATGATTGTTTTCTTCCGATTTCTACACATATTTACACTATTTTGCTCGCTAACAAACTTATTTATATATTATGATTATTTATTTCATTATATATATATATAAATATATATATATGAATTGAGTTACGTAGTAAATTTACCTACTGCGAGACTGATTGAACAGCCAGCGTTACTCCACTGAATTGGTTACCTCCCTCTGATTATTCAGTATGGACGCAAGACGGGCGCTTTATTAAAAATGTAAACAAAACGCTGGCATTTATCGTGTTACTTGTACTCTATGTTTGTTATTAACACGTTCTGAGTTTGTTTATTATGTTTAAAAACACACACATTATAATGAATTTAGTTTAGGTAAACTTTTTCTCGAGAGCTTTTAAAAAACTATTCGATTATACCTTTTAGGCCGTAAAGCTTTTATTAACAAACTATTTTTGTTATTAAAATAAAAGATGTAATTTTGTTTCTTTTCAGTTAACAAAAAAATTAACACATTGTACTGGAAAACTACATAACTGATTTTAGACTCAAATTGTTTAATTAAACAAGTGCATTTAACAAACACACACACACACCTTCTAATGAATTTGATTTAGGTAAACTTACTTTATGAAGTTTTAGTGCTATTTAACTATAGGACTCGGGCTGACTTTGACCCCGTCGTTAGGGTCAGGGTCAAAGTGGCGGGTAGGGTTAGAGTTTAGAGTTAGGGTCATGGTAAAAGTTAGCGCGGGTCTTACAGTAAAAGAGTACCGATGTTTTATTGTTTTATTTCTCCCGATTTGAAAAATACTGTTCGCTGAATTTAGTTTTTTAGATTGTTGATTTTAACAAATTAACTGAATCCAACTGTTTAATTCAAATAATAATTAGTTTAAAAGTTACTATTTAAAAAAAACACACATTATAATGAATTTTATTTTGTTAACCTTTTTTCGAGAGCTTAAATGCTAATCGTGTTCGCTGTATTTGATTTCCTGACTGTTATTTTAGGTATATACATATATTTATATTTAGGTAAACCTTTCCTCCGATTTTAAAAACTTCCAATATTATCATTTTTTACGCCCTTCAAGTGGTTAAGAATTTAGGCTTTACATGTTACGCCGTGAAGCTTTTATTTACAAACTGTTATTATTATCAATGTCTAACCCCCCCAATAAATATTACTGGGGCTCCATCGGTTTACGGGTGAGCGTACGTTTCTGACGCGGACTCTTAGCCAAAAATATGCGACCGGGGGGAGCATATATTTGCTAGTTTTGTATAATAATAATGTTAAAAATTATAAAATACTTAAAATCATGATATGAAATATAAACTAGAACAAAATATACGCATAAAATAAAATATAAAAAAAAAGTTGATGCAGAAATTAGACTTGTGCTGGTTGATTGGTTTCAGAGAATGTTGTCGGTTTTATATTCATAGAGTACAATTTCATCACTGTTTTTCCTGATTAACTAGTAAATAAATTCCCAACATATATGTGAAAGTGATATATCTCTCTGTCTTTCTCTTCCTCTATCTCTCTATCTCTCTCTCTATATATAAAATATATGAATATATATATATATATAAATATGATGATATATACATATAAATATGTGAATATATGTATATATATATATATATATATATATATATATATATACATACGTGAATATATCTATATATATTACATATGTGAATATATATATATATATAACAATTGGAATATGTGTATATATACATATGTGAATATATTTATATATATACATAAATATTTATATATATATATATATAAATATGTGAATATATATATATATATATATACAAATATGTAAATATATATATATATATATAGATATGTGAATATATATATATATATATAAATATGTATATATATATATATATATATATATATATATATATATTAGTACTTCATGTATGCACATAAAATATTATAAGGAGATATAATTTTTTTTATTTGTCAGTTTTCAGTATTTACTTCAACAGTGCTCGATACGTAAGTAGAGCTCGGTAGTAAGCAATGAAAATAGATATGGCAATCAAGCTACACAGAGGCTCCCGTGTTTCGTCCCCGGGGGGAATCGTTAGGCTAAATGCATGGAGTTTTTTTGTCAGGTGTTTTTATATACATGGCTTGCTAGTTAACCAATCAGATTCTTTGTTGTTCCCTCAGCCAATCGTTGGGCTTCCCTCGAACAAAGGCATTGTTGGTAACCCTCTTATTTTTGTTAACAATGGATTTTCATATATCCTGTTCCTTTGTTTTTGTCAATACACTGGGCGAATTTGTTTTAACACGTGGTTTCTTGTATTTTTATTTTAGGTTTAAAATTTTAACTAATTCAGTTTTTTATTTATTTATTTTCATTTATTTATTTATTTATTTATTTTATGTATTATATATCATCCTAAGGTAAATTTATTTCTGTGTAAACAGCTGTTTGCTATTTCACTTCTAGAGTTTAATAGGTTTCGAGGATCTTTAAAATTTAGGATTTCGTATTTTTCATTCAGGCATAATCTACACGGGTCGTCTAAGTTTCTACATGTACTGGCCTGTCTTACTATTTTCTCATTCAATTATTGGTGAGTGCCCATTTTCTTTTAGCTCCCAATAATGGTTAGCTAGTGCTGTTTTAGTTCGACGTTCTTTGTTTTTAAATGTGCTTTTATGGTCATAGTATCTGGTCTTAAAGTCTAGGGATGTCATACCCACGTAGTATTTCTTGTTATTTGGTCTTTCGTTGGCAAATATCGTTGCTTGGTATACAACACTTTAAGTTAGGCATTTATTTTGTAGTGGACAAAGTTTACGATTTATGCAGTTACATGTTTTCTCTTCATTGCTCACTTTTTCGTTTCTATTCGGGTGGTTATTATTAGTGTTTTGTTTATTTCTATTAGTATTGTTTATATTTTTGTTCTTCGTAGTGTTATTTTTGCTATATTTTCCACTTTGTTTATTTTTTTCTTCTCTATTGTTGTCTTTTAGTATTTTGTTGTTGTGTGCCTTAATTATCATTTCTAGGTTTTCACAGCAGGATAGTTTTAGATTATTTTTACTGAATATTTTATGTAGAGGGTTGGTTACGGGGAAGTGTTTTTCAATCAGATTTAGGAATTTTTTGCCTAGTTTAGTTTTTAGCATCTAGTTATAGGGAGGGGTATAGTAGATTATATTTCTGTTTCTTTTGTTTTTATTTTTAATTTTGTTGTCATTATTGGTGTCCTGTTTTTTATATATAATTTCGGTATTGTGGTCACCACTATTGTTTAGTGCTGTATTGTAAATGTTGATTGATTTTTTAAAAACGCTTTCGTTGCTAGAATTGTTGATGAGCCTACATTCGATCGAATTCGGGATATGTTTTATGATTGATGGGGGGGTGATTAGACTTTGGGTGTACGTATATTGGGTTGGCGTTATCTTTTAGGTATGGTTCGTAGGTGTTTTTACTTAAGTTTAATGTGACGTCTAGAA
Organism: Sepiola atlantica; assembly: GCA_963556195.1. Classification (NCBI taxonomy): domain Eukaryota; kingdom Metazoa; phylum Mollusca; class Cephalopoda; order Sepiida; family Sepiolidae; genus Sepiola; species Sepiola atlantica. The sequence goes on along the minus strand of OY744515.1, from coordinate 170,001,391 downwards.
CGTTCGTTGTTTTAATGTTAGCCATTACTTCTACCTTTAGGCCTAGTTTTTTTCATTTCCATATGTATAATTTTCTTGAAGTTTTCTCCCTTAACTTTGTTAGAGTCTCTTATTATCGCTAATCCATCATCTCTATAAAGGCCGATATCCGTATTATCGAATATATTTGTGAGTGTATATAAAAGGAATAACCCCACAAGATCAGATGCCTCCGTAGAGTCAAGAGCACCCATGGCCAAATCAAAGGAGTTTGTCATATTCGTTATAATCTATTGGTCCTCGTTGTTGATTAAAACTGATCTCCTACATTTTTTAATGATGTGAATTAAATCCTTGGATATATCGGTATATATCTCGGCGAATTCTAGGGTCCGGCTGCAACAACAAAAGCCGGTAAGAAAAAAATACAAATCCAATGACATCAGGATATATTACACACCGATTATGCCAAGTTTTTGGCGAAATATCTGTATAACTTTAAAGGACAAAAAAAATGCTAGTTTATAAGAAAAAAAAAATCGGTTTCGATTTAATTTTCTTTTTTTTTTAAATTGATATCGCATCTTTAATTCTTCAAAACGTATTTATTTTACCTATTCCTTATTAAATTTAACAATAGATGCTTCTTATAAACAATATGAACCTTAAAACACTTTATATATATATATATATATATATATATATATATATATATATATATATATATATATATAAGAATATATATATATACATACAGATATAAAAAAATGTGAATATATGTGTATATATATAAATACGTTAATATATATATATGTATCAAAATGTGTGTCTATATATATATATACATCTGTGAATATATATATATACAAATATGTGAATATATGTATATATAAAATATGTAAATTAATATATATGTATACAAATATGTGAATATATATATATAAAATATGTGAATATATATAGAGATACATATGAATATATATATATATATGCATACATGTATATACATATTAGTTCATATATTTGTATGTATATAAGTATATATGTGTGTATGTATGTGTGTATAGATATATATGTACATATATATATATATACATGAATATATGTATACATATATATGTATATCTATATCTATATGTATATGTATGCATGCGTATATATTTATACATATATATATATATATATATATATATATATATATATATATATATATATATATATATATATGTGTATAAGTGTTAGATAATGGCCATATGGGAAGGGGCGTTTCTGTTGGAGATGGAATTATACTTCTGCGATTGTTAGCAGAGTCACCTTGTGCAACTTTGGGGCGATGTTTTCTTACGGTTCGGGTGACAGTTGACGAGACATCGGAGGTCGAGAGTTAGGTCACACCTGTCGGTCGATCACGAGGTTTCGTGACGTCACAGTTTTCCCGGTGGGAAAACTACGTTGAGATGGGCAGTTCTTGAGTGGAAGCCAACGAGTCAGGACGCATTAGCCATGTAGCGATTACAAGCTAAGGGATTTCGAATCCCCTGAAATTGAGAGCTAGGCAGTCTCCACCATCTTCCTTCATTTACATGTAGCTAAGTAGTTAGAAAATAACCTGGAGTAAGCTTCTCTCTCTGTTACAACGAACTTGCCTAGTATCGACACGTTAGATAGTAACAAATGGCGATAAATTAAAAAAGAAAACCCTTGTTATATCATATTGTGCGTAAAAGGTTTGATTTAAGCATACGAAAAAACCGCCGGTATCATGGAAGAAGCCAGCGAAGTTATGACGCTGTGCGAAGCGGCACACAAATAGCAGCCCGACACAAAGTAGGCGACACCATTGGCGGTGGAGTAGAGGGACGCACGGTTAGTCAAACATAGTTCCATGCAGCTGGGAAATGCGAATAGAAACGATACATCGTCCCGTTTAGTGATCAACAAACGTGAGTTCCACGACGCCAGACATTACAACGTGTTGTTGTAACCAAGAGGTTTACCTAATTATATATAGATATATGTATATATGTATATGTATATGTGTGTATATATATATATGTATATATGTATATATGTGTATAGGTATATGTATATATATATATATATATGTGTATGTATATATGTACGTAAATATTTGTGTATATATATGTGTATGTATATATATTTACATGAATATAAGCGTATATATATTGTATATATATATATGTATATATATATATATGTGTGTATGTATATATATATATATGTATGTACATGTATATATACGTGTGTGCGTATGTATATATATATATGAATTTATATATATATATATATATACATATATATATATATGTATATATATATATGGGTATATATGTGTATATATTGATGTGTATGTGTATATGCATATGTGTGATATGGGTGTATATATATGTGTATATATATATATATATATATATGTATACATAAATATATATATAATATGTATATATATGTATGTATAAATGTATATATGTATATATGTATATGTATATATATAAATGTGTATATGAATATATATATATATATATATATATATATGTATAAACAATATATACAGGTATGTGTATATACATATATATATATATATATATAAATATATATATACATATATGTATATATATGCTTACATATATGTCTCTATGTATGTGTATATATGGGTATACATATATGTGGGTATATATATATGTGTGTGTATAAATTTATGTGTATATATGTGTATGTGTGTATATATATATATATACATATATATATATATATATGTGTGTGTATATATGTGGGTATATATATATAGATAGAGAGAGAAAGATGTATATATATATATATATTTATCAGTATATATATATAAATATATATATATGTGTATGTATGTATATATATATATATCTGCGTGTGGGGGTAAATTAATATGCATATGTATATATGTATATATGCATACATGTATACATATATATATGTATATATATATACATGTTCATATATATACAAGTATATATACATGTATATATATATGTATATATATACACATGTATATATATGCACATATATATATACATATATATATGTACACATGTATATACTCGTATATATATAGATACATGAATATATACATATATGTGTATATGTGTATAGGTACATGCATATATATATGTATGTATGTATATATATATAAGTGTATATATTTATATTCATATATGTGTATATGTATGCAATTATATGTGTATATATATGTATATATGCATGTATATATGTATATATATAGGTATATACATGTATAAGTGTATATGTATGCATATATGTGTATTAGTATGCATATATATGTATATATATGTATATATAGTTGTATATATATATAATTGTATATATGTATATATATATGTATGTATAGGTATGCATATGTGTGTGTATACATATGTATATATGTATATATATATATGCAGATATATATGTATATATGTGGGGAAATGTATATGTGGTATGTATATATGTATAGGTGCATGTATATATGTATATATATATATATATATATATGAATATATGTATATGTGTATGTATATATGTTTATGTATGTTGGGTTATTAAGATGTATAGGTGTATATATATGTGTATATATATATATATTATTAATATGCATGTGTATGTGTGTATATGTATATATATATATATATATATATATCAGTATGCATATATATATACATATGTATATATATATATATATTAGTATGTATATAAACACATATATTTATGTAGATTAGTATGTATATAAATACATATGTGCATTATATGAGTAGGTATATAAACACATATATTTATGTGGCTGGGTATGTATTAAATACCTATGTTCATGTGTATGTATATGAATATATATGTAAATACATATGTTTATGTATATGAATAAGTATATAAATCCATATGCATTAACATATGGATATGTATATAAATACATATGTTTATGTATATTAACATGTATATAACTACATATGTTTATGTATATGGATATGTATATAAACTCATATGTTTATGTATATGAATATTTAATAAATCCATATGTTTATTTTTAGGAATATGTGTATAAATACATATGTTTATGTATATGAATATGCTGAATAGCGGTACCAAAAAACAGACATTTGTTAAGTTATCAATGGTCAGAATCATGGCTACGAAAGTCTATTAAGCGCTTCTCAAAATACGAAAGCGATACGAAGTCATATGAACACATATGAACTGTTTATGAAAAGTCTTCAAGCGTTTTCAAACTTCTTTAACGCTTTTTTTTAAGCCACTGTTTAACACATTTCTACAGCGCGTTATTAAGGATTTAAACTGTCAGTCTAGTTAGACATATCTTTATAAATACTTTTCCTAATTAAAAAAAATATTATCATTTAAACATTTTACTTGAATCACTTTAAACATGGTTCTTTTAAAATTCTTTTCTCATTAAACACAGTTCATTAAACATTGTATCTCATTTAAACACGTTCACTATTGTTCGTTAAGCATATCAAATCAAACATGGTGCACTTTTGCTTTCTGTTTTAGTTCTTTGAGTTTTGAGTATTTCGAGGTTTACAGTTTAGGACCCAAAAATGTAATGCACAAAAAGTAACCTTACATTTAATTTTCGTCTAGTTGTGATAGGCGTTGGTGATGTCGGTTTCCATTGCGTATCTCTGGCCGTGATCGAGGTTGCTGATCTTTGATCTGTGGATTCAGTTTATCACCAGGCAGAAGACGTACGCGAAGACAATTTTTCCTGAGAAAGAGATTCAAGTATTTTATTCTGGACATCGTTGTGGAAGGGTGTTGTCCATTCGTTCGCTCGATTCTCATTAACCATTCCCGCTGGCGGATGCGACTATCCACGGGTATTCCTGCTAAATCTCTTCGAGATCCAGCCATTACAACGCACGTTTACATTGTCGACACGACGCTCTCACTTCCAAATATCTTATTTGAGGACCCACAGAGAAGTCGACCGTCCAGCTCGCATCCAAACCCGTAACTATTTTAAAAACATTAGTTTCTCACGTAGAAGGAGTGGCGTCACAGTCTTTTGTCCTGTCATACAGACCATAACCAGAGCTGGTATGCCGTTTATTGAACCCCAACCTTAGGCGTTGGCCAGGTTTTATCAGTTCTTATGACTTTTTGGGATTACTCATTGTGATGGCAAATCTATCTGTCCCAAAATGATGTGATTTCAACCTGCACTTACTCGACCAAAATTTACCCCTCTCCCAATCAAAACTAGTGCATATACTCGCGATTAGGCATAAAGGGTCACTCATAATATCACAAATATGTATATACATACATACTTTTATGTATATGAATATTTATATGAATACATATGTTGATGTATATGAATATGTATATAAATACATATGTGTATTCATATGAATATTTATATAAATACATATGTTTATGCATATGAATATGTATATAAATACATATGTTTATTTATATGAATATGTATATAAATACATATCTGTATTTATATGAATATTTATATAAATGCATATGTTAATGTATATGAATATTTATATAAATACATATGTTTATATATATGAATATGTATATAAATACATATGTTTATGTATATGAATATGCATATAAATACATATGTGTATTTATATGAATATTTATATAAATACATATGTTTATGTATATGAATATGTATATAAATACATATGTTTATGTATATGTATAAATGTATATGGTTATGTGTATGTATATATGTATATATATATGAATGTATGTATACATACATATGTATGTCTATACTATATATGTATGTATTCATATCAGAATAACAGTCGCGATATTGTATATAGAAATACAAAATGGAAATGTGTAAAAGCCACAAAATAAAAGAGACGCAATCGCATTTCAAAAGAACGCAGTCGCTTAATCTTATATTTGCTTTTAATATTGACAGAAACGTTTTCGGAGTGAACAAATATGACATTGTATATAGCTTTTATAAGAAGAGACAATATTAGTCCACGATAATATGGAGGTTTGGGAATTGATATGAAGATGGCGGGCATGGTAAAGGGGCAGTTTTCGGTAGCATGAATACACTAGTACACTGATGAAGAGACATTGGTGTCTATTCTATTTATTGTAATGATGGGCGTCAGTGGGCGTGTCTCGTGCAAGCGAAGAACAGTTTGTTGTTTGCTATGAATCGTAAGACACTCGTTGGAGCGCGAAGTGGGAAAAGCTAGTATGGAAAACTGAAACTATTTTTCTAACATAGTGATAATTACACTAAAAAGGGGGATTGTATGGGCATAATTAGGTATGTCCGAAAGGTTTGCGGGGAAATGTCTTAGTTAAACACCGCCTAAAAATGTTAATCTATCTGATTTTCTTTCTAGGAATAATTGGCGTTATTTGAAAGAGAATACTTGTGTCATTTGACTGCGAGTTTGGAATAGGCTACAGTAGCCACTACAATAAAACACCTGTGTTGCAAGTCGACTATATGTTGACTATCGAATTCCTTAAAAACATAAACTCGTAGTAAAACTAAATTATGCGTGCAAAAGTGTATGCCAATCATCATAGTTTATCAACTATCTTGATTTCTTATATCCTTATGTCAACTGTAATTTGAGTTCTCCGATATATGTTTGTTGTTGCATAGAATGTTGGGAATGCCGGCTTTTGCATTTTGTTTGGTGCTAATGCACTTCCGTTTATTTATAAGGTTTTAGATGATCTGTTACATATATTCGAATTAACATAATCTACATTTCGATAGAGTATTGTGTATATCAAAATATTTGCGTTTCTAGACAAACATTACAGGTCTATACGTCGAAACAACGTAAATAATATAAACAATATATTAAATATACATATTATTCTACACATTCTCTCATACACGTCTGAGTAGTAACACTATAAGAGTACGTTTGATTGGATTTAACGTAACCTTGCCGATTTCATAGTACCCATCGCAATATAGTACGTCACCCTTGAAACTCGTGATGAGTGATGACATAACGAATATGCCGCTCGTTAACTCTCTAAGAAGTGCTTGTTAATATCATAATTGGTATTGTCTAATGTATCAAGTAATTATTTTCAGAAAGATTGTATATTTTAGTCTATCTTATGATGTTGTACTATTTAATTACACTGAGTTATAACGACTTAAATAGATATTGAACACGTTAACAAGACGTAGGAATTACCGGAAGACAGATTTACAGCAAATCATAAAAGTACGGTGATATAAGTAGTTAGGGCAGTAATATATTTAGATAAACAACCCTCCCAGACCGAGTATAATTAATTAATTTAAAACGCCAGTAATGATCCGCATTTATGTCCTCTTACTGAGAAAATGTCTATATATAATTCTACGAATTTCATGTTTAGATTCTTTATTGTGCTTTTGTTCGAAATCTTAATAAAATGATTTTGATTTAAACATTTCTAAACTTATGAGTTTACGCTTAATGCTTCTTAAGAAAAAAACTAATATTCGTCGACGCCTGTTAATTGGTTTGTAATGACAACAAATCAAATGTACTGCGAATCTGATATATGCGAATTATTAAATATTTTTTTTACAAATATTATGCCTTTAAACCCTTTTAACATACTCAATAAGACACTGCCATTTGGAGTATATTTAGAAATTCATGTCTGATAACAATTTTCAAAACGCCATAATAATCGAGGCTATGTGAAGTTTTATGAAGAATGTCAAACCTCTTTCCAACACTGTATGGAACTTAATAAAAGTAAATATGGCCCTTATTACAACACCTACTCCCTAGCAGTTTGCAACACATTTAATAATAACCGGCTAATTTGCTTACGAGAAAATTCTCAACATACAAATGGATAAGCATGTACACATACCATGCTACATACACACCCACCCACATATATATATATATATATATATATATATATATATATTGTGTGTATTTAGGTAGCATTTTTTCATTAAGGCATGTGTTGTTGAAGACGACAGAACTATTCTGTTAAGTGATTCCTTTTGTTATTTTTTCCATTCGCGAATGATCTTTTTGACGTGTAGATGGAATGCATTGATCAAGGATCCATGTGTTTGACTAACGTTTCCGATTCTCTCCGGAATCATCTTCAGGTCTTAAATGGCAAAAATGAATACAAAGCGAGTGAAATAATGGAATTTCTTAAAAAATACGCCGGCAAACCGTTCGCGTAAAATACGGACGTCTACATTTTAAAATGTGACAATTGAAACAGTTCTTCGTTTATTTATTAATGTTATTTATTATTCTTATATATATATATATATATATATATATATATATATATATATATATATATATATATATATATATATATATAATTAAATTAGTGTAATATATTGATAACATGAACATAAGACCAATATTGTTTTTCAAAAGTGAACAATATAAATTAGAGCTTCTATAAATACAATTAAATAAACATTATAAACAGTCTTCGCGAATCGGACTATTTTCAACACTTAAACGTCTTGTTAAAGACTGTAGAGTAATTTAATCAGTTAATATTGGAATTTTCGAAAGGAAATTTATATATATATATATATAAATATATATATATATATATATATATATATATATTTATATATATAAGTGTGTGCGTGTGTGTATGTGTGTGTAAGTGTGTGG
>OY744515.1:169975225-169990225 GCA_963556195.1 Sepiola atlantica | reverse complement strand
TCAACGGTCGGTGGGCGCGAACCCCGAACACAAATCGCCACTGATTCGTAGTCGGAGATCTTACCTGCAGGCCATTGCCAACCAGTTAGTAAATAGATAGGAATTTTATCTGTAAATAGCGGTATTCGGCTACTACTATTCACCAAGCGGCTAAGAGTTATCTACGAAACGTCGGACCATGCATATAGCTATTTGTACTGCTTGTTATTAAAGCTCCTCGAAAAGTGCCCAGCCTCCGTGGGAGGGGGCTGATAAACAATAATATTTTTATAAACAAATATTAAATATTTAAAATAACTAGAGACATCGATGTTACATGCTTACGCAATCTTCAGTCGTATATATCCATTTTAACAAAGGGAAGACTGTTTTATCTTTGCTTACTTAATTATTTAACATTTTAAAATTGTAACATCAAGTAAGCACACCCTTTCATGGCAGTCAAACCTTTTACTTTTCCCCTTCGTGAGTCTTGAAACAAACAAACATTCCATGAATACATTTTCTTTCCAGTTACTTCCGATCAGTATAAAAGGATGCTGCATAGTTGCTTCCATGAGGACTGATCATTGCCATCAGCAAATTTAACTTGAATATACTTAGCATAAACATGATTTATCTGTTATCAACTTTTCTTTATCCAATTGAGTATTGTTTATCCTCTCATAATAGTCTTCGTCATTCAACTTGCAATTAATCCCTAGCATTACTATTGATAGCCTGCGACGCATATAGAATTGACAAACTCATATTTATTTAGGCCATTTACTTCAACAGAATTTAGAAAGAAAGGTAAAATATAACTTGCGTCTAATCAATCTTTAAAAGTTGATTGTTTAAAATATAAATGTACTTCAGTAAATAAGACAAATTGCTTATTGGCCTTAAAACATACACATCAATATATGTATGTATTGTGATCAAATGTTTTATTTTAAAACAGACGGAACCATTTGTAAAAGACGAGCATAAAAAGCAATTAAAGTCTCAACTTCAGTCAAATCGTATTTCACACATTTCGTATCAATGTTGGCGCAGACCTGTGTTTATGCGATTTTTAGTACAATTACAAATACGCGTTCTGGCGTAACAATATATGTAAGGGGGGATCTAGACATTTCCTTTTCGGTCTCGTCCTTGCTAAGATATATTCCTGTGTTTACACTTGATGGAGACCTGGACGACCTCACAACTTAGCAATCAATAGGAAAACTATTGCCTTTTACTTCTTTAGTTATGTTTTTGACACGAATAACAATAACTTAGTCTATTTTCAGTATGTGATCAATAATATGTAACCTATATACCTCGCAGAGTTACGATATGCGAGATTTTCATTGGTAAAACACTAGAGCGTGTTATTGAAAACTATGAATTACAGAGTTGGAATTATGTTATCTTTTCTTTTTTATGTATTTGCAATCTTTCTTGATTTTACAGCTGTTTTATATATGGTTCTTTTTTTTATTGGTTTCTTAGTTTCTCTCCGCTCATGTTCGTTTTTCTTTTATTATTTTTCATTATCTTTCGCTTTATACGTTTTTGGCTCTTACGAAGATTAATTTCTCTGTACTTTTTTCCCTTGAGTTGATGCTTTCCTGTCGTGGCTTCGACGTTGATCGATATTGTAACTGAGAATTTTCAAAATCGTGTGCTTAGTCGGTGTATACCAAGAAGGCAAATAGTGGAGGCTTAGTGTCAGGTAGGATCATCGATGCTTCTCCTTGAAGAGCACAGCGCAAACGACTAGACATGCAATAGAATAATAAGAAAAAAAAACAAGAAATAGCACAGGTAGAATCAATACAGAGAAAATAAAAGAGAGAAAAAAGCAATATAAGACGAATGCAGTGGAGGCGTAGCAGAAAGAAAAAAGAAGACAAGGAAGATGAAGAGAGACCGTCTATAGCTGAAATAAAGTAAGATAAACATGGTGTAATAATTACCAAATAATTTCTGAAATAAGAGTTTAAACTATATGTATTATTCGGATAATTCGGACAACTGTTCAATTTTTAAATATATACTCAAAACGCCTTGGACGATGTAAACTCTGACTTATTTTAACTTGCGTCTTTTTGTCGAACACGGGGATATTTGCCTAAAAAATTATACGAAAGTTAGACATATCGCCAAGTAAAATGAAGCAAAAAGTACATAGTTAAGCCGTAATAGATATGAGTATTGAAAGTCTAGCATGGCTGACCAAATATGGAGAGAAAAAAGAAAACAGTTTACCATTGTGTTACGGAGAAAATGTTATAGCACATCATAATTGGAATACATAAAGAATAAGCACATATGTTAGGTAAAGTATAACATGAATACAACAATATATATATATATATATATATATATATATATATATATATATATGTGTGTGTGTATGTATATTTATATAATATATAATATGTGTATGATGAAGTGTTTTAAGGCAAAACGCGATAGATACAATTTTTTTAAACTGTGAAGTTAAATCAATAAAAACGATTATATTAAATCTAAAAGCAGTTTTTAATTAAAAACAACCAAAAAGCATGTTAATATTACATTATGTAAACCACCTTTTGACGTGATACCATCGCCATTTTGAAAATCGGCTTACTAGAATTGTCCACTTGAACCGTCGCGCATAGGTTACAGTGCTGCGTCATAGTATTCTCAGGTGAGTGAAGCTTCAATCCTTTGTGCAGGTGATAATAACAATGTAAAATACCTCAATTATTGCTGGCAATCTAATGGATTAAATAAAAGGTTCTATTCGAAATTAAGACACACCTAAAAAGAAATGGGTAATTCCCTTTGCCGAAAACATGTGACAACAACTTCCAAGTTGGTAGTAATCGTCTGAATAAGCCAACTAATAGAAACTATCAATCCTTGTGTAAAAAATGTCAATCCTTTATAGAGAACGCGACCGAAATCTTAATATGAAACCAGAGAACTGATTAAAATCTATCCATGAGATTACAATGTATCGAATGGTATATTTATGGTTGATAATTCGTATTTAATTCAAGCTAAAATATAATATATTAATGCCCTTTTGGAAGATACCATTTTCTAATATTAAAGATGCAAAGAAGAAGTGATACGTTTAACTTATGTAACAAGTTTATTCAATTAGACAAATAGTTCTGTTTTCAGTATTAATAGATATTGTTCATAGAGGAACTATGCACTGTATGCTTACTTGTTGATCGGGTTTGGCTATAGAATATCAACCCCAGTGCGTAATTTGATGTAGATAGAATGAAAAGATTGAATGATCTGTAAATACACAAAATGCTAATCAAATCCACACAGGATGCATTTTGTTTTCCGGACAATAATAGGCATACTTTTGGTTATTCGGACTAAATTCCTCATCTTGAGTGTCTTCATCAAAACGTTGTGGCTGCTGTGATCTCCGGTTTTCTTCAGGTTCATCTCTTCGAACTCGAGAATATTTCTGTCGAACTCGGGAATCTAAACAGAAGTTCGAAGAAATACACCTGAAGAAAGCCGGAGCTAACAATGCCCGAAACGTTGTGATGATAACACTCAAGATGAGACATGGAGTCCGAATAACAAAATGCAAATTATCGATCCACATCTAAAAAATTAAGAAATATAACGGACAAGTTTTTTTTCAGCACGATATAGGTAGGGTAAGAGTAGCCTCCGCTTATATTGTCGCGATTTCTTAGTTGTAATAAACATGACTCTTTTAAGTATTAATAGTTAATCTAAAATAACCTTAATAACCCCTGGAACATTAATGTATAGTGCCTATGTTTACCGACCTCCTAGTAAGCTTATATTTTTGTTTAATCCTTAATAAAAGTTTTCTTTATACTTTTCAAAATTATCGACCAATGTTTATTATGTGTTTACCTGATATGTAAGGGTGTACTTCTTATGTTTACTTACACTTAAAAGTGCTAAATCTTCTCTCCAATTATCCTGAATTGAAAGTTCATAAAACTTCTTAATCATTTTAGTTAACCGTATATTATCTTTTGAATAATTATATTCAATTCGCAGGCTCCTTACATTCTGCCATACATCGACACATGTTATAACACTGTAATTGCGAGATAAAATAAATTGTGCAGATGCGTAAATGTTAATATTCAATACAATTTCCAGAAAAACACAAAAAATCCTAAATGTACACGTAATCGCAAACCATAATTAAAATTCAACGGATCCATATACCCCATCTTCTATGTTCATGCAAAATATGAGGATTTGGAGGATAGAGTTTGTATACTTAAATAACAAAAAACACATCAACACAACCACACGAAGGAAACACACACACAGTTTACATTATTGCATATCAGTAATCACGGAGTATTAGTTTAGTATTAGTAAGAACATTGTAATACGGATCTGAATAATGTAATGTATATAACTGCGATTAGTGTTACATATCTATGTTGCCGTTTAAAATAGAACTGTTTTTAAGTTTGTGAACATAGAACTGTGTGTTCTTGTAAGAATGGTTTATAGAATCAGCTAGCGTAATCTAGATAATTAACAATGACACTTTTCTTTTTCTTAACTAATCACCTATACCTCTCGGAAAACAGTTTTCATTTAAACACAATGCTAATGAACTGGTAACAAGTGGTTAACGCCTATACTTACCATTACAGGCCCGTAAGTATACTATACATAAACAACATATATATACTTGCACGTTGAAGAAGAGAAATGTATGTATATATATATATATATATATATATATATATATATATATATATATATATATATATATATATAGTCTAAAGAATATTTGAGTAATTTTAAAAAAAAAAAAAGAAAGTAAAATGCAGTTTAAATTCCCAGAGAAACTAACTAAATCCAAGATATTGCAGACTTAACATTCGTTGGAAAATTAATAAATAAAAAAATAAGAAAATAAAGAAATAAAAAAAAGTGGGGTTAAGTATCTAAGAGTTACACAAACACAGGAGACCTTGAGCGTCTAATATTAACACGGGGATCATCAGCTGTTTACCATGTAACTGTTTCGGAGATTTAAAAACAAAACAGTTATAATATTCATGGCTCTCCAATGGTACTGATTAAACTACCATTTCCCCAATAATTAATTGTCGAAATAATTCAACTTAACATTTCACTAATATATACATAAATAATAATAATAATAATAATAATAATAATAATAATTATTATTATTATTATTATAAAATAATAATAATAATATATTACCCTTAAGACTACCGTATGATATCATAATTTGCATATCAAGAAACATTAATTATAACAATAACAATAAAATAATAATAATAATAATACTATCTAAACACTACACCCAAGAACCATTCTGCAATATGGTAGCTAGCAATGAAATTATATAGGAATTAAAGTTGCATTAAGAAATAAATATATAAAAAATAAAGCTTAAGTTCCTTAGGTACCAGAAAGGTAATTAAATAAGAGGAAGGATATATATATATATATATATATATATATATATATATATATATATATATATATACATATATATGTATATACATATATATATATATGTATATATATATATATATATATATATATATATATATATATATATATATATATATATATATATATATATACATATATATGTATATACATATATATATATATGTATATATATATATATATATATATATATATATATATATATATATATATATTAGTAAATGTAGTATAATACAAGGCATAATAATTCAATAGAGAGTAGGATAACAAGTTACACCCTAAACCTATGAGGGAACTTTATGTATCACATAACAATTATATGTCCAAAATACTGCATGTATAACATCAGCATAATTGTAGAGTCTTTAATACTACTATTACTAATCCTATTACTACTACCATTACTACTTCAACAACTGCTACTTCTACAACTAATAATAATAATGATAAACATACAAGAATAATATAATATTATAATAACAATTATAAAACATTATAATAAGAATCAAAAGTGAAGAGATACTTGTAATACAGGTGTAAGACTTAATATAGGTTATATTAAAAGTTTTTACAGGATATGTAAAATATAGATGTGATCAACCAAATGTATTGTGAATATAAATACACATAAGAAACGTTAGATAATAAACGTAAGATCGATTATTGTTATTATAATACTCGATAATTGTTATTATAATAGTATATTATTATTTTTAAATTCATCATTATTATTATTTTCATTATTGTATAGTTTATTTTCATGTTGCTATTTTAAAAAAAATCATTCTGTTTTTATATTTGCTTTAGTAGAAAATTAATTTGTTGTACTTTTGATATATTTCTTCTATGGTGATTTCTATTTATGTGTGGCTTTATTATTATGTGTGGTGTTTTCAGGAGGGTGGGGATTGTGAAATCTTCCAACTTACCGCTTTCTCTAAATGTTGTGTGATTTACGGTGAATAATAGTGCAATTTATGTTCGCCTTTACACTTCTGGTATCTATATCATCTGTGGACAAGAAACTTGGTCTCAATAATGCTCATTTTTTTTCTCAGTAACTATCGTACACGAAAATAGTATTGACGTTGAATTCTTGGAAAGTAGATATATGAGTTTATTTATATCTAATTATAATGTGTCCATCTATATATAGAATTAACTTTAGTATCAGTAATAATGTTCTAAAATGTTTATAGCTCCAATATAGTTTCGTACTTAGTACATAATTCTCGCCAAACATATTCTATAAATACTACACATGGTCTACACCAGATTAACCTCATCCCCCCTGAAGATGGACCCATATCGCTCCGAAAGTACCTGGAAGACAGATGCAAATTATGCCAAATTTAAGCCAATTCCACTCCGAAACTAAGATCCTAATTCGGACTATTGAAAGGATCTACCAAAAGAAATATAGACACGAGTTGACTCTTATATTTAACAATATTCAACAATATATATATATATATATATATATATATATATATATATATATATATATATATATTAATATCATCTGAAATAGCAATTAAATATGAAGTGGCCACGAAGAGATACAATTAGAATATAAATAATGCAGCCAATATGTAGCAAAAACGCTGAAGAAAACAAGAAATTCACAAGTCCATCATCAAGCACATATCATATTCTACTCATTTTCCTCACAATATAGACTGTATCGATTGGTTTAACATCTGAGCATTACATATCGCATATTTATTAACATTCTTCTAACAAATTGTTGTACTATTTCGAGTTGATTTCTAATGAGATTATCAGCACTTCCACTGTGATGTCGGAGATGATTACACAAATAAGTAGTGCTTAAATGGGACAATTAAGGAAATATGCTTACATTAACGAGAGATGATGAAATATCAAACACACATAAAACAACAGAATTACGATGAATAAACGAATAAGAATAGCGAATGAATATTCTTGAGGTGGAATTTAATCAATCAACTTTATCTCTTCTACATATCTCGAAATCGATGAACATAACTAAGTGCCATACATATAGTCCTTTAGCTAGAATTTGAGCGCGCCATTTAGTTAAGCAATAACTGTGAATCTAATACAACAAACACTGCATTCCCATTTT
Source organism: Sepiola atlantica (assembly GCA_963556195.1). Classification (NCBI taxonomy): domain Eukaryota; kingdom Metazoa; phylum Mollusca; class Cephalopoda; order Sepiida; family Sepiolidae; genus Sepiola; species Sepiola atlantica. The sequence continues at coordinate 169,982,637 of OY744515.1, read as the reverse complement.
AAGCTAAAATCAATTTACTGCAGTCCCTATGTACCGTCAATAATTCTAATTTCGTCAACGCCGCCAACCAGTTTAATTATTCGTATGTCCTTTTTTTCTTCTGAAATGAATATATTGCGGTTAATATATTTTAGTTATTTTATTGATATTAATGGGTATAAGTATTCGATTTCGTTATCAAATTCTGAATCTAAAGTTAATTCTGAAGTTATCTTTTACTTTATTTTCGTAATTGTTGTTGGGTACAAATCACCCCTATTGAGGAACTAATGGAAGCAACCATCTATAATAAATACCATGGTTGCAAAGACTCAAACAGAGCACCCTCCTATCATGTGAGTGTCCACGTGTGGTATCTGTTCCGATGGATACTACACCCTATAGACCGGTGTTGTCTTGGCCTTCGGGGCATGATTCCGCCGGTCTATGGGTCTGTTCTGTGCAGTTCTAGGAGGTCCACCCTCCCAGGCTTTGCCTCTCCTCTTTGGGAAGGAGTAAGTTGATAGCTTACTGCCTGAGGCGCCCCTACCGGGGAATGCCGACGGGGCTGTCCAGGCAATTTTTAATGGCTAAAGCGCTCACGTTCTCGGGCGCTGGCTTTTCAAATCCCACTTTCCGACCTTGTGTCACATACTCCTATTGTGGGTAGGTGTTAAATATCGAGGACATTCCTATCATGTGAGTGTCCACGTGTGGTATCTGTTCCGATGGATACTACACCCTATAGACCGGTGTTGTCTTGGCCTTCGGGGCATGATTCCGCCGGTCTATGGGTCTGTCCTGTGCAGTTCTAGGAGGTCCACCCTCCCAGGCGTTGCCTCTCCTCTTTGGGGAGGAGTAAGTTGATAGCTTACTGCCTGAGGCGCCCCTACCGGGGAATGCCGACGGGGCTGTCCAGGCAATTTTTAATGGCTAAAGCGCTCACGTTCTCGGGCGCTGGCTTTTCAAATCCCACTTTCCGACCTTGTGTCACATACTCCTATAGTGGGTAGGTGTTAAATATCGAGGACATTCCTATCATGTGAGTGTCCACGTGTGGTATCTGATCCGATGGATACTACACCCTATAGACCGGCGTTGTCTTGGCCTTCGGGGCATGATTCCGCCGGTCTATGGGTCTGTCTTGTGCAGTTCTAGGAGGTCCACCCTCCCAGGCTTTACCTCTCCTCTTTGGGGAGGAGTAAGTTGATAGCTTACTGCCTGAGGCGCCCCTACCGGGGAATGCCGACGGGGCTGTCCAGGCAATTTTTAATGGCTAAAGCGCTCACGTTCTCGGGCGCTGGCTTTTCAAATCCCACTTTTCGACCTTGTGTCACATACTCCTATAGTGGGTAGGTGTTAAATATCGAGGACATTCCTATCATGTGAGTGTCCACGTGTGGTATCTGTTCCGATGGATACTACACCCTATAGACCGGTGTTGTCTTGGCCTTCGGGGCATGATTCCGCCGGTCTATGGGTCTGTCCTGTGCAGTTCTAGGAGGTCCACCCTCCCAGGCTTTGCCTCTCCTCTTTGGGGAGGAGTAAGTTGATAGCTTACTGCCTGAGGCGCCCCTACCGGGGAATGCCGACGGGGCTGTCCAGGCAATTTTTAATGGCTAAAGCGCTCACGTTCTCGGGCGCTGGCTTTTCAAATCCCACTTTCCGACCTTGTGTCACATACTCCTATAGTGGGTAGGTGTTAAATATCGAGGACATTCCTATTATGTGAGTGTCCACGTGTGGTATCTGTTCCGATGGATACTACACCCTATAGACCGGTGTTGTCTTGGCCTTCGGGGCATGATTCCGCCGGTCTATGGGTCTGTCCTGTGCAGTTCTAGGAGGTCCACCCTCCCAGGCTTTGCCTCTCCTCTTTGGGGAGGAGTAAGTTGATAGCTTACTGCCTGAGGCGCCCCTACCGGGGAATGCCGACGGGGCTGTCCAGGCAATTTTTAATGGCTAAAGCGCTCACGTTCTCGGGCGCTGGCTTTTCAAATCCCACTTTCCGACCTTGTGTCACATACTCCTTATGTGGGTAGGTGTTAAATATCGAGGACATTCCTATTATGTGAGTGTCCACGTGTGGTATCTGTTCCGATGGATACTACACCCTATAGACCGGTGTTGTCTTGGCCTTCGGGGCATGATTCCGCCGGTCTATGGGTCTGTTCTGTGCAGTTCTAGGAGGTCCACCCTCCCAGGCTTTGCCTCTCCTCTTTGGGGAGGAGTAAGTTGATAGCTTACTGCCTGAGGCGCCCCTACCGGGGAATGCCGACGGGGCTGTCCAGGCAATTTTTAATGGCTAAAGCGCTCACTTTCTCGGGCGCTGGCTTTTCAAATCCCACTTTCCGACCTTGTGTCACATACTCCTATAGTGGGTAGGTGTTAAATATCGAGGACATTCCTATTTTGTGAGTGTCCACGTGTGGTATCTGTTCCGATGGATACTACACCCTATAGACCGGTGTTGTCTTGGCCTTCGGGGCATGATTCCGCCGGTCTATGGGTCAGTCCTGTGCAGTTCTAGGAGGTCCACCCTCCCAGGCTTTGCCTATCCTCTTTGGGGAGGAGTAAGTTGATAGCTTACTGCCTGAGGCGCCCCTACCGGGGAATGCCGACGGGGCTGTCCAGGCAATTTTTAATGGCTAAAGCGCTCACGTTCTCGGGCGCTGGCTTTTCAAATCCCACTTTCCGACCTTGTGTCACATACTCCTATAGTGGGTGGGTGTTAAATATCGAGAACATTCCTATTCATGTTTTACCGCATGGAAGGATCCGGTCATCTCCTACCACATTTAGTTGCGTTACTGTATTGCTATGAATAAATACATTGTATATTTAAACCTGTCACAATTTGTGGTTGTTATCTTTGTGACCCCTATCACGGGTCTACAACAGTAATACATATATATATATATATATATATATATATATATATACATATATATATACATATATTTGTAGTATATATATATATATATATACATACATATATATATATACATATATTTGTAGTATATATATATATATATATACATATATATATATATATATATATACATATATTTGTAGTATATATATATATACATACATATATATATACATATATTTGTAGTATATATATATATACATACATATATATATACATATATTTGTAGTATACATATATGTATATATATATATATATATATCCAATTGAAACATGCATACATTCAATTGATTTTTAAATATAAATAAATACATCACTTCGTATGTATTCTTAATCTGCACAACGTAATATATCCAATAGTTAGTAGTAATAGCCTTATTTGACCTCTTTTTCTCTCTCTCTCGCTATATATATTTATATATATACATGTATGCATGTGTATATATATGTAGTGTCTCTATCTATCTATCTATCTATTTATATATATATATATATATATATATATATATCCAATTAAAACATGTATACACTCAATTCATTTTTAAATATAAATACACAAATCCCATCGTATTTATTATTCTTCTACACACCATAGTATATCTGATATTTAATAGTAATACCCTTATATTACACCTTTATATGTATATATATATATGTATATATATATATATATATATATATATATGTATATATATATGTATACATATGTGTATATATATATATATATATATATATATATATATATATATATATATTAAACCTAATACCAAAAACAAAGTGCATACTTTCATTTCATATTTAATTAGAACGAGGTTTAAGAACTATATATAGTCACTTAATTATTCAAATTGTACAACTCTACGGTAAAAATACCGTTCGGAATAATAATGTTATTCCATTAATCGATCTGGATTAGGCCCGGTATCTTATTTTGTGAACAATAAAAATCGCTGAACTTTACTTATTCACTTTATTTATTCATGTGTTATGCATTTTCAATATCTCTTATTTTATTAAATACTCCCCGATACACTTTTTATAAGAAAATAGTATAGATCATATCTGGGTTATCTATATAATGATCCGATAAGCAATTGTATGTGAGTATGTGTGTAATACAGCTCCATCTTTTTCAAAACATGGGATCGCCGTATTGTCGAGGTTACAATAACAAAAAAGTAACTCCAACTTAAATACCCTTTCTGTACATTCGGGCTCATATAAAATATAGTATATGTTCTAAACAAGATGCTACAATAATATCGTAGCGTCTGCGGTCACACTTGATGTCTATAGAATATAAATATATAACACAATCCAATAAGGGTGTTTAAGATAGATAAACATAACTTGATAACTTCTTAATTTGGATTTCATTTCATTTCATATCCTCCGGATAAAAAAATAGGGCAGCAATATAACACATATAAAGGGTGATTTCTCCTGTAGTACATTTAGAAATAACATACATGCGACATTCTCTCACGTATCCTCTTCTAAATAAATTATTTCTTTATTCGGCATGTTTATTTTTGAAAATTGGTATGCAGATAGGATTTATCTAATTGCTTCAACTCACACAATTTAAGTTTTTGTTTTATGATAGTGTTTAATTATTTTTTATGATATTGTTTACCATTTAGTTAAATACTTAGAAATTACATCATCTATTTTATAGTTCGCAATTTAAAGTCCACCTATTAAGAGGTAAAACTATTTAAAACTTATCATTCCAGAAGTTTGGAGAAACGTGATATTGTCTGACTTGTAAATGATCAACTAGATTTGTTAATATGTACATTCGAATTCGCACAGACACAACCACGTTCTTGATTATCCATAGAAAGAATACATTGCGACTGGCATGTCGATGTTATTGATCAAACTGAGATATACTTTTTTTATTATTTATTATTTATTATTTTTTATTTTTTGTTTTTTGTTTTTTTTGTATTGGACTTTAATATTTTGATTCTTAACGGTCCCAACCACATGACTCCCTAAATATTGAAATTTAAATTTCTTTTCTTCTTTTTTTCTTTCTTTCTCCATTCTATTCTTCACAAATATGATCTAGGGTTAAGATCGGATTCTAACTCTACCTGATGAGATCCCAGTTTGTAATAACTGTTGATCGATAACATCGACATGCCAGTGTCGCAGATTTTGTACATGTCTGTGTAAATAAAATAATTATATATATATATATATATATATATATATATATATATATATATATATATATATATATATTTAAAACGGCCTACACCAATACATTTATGTTTTAGTGCTTATTGTATATCTCTGGAGTCAGCGTTTGTAATAAATATACATCTGGTCGAAAAAATCAGAAAACAATACTTCAGACATGATAATTTACTAAGTATCACAGCTAATATACGATCTGCCGACATTATTACTCGAATGTTAATTCGTAACAGTGAAGGGGATGAGGTGTCAAAAAACTTTCACTTATTCTTAACCCCAGTATTTCAGATCCATATTATAACCTTTAACTGCCCTAATAACTTGCACACCCGAGTGAACACACAAACGCACGCCACGTGCGTTCGTAAAATAATATATGTATTCATTTATGTACAAACACACTTACATAAGCAACCCCATATATCCCCAGTAAAGGTGTCACATAGATATACACGCCAAATACGTGACATCGTTACAACCTAAATTCAAAACTTTTGAGAATGTTAACATACAAACGCACACGTGTCACCGAATAATGGCACAAGCTTTACTATCATACGCACCCACAAACGCTTACACAGAACATACTCCTACCCCTACACTAATATAAGCGTATACAGGATCAGGCAAAATGATCTGACACATTGTAGGTATAATAAACGGCAAATAAAGTAAAGAAACAAAAATATGTATTTATTGTTGAAAAGTACATATAATGCTATTCTATTTCATTATGTTTTTAAAATTAAATCTGTCAACACATTGTCCACACACTGTCCAAGGCGTTCACAAAAGTTGTATATAACTCAGCGGGTCATTTCATGTGGAATTGCAATAATTTAATGGCGAATTGCACCTTTAAGTTGTTAAATAGATCGATTGCGATTAATGTATTCTTTTGATTTGAGGTAGCCCTAGAGTAAAAAATCGCACGCATTTGAATCAGGTGAACTGGCGGGTCATCCGATGTCACCATGCAATGAGATTAACTGACTAGGGAACATCTCCCTCAAAATCCCCATCGCACGTCGAGAAATGTAGGCTGTTGCCGCATCCTGTTGAAACAAAAAAATCTCCATATCGTCGACCATGTTAAATTTTGATCTGAGAAAAGACTCTAATATCTCACAATATCGAGCAGAGTTCACAGTCACTGTAACGTTGTCTTCTTCGAAGAAGTACGGTCTCCATACACCAAATTCTAACACAGCACACCATACAATCACCCTAGGACAATACAGAAAGCGTTCATGCAACACACGGGCGTTGTTCACGGCTCAGTATCTTAAGTGTTGCTTAATCACTGCGCCACACTACTGCTACATGGGGAACATCTTGTTAAATTTCCAAACATAATGCTCTGCGAGGGACAGTGTCTCTGTCGCTGAGTTCTTGTGACAAAATCATTTTGTATGGAAGCATTGTTAGATCATTGTGAAGAATTCTTCACAAACTTCGGAAAGCTTAAGAGACTGGGCGCGTTCAAATGTCGACCGGAATTGAGACTGTTGAAGTGAATCTGTTACCGCTGCCACATTTTCTGGAGTTCTGCACTTACCTTATTCTCAGGTGTTGCCACCAGCAGCATCAAAAGGATGTTCCAGATCAATAAATTTGACTACTATGATCAAATGAGATCAGAAACTCGGATATCGAAAAAAAAGCATCAGACTCTTAGAGACAATCTGACATCACTCTAATGCCATGGTTATACACTATCTTGATAAATAAAGCAGAATTTTGCCGAAAGGTTGTTGATTAATTAGTAAGGCCCGATATTCATTGAGTGATATGATATAGCTACTACATTTTTATTATAAAACGCATCGTGATTTAAGTGAGCATGTGCTGTTTACTAGTAATTATTTTGAAAGAGACCAACATATCCTATATATATATATATATATGTATATATATATATATATATATATATATATATATATATAAATACAAGTTGAATACATATGTGCATGTGTACAGTCTCATTATTGTTACACGATTATGCTAAAAGCAAAAATAATTGCATATTTGGAATACCTGGGATCAGCTGCCATTTTGTCTGCTTCGTATTTTAATTCGTCAATGTACGTAGTTTTTCGAAAGTACACAATTAACAGTTCTATTTGGAACACATGGTTTTATAATATTGTCATGTTAATTATTTATTACATGAACAGGTTTTACAACACGGTATCATCAGGTGAGAGTTTTTATATAATCTGAACTCATATTTTTGTTCATTTTCATGATTTTTTTAGTTTTTGCTGGTCATTATATCTGATTCCAGACATCT
>OY744515.1:169925225-169960225 GCA_963556195.1 Sepiola atlantica | reverse complement strand
CACATTGCTAATGGTCTATTCGCGTGCGTAAGTATTCTATGAATATCGAATAGTTTTAATTGTGCCCCAGTAGCTAAATCCGCAACAAGAAAATTATTTCATCGGTAATATTTGATAGTCTAAAGAGAAGTATGCTTCCCCCGAAACAGTGCTTCAGTTGCGGGCGTAGGAAGTTATAAGGATGTATCCTCTATGAAACAAATACGTATGCGTTGCAGACCGAAATGTATAACAAAAATGAGTTTAATCAAAATCCTCAAATCTTAAGACAGTTGGAAATGTAAGAACATTTAAGTAAGTATACATATTAAATAGAAACATAAAACTTCACTTGGGTTCACGTCTGCTTTATCAATTATTAATTTGCAGATATTGAACAGAAATGGCAACCTATGTTTATTGAGGCATAATAACATCGAATAAAGCGTGATGGGAGGGTAGATAAAATATAGATGCGAACTGATAACGACAGGCACTATTCAAGGAAAACGGTAAACTTATAATATTTACGATGAATAATTCTAGCAATTGTATGGGCCAAGTTTAACAGCAATGTTCTGACTATAGAATTTGCCGATAATTATTTCTCAGAAGGTAAAACTCAACAAGCTACGGCAGAACAGTTTTAACAAAATGAAATATAATGTTTACTGGGGTGTTTGGGAGATGTAACAACGCAATGCAAAATGTCATTTGAAACGGAATATACAACTGTTCTTCTAAAAGAAGAGAGATATTCTGTTCGCATCCAAAGAAATAAATAACATGGAACTCGTTAGGCTCGCAAAAGTGGAATGCTATCAAAGGTTGAATTTACAAATTCTACCAAACGTTTATAGAATACAGAAATCCGTACATTCACATAATTTTTCGCGGGTTTTAAACACCCATTGAGCGATTTCTATTATCCGTAGCCCAGTCCGGAAAGTTCAAAAGTTGATTAAAGTGACGAATATTTACAGATCGAGGTGGATGAATAATAATCGAAATTATTTTGTAAAGCTACACATATATTATAAACATGTGAAAGATTACATTATTGAGTAAAAGTGGTCGCGGCTATATTCCAGCAAGTGCTGGGCACATTACTGTTTGCAACGGCCTATTTGGATGACATTTTAATAATTAGTAAAAAATGGAGAAGTAGAGAGTACGGTTTTAATCAAAAGGAAGAGAAATGTAATTTTTTTCTGAAACAAATTGAATTTTAATAATTAAATGATAAACAGCAATGAGAAGATAGACGACGAGGGATAGCAGGCGCATAAACAAATATGCTCTATACGGTTAAATAGCTCAAATATACACACACGAGATATTTAAAACAAATCGGAAAGAACATATTCTCATATCGTAGAGGATAATATTAGAAAATACATATTTATGGGCGTCGTTGTGACACGTTCAATCTACCAGTCTAGCAAGTATTTTCTAAAAAGCGAACATAAATAAAGGTAAAAATCACGAATTCATCGAAGGTAATAGACTGTGAAAAAGGTATAAACACCTAACGGAGCCAAAGATTGAAAGGGAGTGCTATGTTGTGGGCTGATCCACCTATTTCAGTAATAAAAAAGATTTATCAACACTTAATAAATACAGTTGAAATATAACGCCGTTGCAGTTATTGATGACAGTTATTGCCCAAGAATCATGGCTCTACCTAATGTAACATACTCTTGTAAATACACCTTGTTCATATTATAGCTGTGATTGCCTTGATTATTAACGGCCCTGTACGGCCACAACAGACTTCTTCATCAATGGTCTTCCAAATAATATTTCGAGATCATTTGTTGACAGCTATGGAGATCACACGTAACCGTCTCTCTCAGGTCTTCGAAAAGAAACTGTCAGCGTGATGCAATTGGAAACAAGTGGTCATTACAATTACAACCTTTAACACTTGTATTTTTTCTCTATTCACGACCAATGTTAAGATGCTTGTGTTACCCTTGTTTAATGAATTTACTTTTTTTGCGGAAGTATGCAATCTTTATATGTAACTAGGCCTGATTTTTATTCGGGATTTAAAATAAACACTCACAAGTATACATTTTCATTATATATAAAATATCATAAATACTGCATCAGTGTATATTCGCAACAAGCAGACTGGAATAAAACATGCATCCGCATTCATTAAGTTCATATATTCTTTATTATGTCATTTTCTCAATATAATAAACGGGAGATCTTTACGATAGTCTATCTTCTTGTATTTATATCTTTTTTGTATCCATAGATTTAGCGTACCAAGGTTTAACTCTTCTTTTCTAAGATGTTTATACTCGGTCGACAATCAAACGATACGCTAAAGTGAAGATATCAAAAAAATAATCATCATAACAAACAAGAATAATCAACATGAATACGTTTCCATTCATATTTCCATTATTCTTACTAACTTGTTAAATTTACACATTTCTCATATGAGTGTAACCCCCATATAGTTGTAATTAACACATATAGTGCTACTACATTACTGAAAAATTAAATAAACTGGTATAATATATACATATATATATACATATATATATATATATATATATATATATATATATATATATATATAACTGGACAGACCACATATGGTTTTACACGCACATTCTCACTCTCCATTACTTAATATTTTTTTCAAAATTTGAATTTTACCTTTTCCACTGCCAACTTATCTATCTATGTAATTCCTCTGATGATAAGATTTTAATCTTTGAAACACCTTGGCTTAAGGAAATAATAATAAACATGTTTTACTGAGTACACCTTGCATTGAATAATCAAAATTTAAATAAATTTCTCATTCGTGCATGTGTATCATCTATCTTTATATATATATATCGGAAACCCATACAACACATAAATATTGAGAAATCATCTGTCAGTGATACTAATATACATGTATCAAATACACATACACAATTCACTCTGGAAGAAACATTCGTTCTGTAATGTCTCCTTTTATTGATGCCTTTCAGAGAAGGTTCTGTGAAGGGGGGTTCATTTATCTTTTGAAGTGCATGTCTATTTGCGCTAATTTCACGCGAATATCTTGAATTATATCGTCAATTATACGCAGATTACTTTACTACACACATTTCCGGATATTCGAGTTGAGGTGAAAAACACGTTGTGCAATATCGTAAGTGAACTTACACTGACACTTTGCGAAATAAAGACAAAGGCGTTGAACTATTATTTTATAACAGATATTAAAAAAAACAGAATTGAAAAGAAGAAAACATTTCCGGAAGTGTATTTTATCTGCGACGACGTAGTAATGCACAATGATCAGGTGGTCATCCCGGCGACATTGCAAAAAACGTATCAGGAAGAGTTTAATTTTGGGACCCAAAGCATATCACGGATGAAGTGACATGCGAAGTTACGTCTACTGGACGAATATGAATCAATATATCGAGAATAATGTTAAACCATGGAATGGGTTGCGGTTGCAGCAAAAACGCCTCACATTCCCCCCAAAAATGCGTACTTAGGTTTTAAATAATTTTCAACAAACGCGTAATGCGCACAAGGGATGTTGTACAATAATCTGATTTGATGTACTTCGTGGCTGAAACGTCATCTAACTGCTTAAACCAAATACTTTAAATATGAATACACTTTTCTTATTATTCAAACACATTGTACCTTATTACTGTCTCGATGTAACTCTCTGGCACAAAGTTAACGACACTGAATGTATTGTCTTTGCAATATTAAAAACAATGCCGTCAGCCTTTTAATATAGATGAGTCTACTAAAATATGTATGTTTATTAAACCTTGTATTGAAATTAATATCGACACCGTCACATATTAAAACAATCAGCTTTTGATTTATGTCACTTTACAGAGTGTCCTGGTCATGTGTTTCATACGTTTATAAATTTTGAATATGTATTCGTGCATGATACAAATACCACTTCCTGTAGAATACGAAGTGACATCCATGGCAAATCATTGCATATATGCTTAAGAGATTAATCGAAACAAACTGTTCGTAGGTATGTGTGTATTCTGTCTACGAAGTGGTTGTATGCACACAAATATTACAACTCAATTGCGCTGAATTGTAAATCGGCGAGAGCGTCAAGCTGCATTGATCTAACAATTCTAGGAAAACGCGCGGTAATATATCGTGCACAACCCCATCGTTTTACATTAAACCGAGTTATCCTTCTCCAATATTATATTCGTTACATTTGAACGTTCGGTTTACGAGACAGACAGAATATATAGTGAGTAAGAATGCAAGATATTCATGAGAGCAGTATTAAGCAATATATATATATAGAGAGAGAGAGGGTATCATAATAATTATCTTTCTTTAATATCTGGGCAATTGCTATTCTTACGTATAGACAAATGTATAAACACACACGCAAGCATATATATATATATATATATATATATATATATATATATATATATATATATATATTTATATATATATAATAATAATAATAATAATATTTAGAAATAAATATTAATTATTTATTACCTACAGACATCGATGTTGCATGCTAACGCAATCTTCAGTGCAGGAAGCTAATTCTCAACGGTCGGCGGGCTCGAACTCCGGTCACAAATCGCCACTGATTTGCAGTCAAGAGCGTTTCCACATCGGCTATAGGGAATTAGCTGATAATTAAGGAGGAATTTAACTTTGTTAATAGCGAGTCGGCAGCTTATTTACACGAGCAGTTTAAAGTGATCAACAAACTTTGTTTTGAACCTGCATGAAGCTATGTGTACTGCTTGTTATTAAACAAACTCAGAGTGCCCGGCCTTTAGTGAAGGGGGCTTATAATAATATTTATAAATGTATATTAATTATTAATTACCTACAGGCATCGATGTTTCATGCTAACGCAATCTTCAAATCTTCAGTGCAGGAAGTTAATTCTCAACGGTCGGCGGGCTCGAACTCCGATCACAAATTTATATATATATATATATATATATATATATATATATATATATGCAAGCATTGTTAAACATAACATAATTCGTCTGTTTAATTATACCTCTTTTTTAATAATAAAAAAGAATAAATTAAATCGTCTTCTGTGAATTATGACACGCATTAGTTGATATTGTTTCAGTTCAGATATCGAGGAAATGTAACATTAAACGAGATTTTGGAAAGCAATTAGTAAGTTTATTTTGTTATTTTGTATGTTTGAAATAAGAACTGGTAAGGTGAAGTTCAATGGGATATGAATACACGGTTAAGGCGATATGTATTTGTATCAACGAAACAAGAACATAATATAAAAAACATTGTTATTAAATATACATAATGATATTACTTAATAATTTGGTGAAATATATATCCTTAAAATACATTTTTCATAGAGCTTAAAGATCAGTACACTTTCGAACATATGCTTGATGCGCCATATACATCACCTATACACAGACACCCCCCCCCCACACACACAAACACGCATATATATATATATATATATATATATATATATATAAATACAATTTATTAACACGAAATTACATAATAATCGATGCAATAATTTATTTCAACCTTGTAATATTGTCAAACATCCAATTTTGATGATTACATTTTTGTAAGTGAAAAAAGTGGAAATTCACACTCGACAATTCAAATATAATTAGAGGGAGTTGGGGTGACAACCTATTTAATACATATTTAGAGAGAGGGGGAAATTTGAAGCATATTTAATCTATATTTATGTAGGGAGAGGGAATTACATAATTTATGACAGATATATATATATATATATATATATATATATATATATATATATATATATATATATATATATATAACTGTAGGTTTTTCTATATTCATTGAAAATATCACAAAATGTATTTTCATGTCAATAATACATGTTTGTAAAATTCGATCAGTAAACTTTAGTAAATGAAGCTACGTTTATAGATGGACGTCCATTATACGTATCTAGTATCAATTGACATTACTACTTGGCATATTACTTCCGAAATTATAATACTAATCACTTTATCTGTACGGGTACTTCAGCTTTACTTAATATGTCGAGATGTAGTCCCATCTAAAACGGTTTCCTTCTGACAAGCTAACATTTGATTCCTAACTATAAATGTCTGTTTGGTTTTACTGTGCAGAGATTAATATATCTGAAAAAGAGAATTGACAACTTTCAGAGTTCACCTTTGATTTCTATAAAAGCGCCTGTTGAAAATGATATTTTAGAGATTAGGACAATGTGACGTATTTATAGTTCACGTCATGTGTTTAAACGTCAGGCAGTAATTCTAGAATCTTTGAATGTCTGAGTGGGGAGGTCTCATTGTGTATATCACTTTAAACGAACCGTTGTCATCATAAATATTGATAATAATAATAATAATAATAATAATAATAATAATAACTAGCGGAACCCGTGTAAATTACACGAAATGATGTTTTCAATACGGGTCCTAATGTAACAAAGCACCCTCTATTTGTTAGTAAGTTACGCTTGCTTTATTATGAGCCACCCCCCCCCCTTCTGGGTAAGAGTTAAATAATTGTGTGAAATAGTAACTCGTGTACGATGGACACTGCCATATCTACTAAAAAAGGTTGATATGCCATCCGTTCAAAAAAAAAAACAACAACAAAATAATACTGGCCGATATCCTACGTTTTAAGCAGTCAACGTAATTAAATAGACAATGCCATTAAAAACGCCAACATAAAAACAAAAAATAGTTTTAAGTTTTAAGCAACACAAAACAGTAGTTTTTAACCAGGTAATAAAAAATGTATTATTACTTCCCCTTCCCCTCGAACTGTAGAATAAAAATCTTAGAGGCTGGTTGGGATCGAACTATAAACCAGTCGGGCCGAAGTACAAAATACCACCTCGCTAACCATTGCGCAAGAGGGATACACATATAAATATGCCTAAACGCAGGCTAGTTGAATGTTTTTACAAATTTAGGAGCGGCACGCATGCGCAGAGCTTTTGTCGGAAGCGTGACACACGAACACACACGCTATCGTATTAATATATAGATAATAATAATGGGTATTCGTGGATTTGAATCGGTTAACAATTTAATTCAAAAATCTTCATGATCTATTTCAAGCGTGTGTATATATATATATATATATATATATATATATATATATATGTATATATATATATATATATATATATATATATATATGTATATATATATATATATATATATATATATATATATATATATATATATATATATATATATATATATATATATATATATACAATGGGAATAACCGCCCCATGATTAGTAAAATGTATTCCACAATTTTGCATAGCTTTTATGTCAAAGTTGGAAAATTAAAATCAATATATTAATCCACCCAAACTTATGGTTTGAATATGTATGTTTATTTTTATCGCAAATCATTACATGATGTTGATTACAAAACATATCTAAGAGGTTTAAGAATACAGGGTATTAAGAATTAATTGGAGGTTATTAAACTTTCTTTCATCAGTGGCACATGCGAACACGGAATATGTAAATTTTCACATGAGAGGTAATCATGATACTATATCTTCTAATCAAGATTTAAATTCTCAAAAGAAACTAAACTTATAGCGATACTTATTAATTAGTACCTACTTTATATTGTTAACATTTCACAAATATCAGAATTGGCTCAATTTTCTATAAAATGCTTCAACCTACTCTGTGTACACTTTGGTCTTTTGGCTAAGATCAAAGTGTAGTATCTTTTCCGATGGATACTGCACCCCATAGACTGGTATTGTCTTGGCCTTGGGGGCTTGATTTACGCCGGTCTATTGGTCTATCCTGTGTAATCCTAGGAGGTCCACTCTCCCAGGCTTACTGTATGAGGCGCCCCTACCGGGGAATGCCTACGGGGCTGCCCAGGCAATTTTTAAACCCCATTTTCCCGACCCGACCTTGGGTCATATCTTACTTGTTGGAGTAAGATAAAAACTGGCCTTGGAAAGGAGTAAATCTATACTCTGTGCACACTTTGCGTAAACTAAATTAAACGAAATATATCCCACTGCAACTTATTATGACACTTTGTAATCTAACACTATCATGTTAACGATATGGTAATTAGTTACAAATTTTCGTATATAATTCAAACTAATAACTCTTCTGAAATATACTTTGACAACAAGCAAAATGAGCTTATATGAAGTATGAATGAGGAATTATTTTCTTGAAATAAATTTTGCCCAATAATTACTGAAAACATGCCTACCTTATACTAGTCTTTTACCGTTAGTTTCACTGCAGAGAAAGTGGTTTTAGCTGTATCATCATTCGAAAACTTTTATGTTTGGAAGAAATAACTTCTCATTTATTAATTTATACTTTAGGTCACCCCGTATACAATGATTATCTAGTGCGTAACATAACGCACTGTACATCCAAGATGAGAACAGTCGCCCGAATATACCAAATTCTACGAATATATGTGTTATATTTTTGCCAATGCATGTTAGATTTATTTAGTTTAACTATTTAAACTTATCTGTCAACGCTAAACAAAGCCCGGCGGGGGGGTCACTCGGGGATACGGATTGAAAAGATCGTTAGTTGGACGATAAGCACCACCATGAAGTCTTGGAAAAAAGCTTAGGAATAGGTCAAATATTTATTGAGCGGATTTGTTCCTCCGAGATTCCAGTTGAACTAGTATTTATTCACATTAAGGTTTAAGATGGCCATGTTATAGTCGGGTGGGCAGCAGGTTCGTGGTATTTTGTTTCACAGATTGGCCTATCTAGGAAAGAAAGTGTGTTCGTGGAATTTTCTATTCGTCTTTTGTAGATGAGAGAGAGCGAGAGAGAGAGAGAGAGAGAGATAGAGAGAGAGAGAGAGAGAGAGAGAGAAGGAACCAGAGATAGAGATGGTAACGAAAAGCATTTGCTGTGGTTGGAGTCAGACGGGTGTTTGCTTTATGTGCTTTAAAGGATGCGGTGAATGACTAAAGTTCAGTCGATTTTACTAGTATTAACATCGCCAAACTTGTTATATACAGCCTATCTATATTAATAAGAATAAAGTGATTTCTTTCTAATTTATTCGTTGTAGTTATGAATGACATTTTGTTGGCGATTTCAAGTGACCTACTTTGCTGCGAGGTAGAGAGCGGTAAATACTTGGATATACATTTATATATGAACACCATAACTATATATATATATATATATATATATATATATATATATATATTTATTTCAGATAAAAATACAAGTAAATAAATATAGAACGACAAGGAACGAATTCCGACTATACACACACATATTCCTCTCATTTTAATTGGATATTTGACATTTCGTTAGATATTGAAATAATTACTATTATATACTTTATATTTGCAGCAAAATATCATTTTAAATTAAATGTTTGATCCTTAACGGGTGATACATACACTTGCTATGAAAATCAGCCCAACGTATAATTCGAAGCATTCGTTGATTCCTTTTTTCTGCCTTCAGTATTAAGGAGGATTACTCGAATTATCATAGAATGTGTAGATGTTACTGAATATTTAATACTTACAAATACTCATTTCTGAAAGTGATTACTATTAATGTGTGTTTATATGTAAGTCAGCTAAAAAGTGGGTGTAATCTAAGATGTATTCTGTTTCTATGTTCTCAATTTATGTACGATATGAGGTTGATGTATCGTCTCGGCGCAGACTGTAGACACAGCTTTTCGTATCCCGATCTCTTCCGACTTAAAAGCAGTTTAAATTCGAGGAATAAATCTATACTCTTAGGACTCGTGTGTTAACAGCGTTTGATTAACTAGTTTCACACGCCGCTGAATGACAACCTATCTAAGTAAAAGAATACGCTGAAAATGACATGTAGTCATCCGTAACATGTCTACCTGAATGTATATAGAAGACGCACTCTTCGATAATGCATAGTTCACTATACTTACAAACGAATAGGGTTTATGATGTCAATTTATTTGACGGAGCTGTGAAAAAATTAAATATATCTTAAGACGATATCACTGCTTTCTTCTCCGTGCACTTGACAACCACAGTAAAAAAAGATATAAACGGTATATGTTATGAATAATGCATTTAGCCGATGATATAATATGGTGAATTACGGTGTATATTCAATTAGTTTTGATATACTAGAGATGACATGGATATTTGCTAAATTTCTCTGTCTCTTTATCTCGCTCTCTCTCCATATATATATATATATATATATATATATATATATATATATATATATATATATATATATATATATATATATATATATATATGCATATATGTATCTGTGTGTGTATGTGTGGGTGGGGGGTAATATGAAAACATGAGTCCTAACTCATAATACTTACATATTGCAATGTCCGTAACACCATAGTAAATGAGAAAAAGGACGGTCTGAATTTATTAAACCCAGCAAGTAATTAAATGTTTTTATGACCCCGAGCAACGCCGGGTAGCCTCGCTAGTTTATAAGTAAAAGATAACCTGCGAATAAACACAGCATTTGCACTCGTATTTGAGGGGGGAGGGGTTGTCTGCCTATGTAAATATTTTTCAATTAAATCTAATCGCAATGCATTCGCTTTGTACACCTCGGGCCATTCTCTGCAATTGATAAATAGTCAGTTGAGTAAAATAAATAGTTTACAATGAATTGTTCCCGATTTTACTCCAGTTTAAACAAAACATTAAACAAAAAAAATGATGATCATCTGTGAAATGATCGGGCAGTCTTAGCATACGTCATAGAAAATAACCAGTTAAGTTACGCTTACTATAACAGAAGTGTGCCCATTATTCATTGTCATTGAGAGTACGTAAACTTCATTTTTCTGTATATGAGAATTCTAAACGTGATCATCAGAAATAATCTGAATTTATTTAATTTTTCTCTGAGAATTAAAATAAAACAACATAGCGGAGTATATTCCGAAAACTATTCTATGGATGTGAATAGTCTATGAAATTGGTCAATTAGAAGCAGTAAACCTATGTCGAATCAGTTCCTAATAACAGTTGATTTTATTTTATTTTACTATTTTTTTAATATCATTTGTCTTTTTTTGCAATTGCATTGCACAAGCTAAGACAGAAAGAATAAGTGCAGTTTGGCCTGCATACTTAATATTTTGAGAGAGAGGGAGACACACGTACATTCATACAGAAAGGAAGACAGACATACAGTAAAAGAAAGATATGATTTAAATAAAGATGTTGCAAATATTTTTTTCATCTAACTCTATACATCTTTAAAGCCTCGTTGTCTCTATTTATATATATATATATATATATATATATATATATATATATATATATATATATATATATATATATATATAAATATATACATATATATATATATACATATATTTATATATATATATTTATATATATATAGATATATATGATTATTTTTATTTACACAGTCATGTAAAACATCTGCGACACTGGCATGTCGATGTTATCGATCAACAGTTATTACGAACTGAGATCTCATTTTTTCAATATGATCTAAGGTTAAGATCGGAGTCTAACTCTGCCTGATGAGATCTCAGTTTATAATAAGTGTTGATCGATAACATCGACATACCAGTGTTGCAGATTTTGTACATGTCTGTGTGAATAAAAATAACCATATATAAAAGCTCTATTTAATATTGATCACTTTTATAAACCCGGTTTAAATTCTTTGGAGTACTACCCTGTGAATGTTTTACCTAGATTATTATTATTATTATTATTATTATTATTATTATTATTATATATATATATATATATATATATATATATATATATACATATATATATATATATATATATATATATATATATATATCGAATCTAGATGAATGAAAGAGAAGATTGTAAAAGAAGACTTGAACATATAAAGACCACTCTTAGAATCTAAATAATCCATTCGAAACCAGACGAAAAATATAACCCCCCTGGGTCGTTGTTCTACTCAGATAATCACAACCATTCATAGGCTGGACAAAATAAGATCTCAGACACATTGCCAAGAAAACTAGAAAACTAATGAGCACTCAAAACACAAACAGAAAAGAAATAAGTATGGAACACTGTAATGAACACATACACAAAAAACATGGAAAAATACATCATACAGAACACAGAAAAGCTTATCACCACAATATGAGTAACAAAACAGAAAATAAAAAAATAGACGAGAAAAAAAAGAGGAATGAACCAGCGGCAGAGACTATTTATAGCCATAATACGTGATGAGACTCATACACAAACCTTTACATGGATACGTAAAGGATACATAAACAAAGAAAACGGAATCCCTATACACAACCGCACATAACAGCGCGATCATAACTAACTATATCAAAGCAAAAATCGAATAACCGCAAGCAAACACTATATATAGACGTTGTGGAAAAATCCTAGCATAAGTGTAGGCAGCACACGATCCTAAACATGATACAAAAATGAGTCCACTACCATCTATGCAAACGTCTTTATTTGTAGTATGCAGATAAATGTTACACATACACACCAGAGACAGTATTATAAAATGTAAATCACACACTCATCTCATACATTGATGAACAAACATACAAATGTATGACCGAATAGTCAATAAGAAGGTAAAGCACCTGCTAACAGGTAATCTCGCTGTCTTAAAGATTCACGGGGAAGATCACAGCGTCCGAAAAACGAAGCTAATATAAGTTTGTTTAATGAACTGAGGAGAATATGGAACAAGGTGAAAATCGTTATAACACCAATAAGTGTAGGAGCAACAGGTGCATGAAAGAGAGCAAACAACAGAATGAAGTCGGAAACATGTAAAAAAAAGAAAACATGAGCTAAAAAGAAAGTGAAAAGTGCTAAACATCAATTTACTGGTCGCCATATTGTTTTTAAGTTCTGTTATACAAACATGACTATGATGGCATCAGCATTGGCTGGTACAACACAAATATATCATGAAGATTAAACGAGTATGAAACGTGAAAGAACAAGGAGTACCGAAAATGCTTCCAGTGTAACAGCGCGGAGAGTGCTTAGAGTCATCTGAATTCCGTCGAAAAATCACTGGTTGTTGTTAGTGAGAAATATTTAGCAATGCTTAAAGACACCCACCACATACACACACGTATATATATATATATATATATGTGTGTGTGTGTATGTGTGTGTGTATGTGGATATATATATATATATATATATATATATATATATATATATATATATATATATATATATATATATATATATAGTTGATAGCAATTCTCTGAAAGTACTTTTCATTTTCTACGCCAGGCAAGGTTCTAGGAATGTCATACTTTAATTAATTAAAACTTCTGAATGCAACAATTATTTAGCATTTGCTTCTTGCGAGGTTATGTATATGCTAAGGATCTTATTCGACTTCATGTTTTGCCGCATGCTTGATTGGTCGAATAGTCCCATTGATTGCCAACGTGATTCTGTTTTTTTGTGACAATATTGGCTTTTTTAAAACTCTCATTTCCATCTACGCTATATTTATTTTCTATTGAAATTTTTACGTACGCTATATTTATGTTCCACATGCGTGTTTAAACGTTATTATTAGCTTTCACTTCTGTATCAACAAGATTGATTAGCTGTTACTCTAATCAATGGTTATACTAATTTCGATTCTACATAAAAAAAATACAGCATATATTCTTTAAACGATCTAATAGATAATAAAGCACATCGTGTCAAAATTAATACTTTAATGTTTTATAAGAAAATAATGAACAATACTAGTTTACTTATGCGAAAAAATTGACTTGAAATTTTGATACACCATTGAATACGTTACTTTTAAAAATGCTAGATGGAAATAATATGCAATGCCAAACTTAAAATTATATTTGATTTGTGTCTCTAAAACTAGTGTAATCATCAATTTAAGTAAGTGCATCTCTCATATAAAATAGCATATGTTATTCATATAAGCGCAAACAACTATACGTTCCAATAAGAAAAACACGTTTTGAAACAAAAACTCTGACCGTTTTAATATGTTGAATTATTTGTTACATGATCACACATTGAAGTTTACTTAAACTTTTTATTGCATGCAACAGTCAACAGTGACACAGTTTGCATCATAAATATAATTCCGGTACAAAAGCTACTCTCAAAGATATATGTGTATCTAAATGTAAGATCGAGATTTAAGTGCCATAACATTTCTTGTTAACATCTGGCGAGATACATCGTAGAGATGTATTCAGATTAAAACGATGTTTAATCGTAAACTAAATACAAACAGTAATGAAAAAAAAACAATTTACAAAATAAACACTTCCACGCGGAGAATTATCATTTATGTCTATAGATCGTGCAAGCGAGGCGACTTACAGACAATGCAGTGTGTAATTATTATTATTTTAACGAAATAACCGGCCTCTGTTCCCCACAAATGCTCTCACATTTTCAAGAATACCAGCCTTTACATGTGAAGATATACTCTTTATATTCAATCAAGGACTTTAGGAAAAAAAGCGGTTCCTTATGTTCGTACTGGTTTCCTCTCTATTTTCATTGATAGCCGGAAGTCGTCACGAACCAACCCACTGATATGTTTCCGTTCGCTTATTCTTCATTTTAACAGAAAATATAACGTATTTGTCCAATATTTTAACTCACAGGTTACCCATGTTGTCTTGTGTTGTCCGCTGTGTCTGTTGTACTGAAGGTTATTTTAAGTAAAACATTATAGATTGCCTGATGAAGTCATTGCATACACCGAAATGAACGTAATTTGCCGTTGTTTCTATAACGAGGGAAAAGTAAAAAGCAACTATATATATGCATTACTGTATTTCATTTGATGATCAGTGTATATAATAAATCAGACATAGCTTAATAATTAAATAACTAATGCTGACTACTTTATTAAATCAATCATCTGTAAATCACAATAAATCTATAGATAATCCATTGATGCCATCGCGATATTTGCGCGAGTTCTTTGCATTCTAATTGACCTGACACAATCCTGATTAGCAATGACGTTACACTAAATAGTTATTTATGATACATTCCTTATTGCGTATATTTCAGAAGCTTTTGTATTATTTCTGAAATACGCGAAACAATGGTATATAGTGTGAATGTAAATGTCAAATAAACTCCCGTTTACACTCGTTTAACGTACTTTAAAAGCAGCTGACAGAAGAATCTACCGAATTATTATTGACAGATGCCTTCAAATTATTTATTTTCCTAACAAATGTTATTATCTTAAAGCGGTTTCATATATTTATACGCTTACTTATAGCAGTATATGTGTGCACATAATTTGGGCGATTTTGAAATGACATGGCCCTTTTCAAAATAAAGTTAATAAAAAAACATTACGGTGTATGAGGAAACTCAGTTCGCTTATTCACCAGCCCGATTATAGGGTTAGTATTTCGAATCAGAAATAAACGCATCAAGATTCCCATCATCAATAAATTAAGTGATGCTTCGAAATTGGAACGCTCAGCGGGCCAGTCGACGTCGCCTGCACTTCACCGCCATCAACTGCCAATATTCTAATAATAGTTTTTAAAATCAAATGCTTCACATGTCAGTCCCATTCCGCAACTTCCCTTATAGTCAGATTTATTATTAAGAAGTTTACTTTCGGTAATACTCTCACGTGGTATTTTCTGAACGTCGCATTCCAAATTGTTGTAAAAATGTCCACGTTTTTTTTCTTAAAGTACTAATAAAATTGCACGTCTTAAGCCAATCTATGAGAAGGGTTAATGAGTGTTTCAGTGGATTAGTTAAACAAACACGTGAGGATTACCAACAATGGTTGAGACTGTTTAGAATTAGATTAGTTAAGAGGACGGCTCCACACGAATTTGTTAACGTTAAAATTAAAGTCGGCTACGTTATAGTCATCTGTGAAGTAGCTTTGTAGTATTGCGTTCTAGAGACGCATACTTCTTGAAAAAGAACCTTGCGCCATAAAACTTACGTTTTAAGTACACAGATGAAGAAATGGACACGTCTTTTACTATGATTGTATGTAGGCGAGTCTTTTCTTGTAAATAATTTACAGAGGGGAGCATAGATTGGAGCTTTGCCGAGCACCGACAATTACTATAACGATATAGTAGATACATACTAGAGATAGATTGTGTAAGGAAATGGAAGCCCTCGTTCACTTGATTTCGAAGTCAGTTTTGGACTCTGTGAATGCATGAAACAGAGATCTGCGAAGCAGCTCCCCAAATGTGGCAACAGTATTCCATTTGATGCCGTATTAGATAATTATACAAGAAGAGGATTACGTCAGTAATGCTATGTTTTCTGGAGCTGTTAAACATTCTAAGTATTTTCCCAACGACTTTACCAAACTATTTCATGTAAGCCTTATATTTTAGATATTAAGAGATGGCGCGTCCTAGATGCTTACAAACGCAGTGACCATTTTCAAAGAGAGTGGCATTCTTTTCAATTAAGACAAAGTGATAATCAGGAAGGTTGGGATGAAATGGGGGGACGCTTGGTTTAGAATTAATAAAAAACAAACAAACAACCAGCTTGTTCCCATTGTATTTTTTTAGGCATAACGATCTTCAATTTGATTTTATGTTGAGGTTACAGTAATTACTTTCGTGATTATAGTGATGTTTGTATTGATTTCATTTAGATTTATTGTACATTTAGCTTATCATTTTCTACCGATTGATTTCCTTTAATTACAATTTATGTTGAGGTCACTCCATTAGATATACCAACACTTGTAGATAAGCATATAAACAGTTAGTTACTTATGGTAATTTAAAATAATATCTCTTTAAACGGTTATAAACGATTATTCGTCTGTTCATTAATAAGCGGCATTTTAATATATGTAAGCAATTTAAAAATAGATAAAATTTCGAGTTCACTATATAATTCTATAATGTTATACGTATTCTTGTGTAAACATTTCAGATTTGGTTGCTCGTTTTGTGGTGATTACATCTATATTTACTTGTCACTTTCTTCAATTGTAAAACAACCCCTATAGTCATATGGTTACCCTCTTGGTATCATATTGTCTATAAAGACGA
Organism: Sepiola atlantica; assembly: GCA_963556195.1. NCBI lineage: Eukaryota > Metazoa > Mollusca > Cephalopoda > Sepiida > Sepiolidae > Sepiola > Sepiola atlantica. Next base: position 169,943,153 of record OY744515.1, on the reverse strand, counting down.
GATACTAATTCAGCCTGAATTATATAATGCTAGTAAAGTAAACTCGTGTGAACAAACATGGTGCAACTTTCTTCACTGACTTGATCCTGGTGTTGGCATTCTTTGCAAGAGGGCCGCAATAATTGTTGCCAACACGCCTTAGATGGAACCGACTGGATTCGAACTCAGAACACACAAGTCATCAGTCAGTTTTGTTATCCACTTGACGACAGTCTAATCCATTTTTTATCACACTAAAATGTTATTGAAAAAGCGAATGGAAACAGAAAATAGAAAATGATTATGTCGATTCATCATCCAATCAATGCGGACACAATTTACACAAGTTCAATTCAAAATGCCCATTTAAATAGTCATGCGATATTACCTGAACACATGTTTTGAATTCAATTTACAACTTTACATTATTTTATAACTTTTTTGCTCTGATCATTAAAACTGTTTTTTTTTATTTCATGATGATATTAAGGTGAAGTAGCTTTGTAGTATTGTATATAATATATAAATTTTGAATGTGAACTTTGTATTTATCTGTAATAATGGAATTATTTGGAAAACATGACAGAGGTATTGTAAGAAAGACGTCAGGACACACCGGCTGTTTATTTAGAAGGGAACAATTAATGGTAATGCACCTTGTGATAAGATTTTTGTTAACAATAATAATAATAATAATAATAATAATAATAATAATAATAATAATAATAATAATAATAATAATAATAATAATAAGTATTATTATTATTATTATCATTATTATTATTATTATCATTATTATTATTATTATTATTATTATTACAAGAGGAACAAGAATGCCACGGATTATAAGCATGTACGTTGAGCCACTAAGTACGACAATATCACAAACAAAACACATGAAAACAGAAATGACCAATATAACACACCAGCACCTCAGATGAGAAAATCGAACATAAAGGACACTATGCAGGTAATTGAGGCCTATTACAAATAACAACCAGAACAAAGAGGCTATCGAAATGACAAGAGCAATGACTCACAGAACCCGGACAAGGCTACAAAATGAACACATAGACAGGAACACTAAATCACTAGTAACAGCCGCCCAGAAAATGTGATTAGAATACCACTATGCAAAATATGTATAAAACCCAGGAAAACCGTAAATATAATCACTATGGACCAAGAGACGAAATGGTGAATATCATAATGAGTGAATGAAGCAAACATGCATTACTATGTATGGTAAGAATTACGCTGGGATCTATGCAAATGACTAAACATGAACACGCAGATATACAGTACACATACCCATCAGAGGCAGCACTGCTAAACGAAAATCACTAAATCATCTTTAACATGGAGCAACAATAAGGGTAACATATAAAAAAGGGCGGAGGTTATAATAGTAAACAAGAATGGGGAAAAACACCCAACTCGTTGACATTGCTACTCGAACAGATTATAGATTTAAAGTCAGAGAGACAGAAATAAACGAAGCCAATACACGGAACTGACATGAGACCTCTAAGATACCTGGAACATGAAGAAAAGTCAATATAATATATAAATAATCATAAAAGCACTCGGAACAGTCGCAACAAACTGAAAAAAAAAGACGTGAGGAAAGTGTAAGCAAAGGGAATACTAAGAGTATACAACGCATGACAATGATTACTACAGTTGAATCTCAATGAAACACACTCGAATGCGGAAACAAACTCACATAAACTACGAATCGTATCCAGCCACATGGAAAGCAGAATAAAACTATAGACCATAAAGAGAACACCACGCAAACCGACTGAAACTGAAAGTGCAAATGATTTCCTAAACTACATCTACCCCTTCACTTAAAAATACACACATTGGCACGTTGATTGAACTAGTCACGATTGAACAATGCAGATGATTGTGAAAAGTTAAGGAGGTACGAAAGATTGAAGAGGGGAATCACTAACCAGAATTTCAGTGGAACGATGAGGATACTAATAGTCCTATTGTCATTAACATCTCAGGTTACCAATTGTAAGCAGCTATTGCTATATCGCAACATAATTTGCAGTCGTTATCGAAAGAGGCAGATAATACTGGAAATATAGGGAAACTTCGGAATACCCCACCAGGGAAACCCAACTGTTACTTTCAGTTAGCAACTACTTATTATAACATGTTTGCACCATGTACGAACAACAACAATAACAACAATAATATTAATTATTATTATAATAATTATAATAATAATTATAATAATGATAATGATAATAATAATAATAATAATAATAATAATCATAATACTAATAATAATGATAATGATGATTATGATAATTCTGATTTCATATTAATACTTGAATTCTGTATATGAGTGTCTTAATCCGAAAGTATTATATTTAAGATAAATGTGCTAATGTGCTATCTCTGAATGCTTGAATCAGGGCGGTGTTTGTGTAATGTATGTGTTTTTTCTACGATTCAATTCTCCGAGATATCATATCCCTTTTACGTGTGACGAAGTAATGAAGTATCTGTTTTTTTTAAGAAGAGAACACTCCGAAATTCCATTCTCTACTTGAGGAATAGCGTTGTATCTGTTCTGTTGCCATGATACCATCATCTCAGAAAGTACATCCTGTTCTTATGACAGAATATTCGTGTGTTATCATACGATAATTCCAGTCATTACATTTTCCTTTTTTGTGGATTGCTTAGCATCCGCCATTTGGTCATGCTACCATTATCCTAGTTATTGCTGCCATGATTTTTTTTAGTGTAGTTGAGTGTCTGTTCTTATTTGTTATGTAGACATCATCTGCTCATTTTAGTATTGGTTGGTGTTATGAAATATATGTTCTGTGTTCATGGTACAACCCTCTTGGGCCTTGTCACCAACTTGGTTTAAGGGGAATATTATTTGTTTTGGGGTCATAATTCTATCTTTCAAGGCATTAACCTATCCTTTGGGGGTACTATAATGTCGGTTCTGTTGTCATAAGTCTTTCCGCCCAAGAATGTCCTCCTATGTCTCGGGGGGAGTTACGTACATTAACAATAATTATATTTAATCAACAGTTAATAAGCGCTTACATCATATATATATATATATATATATATATATATATATATATATATATATATAAATATATATATATATATATATATATATATATGTATATATGTATATATGGTAAAATGAAAAAGGAAAACCAAAAACTGGATGTTTTTTATGTGTACATCAACGTTTCGTCTTTATTTATAAGACTTCATCAGGATGATGATATGCAAGTACATATACATGTAGGGTAGACATGTTGGGAAGAAAAATAAAATAAAATGAAAAATAATGGGAGCGTCTTGCTGGACGTCCGTACTTGTTAGAGAATGAAAATGAGTGGGAGAAAAAAGGGGAAGGGTGGAGGGAGCAAGGACTACTGTGGCTGGCGATGAGAGAAAGAGGTGGGGGATGAGCAGGGGTAAAATGGATGGCAGAGAGAGATTGGAGGAAGAGGGGGAGGGGGTGTTTGACCAGATGGCTGTGGTCGAGATTGAAGGGGAAGAGTGAGTTGGAATGTTTGTGTGTGGGGGGTGTATGCAGGGAAAATGGGGATGGGTAGAGAGGGAGGGGGGGCTGTGATTTTGGTGGATGGGCGAAAGTTATGGTCTTAGAGAGCGTTTGGAGAAAATGAGGGAATTTAAGAAGAGGTATGGGAGAAAATAGATGAGAGGGGGAAGAGGGAGGATTTTTCGTGATAGGGTGTGAAATATTTGAAATATTTGGAAAAGTATAGCAATGAGTGAGGGATTGGAGTGGGTGGGGGAGGGGGGTGATTGAAAGGGTGGGTGAGGAATATTTGAAATATTTGGAACATGAGGAAGTTTATTTGGACTGTAGTATTAAAAATGTGAGGGAAAAAAGTGAGGAAAAATAAGAGAAGATTCAGGGAGAAGAAGGAAGGGTGTGGGTGAATGGAAGAGTGTCATAAGGTTAGAGATGAAAATAAAAGTTAGCCATGATCAAGCAAAAGACTTTGTTCTGTGAGGATGATCTTGCTTATTAAGGGTGATAGGTTAAAGAAACCATTTCGCTGCTTGATGGTAGTGGAGGATGTGATGAGGGCAGTTTCCAATAATCTTCGCCGAGATTTGTTGTGGATGTGTTTAGTGATTTTGGCTTGTTCAAATTTGAATGCATAACCATATTCTAGAGCATGGGAGAAAAGTGCACTAAGAGGGTTGTTGTTTTTTATGTCCCTTTTATGTTCATTTAATCGTTTCTTTAATTCACGTTGTGTTTCTCCCACGTAGAATTAATGGCAATCATTGCAAGGGACAGTGTATAAGCCGGCATGGGATGTGGGTGTTTTTTGGAAATGTCTGGATGTGTTTAAAGTTTCTTTATGGATTGAGAAGTGGTTTGTACTATTGGAATGCCTAGTTTGTTGAGCGTGTTGCATATGGATGTGTTATTGGAATGCGTGGGTAGGAGAAGGGGTCTGTCTATGAGAGAGGTGTTAGGGGTTTGATTTTTTTGTGTGGTGTTTCTGGAGAATATCACGACAAATCCTCCCTCTTCCCCCTCTCATCTATTTTCTCCCATACCTCTTCTTAAATTCCCTCATTTTCTCCAAACGCTCTCTAAGACCATAACTTTCGCCCATCCACCAAAATCACAGCCCCCCCCCTCCCTCTCTACCCATCCCCATTTTCCCTGCATACACCCCCCACACACAAACATTCCAACTCACTCTTCCCCTTCAATCTCGACCACAGCCATCTGGTCAAACACCCCCTCCCCCTCTTCCTCCAATCTCTCTCTGCCATCCATTTTACCCCTGCTCATCCCCCACCTCTTTCTCTCATCGCCAGCCACAGTAGTCCTTGCTCCCTCCACCCTTCCCCTTTTTTCTCCCACTCATTTTCATTCTCTAACAAGTACGGACGTCCAGCAAGACGCTCCCATTATTTTTCATTTTATTTTATTTTTCTTCCCAACATGTCTACCCTACATGTATCTGTGCTTGCATGATATCTTTTCCCTATATCATCATCCTGATGAAGTCTTATAAATAAAGACGAAACGTTGATGTACACATAAAAAACATCCAGTTTTTGGTTTTCCTTTTTCATTTTACCATCACGTCGGATTACCTTCATCCTTCTCTTCCCATATGTATATATATATATATATATATATATATATATATATATATATATATATATATATGTTAGCAAAAATACGCGAGCATAGGGGCTTATATTACCTACTACTGCTCCTCCTCTTCCTCCTCCTACTACTAATACTTGAAATGATACTTCTACTTCTACGAATTATGTAATTATAATAATAACTAGGCGGACTCGTGTGCATTCCTCGGTGTAACCCTTCATGTGTTGTATATTGCAGTCGTGCTTAAAATACTTCCGTTCTATGGATACCTGGCGCAAATACGTTCAGACTAAAACATACTTATCTATTTACTTTGGTTCATGTAATTTCAGATAGTATCCGTGTATGAAGATGAACCACTACACCGCTTGTAGAATGTGTTACATAATTCAATTCTATGGGCGTCAAGCGCGAATGTAGACAGCGATATAGAGGTGCCCCGTATTTAGAGAGGACAGCTTACCTCAAGACTATAAAAGTGTATTTGATTTCGAGTTGTATGTTGAGAACAAAAGCTTAAACTAGATAAAATTAAATAACAAATTATGTATGCATTACATCTTACGCTATCGGCCGATTCAATCCATCAAAAAAACGTGTGGGTCGTGATAACGTTCGCACAAAAATAGCATTGCTTTAGCGTATTATTATATATATACCATTAGTGATACCACTACTATTAATAATAATTACAGTAATAATACTTATCGTCGTAGAAGCATAATAACATGAATGAATACCAGAATATCCATAGTAAGCTACTCTGGTCCCTTCATAAGCTGAACAAAATAGAAATTCAAGCACTTAAACCAAAGAAGGAGATAACACATATCTATATAAAAAAACAGACAATAGGGTGGTGTGCTGGTATATAAACAGCAGTAACTGATGATACACTAAAAGAACAACAAAATGCATACATGAAGTAGAGAAATACGTTATATAGCTGCAGAACTACTGCCAATGTGACCAATACATAATGCAACAAAACTTACATAAAACAATTGAGAAAAAAATTATGAAAAAAAACAGGTACGCGCTCGATTTATAAATGTCCGAAAAGGTGGTCACGAAAACACGTCAGCATGGCCAAGAATATAGCCCTATTCAATTCGTCATTATACAACACGGTCATAACGAAGTATAGAAAAGCAAAAAAAAAGACAACACTTAGTAAAATAATGAATGCAGACTGACTGGTAAAGAGAAAGAACGATAACTCTAATGATATGTAAACTAAGCAATATAATCCAAAAGGAATACAATTTTTATATTCTTATGGAAATCGCTCAAGATAAGGCATGAATCCACTTCATGTAAGAAGCTAAAACATACTACTTACATATCAAAAACTTGTCAAAACAAAGTGATAGATAAATAGAGTTCGATCCAGAAAACATCAATTATTCCCCATTTGTCAGAAACATCGCTCATGGAATGTGAGGACTAAAGAACAAAATACTGCCGAAAGTAAACTGACATTTACTTTCTTCTCTCCTATAACTGAATTGAGTAGACGGCATTTTGGGAACTATGTAAACGAATACAATGTGAGCATGCAGACTAATAGTACATTTAGAAACCAGAATAAGTATTGTTTAGTGTAATGAATATCTCATAGTACAAACGGGCATAATAATCCCAGCAATAAGCCCGGAGGATTTATTAGACCAAAATAAGAAAGTTTGCACACTAAATAGAAGATTTCACATTAATGCAGACTTGGAACCAAATCTCAACGTAGCAGAAAACATAACAACTATCTGAAGCTTAAAATACAACTGAATCGAACATGTCTCGGAAAATATCGATGCAACAACAATAATATGCGAAGCGCTGTGCAAATTCATAAAGAAATAACACTAGAAATAAGACTAGGAGGACTTGTTATTCTAGGGAACAAACATAGCGTTGTCAGCTCACGATCATTGACAATGCTATGTGTGACAACTAATTATATTCTTAATTATAATAATACAAATAGTAATAATAATAATAATAATAATAATAACACAATAATAATGACAATAATGATAATGATAATGATAATAATGATAATAATAATAATAATGATAATAAAAATAAAAAATAATAATAAAATAAAAAATAAAAATCAGGATGATAATAACAATAATAATAATAATAATAATAATAATAATAATAATAATAGTAATAATAATAATAATAATAATAATAATAATAATAATAATAATAATAATAATAATGATAATAATAATAATAATAAGGCAATTCCTGCTCACGCGTATTATATTTACACGGATCACTGACATGAAATGCATCACTTGAAGCAGGCGTTGGACTCAGTGGCCTTCACCGGATTATTTCCTACGTAAAAAGATTACATAATCATTCCAAGCATAATTTATGCATTTAAAAGGAATCAGTCAGGCAAAAAAACTTCAGAAAATATTTTATCGGCCCGTTTGTAATTCATCGCTGACAGGAATCTTATAAAATGTGTTTTTTTTAATTCTCAAAGATTATTATACATTATCCATGGTTGCATGTTCATATTGACATTTCTTGTAATTTCTCGTGACATGAATGAGGCTATAATGATTCCTCAACGTCAGTGTTTCTACTATTTAACTTACTCTACTACCATGCTACTCTACATAGAGTACACCTACAGAAAAATATCTACGGATACATCTTTGTATATTAAAACGCTTTGACAAAAACATTTATAACAATATTTTAAATTAAATTAAGGCCAATATAATCAAAACTTCCAATGGTTATTTTTATATTATACTTATTTAGTCAGTAAAGAGATTGAATAATGATAACTACAATTAATTAATAATTGATATGATAAATAATGGTTATTAACAACTAATTATAATACCCAATATAAAAAAAACACCTACTTTCATCGATTCCCTAATGAAAATATTATTCGCATTGTTCTATGTTATCTTTCAATTTCTTACTTGCAACCACTTATCAGGATTAAAGCTACTCGACAATTAGTGTTAATTATGTAGAAGTGTATAATAAGGCTGAATATTATTAATAGAATAAACTGTAATTATTTATGTAAACGTTTTATTATAAATATCCGTTGAGAGTGGCCTTGAAGACGCCGATTTTGTACCCTAAAGGGAACCCATATAAAAGTAATGCATTCTTCGGATAGATATTTCTTGGAAAATAACTCTCTATATGGAAAGTTAACTTCAAGCTAGGTGCATGCCTTGAGGAAGTAGGTATACAAGTAATAGATGTGAATGTCGTCTAACGAAGAACCAAATATAAAAAAAAATGATTCGAGCACACATCATGAACATTTAATCAAAAATTAGTTAAGACGTAATAAGTGTTTTTTTTCTGTTTATAAACGTAATCCACATCAATGTCAATAAGACAACGCTTTGAAATAGAATTACATTTATCTTTTTTTTTTATTTCGACAATTGTCGGCTGCATTTGTAAGATCATACATTTTTTTTCAAAAGTGTGATATGAAATTATCGTCGTAAGATACATATTAGTACGTAAATATTATTTCCAAGGTATGTTTACGTTTGGCGCCAAGTGTTTTCTGAAGACTGTATTGTTCTTTAATGTCTCCTCATATTAAAAAAGTAATGGCCGCTTTCTGGAATGTTGCCCCTTTTCCCCCTATGCTGATTATCTTCGCCTTGAAGCATTTTAAAATATTTATTAAAAAGTATTCAATTTTTAGGTAATGTATGCACTTGTCAATGCCTCATATTATCTTGTAGATATTACTTATCTGTGGGCGTTAGTTATCGCAGTTAAATTCAGCTTTTGGATACATTGCATTTGCAGAGAGATTGTTGTAGATGGCATGCGGTAGTTGCATTGCTTTGCGTGAATTAGCCGGCTTTCGTGGTACCAAGAAGAGACATTTTTTAACAGTTTCAAAAACGCTTCGCCATTTAAGCTTGTCCGTTAGCCAGGTTTTTTTACCCCACCTAATTAACCGGTATCGTCCGGGCCTTTGGGTCTGGATTTACGCCGGTCTTTTGGGGGTTACTGATCCTGTGCAGTTCTAGGAGGTGTACTCTCCCAAGCTTTGCCTCCCATCTTTGGGGAGGAGTAAGTTTATTGCTTACTGTCTGAGGCGCCTCTACGGGGAATGCCAATGGGGCTGGCCAGGCAATTTTTAAGTGGCCAGAGTGCTCACCTATCGAGCGCTGGCTTATCTAATCCCACTTTCCCGATTTTGTGTCACAGCTTACGTTGTGGGAGGTAGATAAATACATGTACGCTTGTCCGTTAAATGCCTTGTCAATATGTGATGATTTTAGTAATACTAAAAGTGCAGTTCAAATGTAAATATGAGTTGTCGTTTCCATAATATTAATACTATTAGTCGGTGTCTCATTCGTCTAATCCTTACTGACACCGACTAGTGTATAACTTCGGCTTATTACAAATTCTATCGTATATATTGAAGTTATTTAACCATTTATGTATGAACTCAAAACTTCTACCTAGCGTTTTAAATAACAGTAAGGTAAGTTCCAATTATCCTAAACAATGACTCATTTATGAAGGTTATGCGGAATTAAATATTCATGAAGTGTGTATCTTATAGGTAATACACGAACATGTTTAACTGTATTCGTAAAATCATTCTAAATGTGAAAAGAGCTTGCTGTTCAACAGATGAAAAATGGGTATGTAATTTTCAAACTCCGAAGTGTCACAAACGAACGCACGTCATTATGAGATAAATCACATATACTTACACAAATGTAACCGACTGTTCCTCGAATCTTATTTATAAAGACAGGTGTATTCTACTGATTTCAAAGCTGGATTGTTTTAAGTCTTAGTTGCATATGATAATTTGTAGGCATTCGTTATTTTCATATGATATATTGACGAAAATGTGTAAATGAATGAAAGCATGCCGATATAAAGAGTTGGCATGTGTTAGACACTTTTTTCTTCGCCAATGCGTTACAGTCTTCTCTTAGAACTTTTATCAGGCACAACATAAGAAAACACGTGGACACTTTAATTCTAAATGTGTTCATGCGGAATGTGTAAGTTATATACGTTATTTTTACAAATATATTGTTTGCAAAGTTATATTTTAACTATTGTAGTGAGAATAACTGTATTGTATTATACTAAACTCCCATTCATATAGTGGATTTATGAATTACTTATTCGAAAACAATAAGCTTTTCAATTTAAACATGTACAGCGAGTTCATTAGTATCGATAACCCAATAAAAATTAGTTCTGTAAGTGTCTATTATTAACTTCTGTAAGTGTCTATTTTTCGAGAAAGTGTCGGGTTGGATAGAAATGTGACTAAGAAAACGAAATGCTGAATATATCCGTTATTTTACATGCAATTACAATCAAGCAGTTCTACTTTATAGGCAACAGTGTTCTCTCTGTTAATACTTGATTTGACCTTTATTTATATATGTATTAAATATTTATGTATATATACATAGTTAATCAGTTTATATAGATGTATAGTATACTATTGATTTCCAAGAAAACATTATAAACAACATACTGCATGATTACAGATAATTCTAACTTATTATTGAATATGTTTTTTACACTTTTAGTGAACGAAAAATGAACGATTCATATCTTAACTAATTCAACTAAACTGTTGACGCTTTCTAAATAACGTCCACATCTCTAATATATATTTAGCAATCTGTTTTTTTCTGATTAATATAATAATACCAACTATCGAATGAGAAATCAACAACGTATATATTTAACAATGAAGTAACACTCCTTCTAAAAAAAGTTCATACATATGGAACGTATTTACTAATACAAATTCAGTTGGCCCCACCTATCTTTAATAAGCCTGGTTTAGTTGTAAACCTCATATATATATATATATATATATATATATATATATATATATATATATATATATATATATATATATATATGGGGAATAAAAAAGGAAAACACCAAGATATATGTTTTTATATATTCATCAACGTGTTGTCTTCATTTATAACACTTCCTCAGGATGAGAATTTTCAGAACAAAATGTCATGCAAGTACATCGGAATATTCGGTTGACATGATGGATGATGGGTCGATGAGAAAAAGTAGTAGCTGTGGCTGCTGACAGCGCTGGACCAATATATATATATATGTGTATATATATATATTTATATATATATATATAATTTATTACAGTAAATCAATACAAAATCAGTAACGTAGGCTTCAAGTTAAGCAGGTGTCAGACTCCCTGACTTTCTTCAACCTTACTGGTACTTTGGGAGAATGATTTATTGGTACTGATTTCATACTGATTTTCTGTAATAAAAACATAAATAAATATTTACGCGTTTAACTTTGAGAATCGCAATTAATCGAAAACTCTGCTGGGATTTCGGGGTTATCTCCCAAGAAAAATGTATATATATAAATATATATATATATATATATATATATATATATATATATATATATATATATTTATATATATGTATATCACTCCTCAAGTATAGTAAAACATAAAAATAAAACTTGGCAAATTCGACTTGATAGAATTAGATTGTATCGATCCGCATGTTTGTATTGTTTAGCCACAAGCCATTGAAGAAAATCATGTTAGACATCTGTTTCAGACAGCTGATGCAATTGTGTGATTTTGACAAACACCAAAGAACAGGGAAATATAAATACAATAAAGAATTGGGAAAAACTATGTTTTCTTATTCCTTAGTCGAGACACTGTCACACCGAACAATCACTATTTTTTTAAGTTAACGACAAAGCAAGAAGAACGCACGTAATACATCCGCCTATGATAATTGCTCGTCAGAAAGAACCACTCGTAAATAAACTAGATATGTAGATTTTCTTTTAATTATTATATTGTTGATGTGATAAGTGTTGGATATCCTTTATATAAACAATTAATCAATGTAAACACTTGCAAATTATTCAATGAAATAGCAAATTCAATTAAGACAAAGTCAAACCAAGCATATATTTCATACCGAACGTGCTTGATAGATGTTCATGAATAACTTCATAAAATTATGAACATAGATTTAAGATCATCCCTTTTTATCATATATATATATATATATTTATATATATAGACATATATATATATATTTTTTTTTTTCATTTTATATATACATTCAAGTATATACAAAGACGAACGACATTTCAACATGTTTGAACAGAAACATATATGTACAGTAGATTTTGGAAAGGATATCCTACATACTAGAACCATTTCATTGTACACCAATCGCCACATCTTAAAAGTATAATGTTATACACACATCAACAATAAATAATTCTATAAACAACGAACAGTGAAACGTGTTGTTTACTTGGGAAATGAAAGATATACACGGTAGCGATAATTTTGAGGACTCAATTTTAATAGTAACATTCGATTTTAAATTGTCAGCAGATATAAAACAAATAATGAAAATTTCAAAGTATGCATCCTTCCAAATAAATAAAAATCTAGTTAGTTGCGTGAATTTAAATAGAATAGCAGACACCCACTTTATATTGAGTTAAGCACGAGTTAAGGATAACGTAGAATAAGTCAACTATAGATAGACAAAATAGTATCACATCAAGAAACCATTGTAGGAATGTATTGAACGCTGCTACAAGACGGTATACCGAGATGACAAAACAACCTCTTCGACTCGCAAAAATAAGGAACCTTCGATTTCTGAAAAAAATCTATACTAGTGTGGCCAAACAAGAAGCCGTCTCTACGGCAACTTATAAGGCTTGCCTGCTTGCACAGAGCGTTGCGCTGAACTAAACCTTAAGCTCCACAACTCACTCACTACTAAATTTCCAACTGCGGACGGAAACAACCCTCGTTGATCTGATCATCACCATGTTTCAATTCCGAGATATCATGAAACACCCTTTCATACCACAAATACATGTGGCTTTATTTTATCCCATCTAGAATTATAAAGAAATGTTTTGCTAAACTGACCCCTGTTACCCCAAACCCTACGAAATATGTCTTCTCTAATAGCTATAGAATTATATCTGGTGTATCAGTGTTCACAAACTACGGTAGAAACAACTGTCACTCAACAATATCGCGACATCTGTCTTCTACTATCATTCACTATAATCTTTGAGTCATTAATTACTCAATCGATAGTCTGCCAGTTTCTTAATGCTTAATTATTTCTAAGTAACAGTATGAACTTAAGCAAGCCCATCGACCGTTGATATCCGTCATATTATCTCTGAACGCCTATATCATACACTGGGCACAGCTAGTTTAGCTTCAGCGGTAACGATTGATATATCTGAAGTTTTTGACAAGGCTTCCTCCCCTATTTAAATGAAGTCGTAGGATATTACTTGACGATTATTTAATATAATCGAACCATTATTAGCCAAAAGGCATATCCAGGTTCTCATTAGTGGCTGCACTTAAACATGTCGTTTATACGGGTGTAGCGCAGGGGTCGATTCTTGGACCAGTATAGTTCCTGATTTCGTAAACGACCTTTTGATACAATTGTATCTGAAATGGTTATATTTGCTGATGACACAACCCTCTCGATATGCGGGCAAAGCGAAACCAAACATACAAAATAACATTAGAAAACACCCTCAAGTCATAAGTAGAGTGGGGACATACGTGAATAGTAACATTTAATGCTACTAAAAAAGATCCTTTCCTTTATCAAATACAATATACCGTTTCAACCACAGATCGTTAGGGATAATAACATCTATCCCGAAAGTACATCATTAACACTCCATCTAACATTCAGAGGTAAGATGAATTATCAGAAATCCATAGAACACATTGCCAAGACTTTTGCAAGGAAGGTGAGCTCGCTCCACCGTGCTAGAAAACTCCAAACAGCTGACAGTATCTAGTATGTGAACAGATCAACCATTCCCCCATGTATGGAGTATTTTTTATCACATCAAAACTATTCACAAATCACTAGCCTTTCTTTTTTAAGAAAACCACCTACTAGTCTCTCCCTCTAATACAGAGCATATACTCTAATATACCCCATACTATCTACCATATAGAGTCCCTGTCACACCGCCGTAATGTTATATCCCTGTGCCTCTTTCCTAACTATTTTCATAAGAATGTGCGCCGAAGAACTTGCCGCACTGGTGCTTCCTGGCAATCAGCCACATCGCACACCTTTACTTTAGATGCCCACAAGTGCTCGTAGATTTTATACTTTAATATTTGTTTTCCTCATTTAGAATTCTCTCCTTCCTGTTCATTCGTTCACAAACTGTATCAACATGCAGACATTTAAATGAAATGTGACCAAACATATCGTTGCATAACTTCACTAATGATGTCTCTGTAGGCATGGTCTCTAATTCACGATAATATATATATATATATATATATATATATATATATATATATTATATATATATAATATATATTATATATATACATATATATATATAATATTATATATATATAATATATTATATATATATGTATATATTATTGTGATATATATCATATATATATATTATATATATATATATTATATATTATATATATATGTTATATATATTATATATATTATATATGTGATATATACATATTATATATGTTATATATATACATTATATATATTATATATATCATATATATATATATATATATATATTATATATTATATATATTATATATATTATATATATAAATATTATATATATATTATCTATATATATAATAGATATATATTATACATATAGTATATATATATGATATATATTTTTTAGATATACATATTATATATATATATATATATATATATATTCATAAAATAATCCAACGATTCAACATAAAATATTTACGTAGATACTAGGTTTCATTTTATTTAAACTAACTAATGAGACTTTGAGACTTTGGACTATTCTTACGTTTCAGTCGAAGCTTTTTAGTCTCATCACTTAAATATTTCCTCGTTAATTACTGTTTTCTTTAATTATATTTTTTATTATTCCTACTAATGTTTTCCGCATTTTTTTATATTACATATTAACACATCATGAGAGCAAATAAAATGTACTTGATGTTATCAAGAGTAAACCACGAGTAAGGTTAACTGTGTTTTCATCAAGTAGTATATTAAAAATAGAAGACATTATCTTACTTTCGACAGTGACGTAAAGTAATTACATTGATAGGTCATAAATGTCAATACACAGTCTGTCTACGAACATACAATTCTCGATAATAGATGTGAGTTTTTGAAAAACCTGTAAACTGCATTGTCTTTCACATGGAATATAGAAAATAGTGTTTCAGATTTAGTTCTTTGGTTTTTTTTTAATGTTGCTTTATAGTTCTATTTGCTCTTACTATAAAATGTGTTCAAATATATTTTTAAATAAATTCATATTTGCATAGTTTTAGTAGAACACCACGCTATAATTTAATAAGTAATCAGAAACACGAAATAAATGGAATATTTTCCCATAGCTTAGTGCATAAAGATTACAATAGCATGCCTATTACATATATTGTTAATAAATAGAACAAATTAATGAAGTACACCCTCAATAAGTGTTTGAAAATTATGTTTTTTAAATAATCTTATACATTTATGTGTGTAATAATTTTATTCGTTTGTATCCTTATAAACAATATTGTATGTTTATTTAACGTTTAACCTACCTCTTATGAAAACACTAAAGTGTTTTCGGTGTCATTTACGCTTCAAATCTCAACTCCAGATGCACAAATAAAATATGTAAGGCTCTATCCAGCATATATTAATAATAGAATATATAATAACAAATGCACATTAAACTCTTTAAACAGAAGCACATAATTTCTATAAAATAAAATACATCTATGTATGATTTATAAAAGTAGACAGACATATATACAAACCCATATGTAACCTTTCTCTCTCGCTCTCTCTCTCTCTCTCTCATATATATATATATATATATATATATATATATATATATATATATACATAATGTATGTATATATATATATATACATATATATATATATATATTTATATAGTATACTGTAGTAAGACACAAGGTTTTGTATATTTGTTTCACAACTTTACAATGCGAGCTGACGTAGAGACCGCATCAAGCCAAAGTCTAATAACCCAGACGCCCTTTATTAGCAATTTGGTTAAATGATATCGGGTGTCCTATTGATGAGCTAAAAAACAGGCTTCCTGGAATATGTCATAAATTGTAATGTAATGCATTGTAATGAATTGTAAAAATAAACATGTATTATTATTTTATAATTGCTTGCCTACTATTAAAGAGACTATGCCAATTATTTAAGGGAATAATATTACACTACGATGCAGTTTCAAAAGCGCCGTTAGGAGTTATATTTGATAATTTTTGAGAAACTAGTTAACAGTCGAGTGAATTCATATGAATAAATGAACATTTATTTAACATGTTTGTATTTTTTATATTTCATGAATCTGACTGTTTGGTTTAACAAACCATACTCATGGTAAACAGACATTGTATGTTTTTCTTTTTTTGTTTCTTTTTCGTAGTGAAAATCTGACGCCGTGGCCGAAGATTTACGAGCTCCTCCGATATTATTGGAGAGTTTGTTTATATGGCCAGTGCTTGTAGTGAGCGCCTTGAAAGACTTGAGATGAATAATATAAATGTTGCTACACTTTTAAAAGCATGGTTAGGAGAAATATGTTGAACATTTTGAGAAACCAGTTATTGATCTCAAGAGAATTCACTACACGCAGCTGACATATGAACACACTATCCAATGACATAGGAGGAAATCGTAAATCTTCGGCCACGCAATCAGATTTTCACCATGAAACAAAAACATCATTTTGGAAAGAAGAAAAAGAGGTTCGAGTCATGTAAACTGCACCAGTTGCTAAAAAACAGCATTGACTAGAAGTAGAAATCCTTTGATGATGTCAAGTATGTAAGAACATGACCATGGAAGTATACAATTAATAAGACATCGTGGTGAGCTTACGAGTTTATCACGAGCAAATACATGAACTTCTCGTGAAATGGTGATGTTTATGATATTGATGGGATATCCATTGGCAAGAACTATATTGGTGATCACACTAACGTTCGCATCGAATCGGGTAACGAAACGAATATTACTGCTAGATACGTAAGAGTAGCAAAGATTTCTATTTCTCGATTTACGGTCAAAAGAAAACTAATTTAGATAAATACATGTACAGGTTTGTTTTATATGAAAAACACTAGCAAACTTAACTTAAGGGAGTAGGAGAGTACCACAATACTCGACCTTCTTACTACGTTGCAACGATATGTTGGAAGTCACAAAGAATGTAACCACTGTTCAACGTAACTCCGTACACGAAAGCAAGCAATATATATATACATATATGTATATATATAGAGAGAGATAGAGAGAGAGAGACGCATATGTATATATATATATATATATAGAGAGAGAGACATATATATGTATATATATATATATATATATATATATATATATAGAGAGAGAGAGAGAGAGAGAGAGAGTTCCATATATATATACACAACTATATCTATATCTATATCTATATATATACATATATATATATATATATATATATATATATATATATACATATATATATATATATATGAAGTAGTCCACATACAGACTGTTTCGTTGTTTTACAGCTCATCAGTGCGGCTAGTCCAGGTAGTGCCTCAAGCCGGGGTCGAAACGCAACCGTCAGGCTGACAGTCGGCGCTACAATCCCCTACGCCATCATATGAATGTAAGAAGTATCTTAATG
>OY744515.1:169894054-169925025 GCA_963556195.1 Sepiola atlantica | reverse complement strand
AGGGGACAGTCAGTGATCTTCTACGATCTGGAAGACTACGTTCAGTACAGACAGCGGAAAATGTAGCACTCGTTGAGGATAGCATTGCTGAAAGCCTACATACCTCAACTCGAAGACGAACCACTCAGATTGGGATGTCCAGAAGGTCACTTCAAAGAATTTTGCGTGAATTGCATCTGCTTCCATACAAAATTCAATTGGTATAGGCATTACAACCCACAGATTTTAAATCACGCGTAGCTTATGCTGTTCACATTCAGCAATTAGCCAGAGAACAAAATGAGTTTATCCATAAGCTGATAATTAGCGATGAAGCCCATTTTCATCTGAACGGGTTCGTAAATAAGCAAAACTGCAGAATATGGGGCATTGGAAATCCAGAACCGTTCATCAGCGTGAATTACATCCACTAAAATGTACCGTATGGTGTGGTGTTACCTCGGAAAGAGTGATCGGTCCATATTTCTTTGAAGACGAAGAAGGTGTCGCGGTGACGATAACTGCACAGCGATATCAACAAATGATTGAAAATGTTTTAATGCCAGCTGTTCAGGACAACCCGGAAATGTGGTTCCAACAAGATGGAGCTACTGCCCACATAGCCCGACAAAGTATGGCGCTCGTAAGGGATTGTTTGGCGAACGCTTAATTTGCAGATTTTCTAATTTTGACTGGCCTTCACGTTCACCGGATTTAACAGCCCCTGAATTTTACCTTTGGGGTTATCTTAAGGAAAGGGTATATGTGAACAAGCCTACAACGTTTCAAGAGCTTAAAAACAATATCATACATGACATCAAGAAATAGAGCCAGTTATTCTAAGGAGTGTAATGGAAACTCCCCTAACTAGAGCCCGTCTTTGTGAGGCCGAAAATGGTGGCCATTTAAAAGATATTATTTTAAAAACTACTGCAACAAAATTACCAAGTAAATGTATTATTTATCAGAAAAACCTAGTAAATTACTTTTTAATGTTGTAGTTTCTATCACCTAAACAAACCAATACGCGACGTTTGCGCCAACCTGTATATATACATATATATATATATGTATATATATATATATATATATATATATATATATATATATATATATAGAGAGAGAGAGAGAGAGATAGATGTATATATAAATATATATATATATATATATATTTATATATATATATATTTATAGATATATATATATATAGATAGATATATAGATATATAGATATATATATAGAAATATATATAGATACAGATATATGTATATATATATATATATATATATATATATATAGAGAGAGAGAGAGATACACATATATATAGATGTATATATATATATGTAGATAGATACATATATATAGATATATATAGATACATATATGCATATATGTATATACACACACATATATATATATACATACATTTAGATAGATACAGATATATATATATGTATATATATATATATAATATATATATATATATATATATATATTCTGAAAAAGCTTGTAGTCATTTAAACAAATAAAGAAAATTCAGTTTAAACTACCAGAGAAACTAACTAAATCCAAAATATCGCAGTCTTAGCACTTGCATAAGCCGACCCACCGTTGTAAAATTGACAAAAAAGGTGGATTTGAGTGTCTAACAGTGAAACAAAAAACAGGGGGGGCCTGTACTAGGGCGTGAAATATTAAAACGGGGGTCATAAGCTGTTTACCATGTAACTGTATGGGACATTTAAAAACAGGACAGTTATAATATTCATGAATCTTGAACTGTACTGATCAAACGACCACTTCCCCAATAATTAAATGTAGATATAATTTAGCTTTTATTTTACAAATATATACATAAATAAATAAATAATAATAATAATAATAATACTAATAATAATACTGATAATACTACTAATAATAGTATATGTCATTTAGGACTACAGTGGGATATGTTTATTTACATATCAAATGACATTAATTATAACAATAATAATAATAATATAGACAATAGTAATAGCAATAGTATCCAAACACTACGAGAAACATTCACAGATATGGTTGCTTGCAATTCAATTATACATGAATAAAATTTGCATCATAAAAAGCTTTTATACTTTTGGTACCAGATAGAAAAGTAGAGAAGAGAAAGGACACCTAGCCATACAGATATAAATACCCAATATATAGTCTAAAAAGCTTCGAAATATTTTAGACAAATAAGGAAAATGCAGTTTGAATTCTTAGAGAAACTAACTAAATCCAAGATATCGCAGACTTGCCCCATGTATCAGCGAAGCCCCGTCGGAAAATTCATAAATAAAAAGAGGATTCAAGTCTCTAACAGTGAAACAAGTATATATCTATATCTATATCTCTCTCTGTCTGTCTGTCTGTCTGTCTCTCTCTCTATCTATATATATATATATATATATATATATATATATATATATATATATATATATATATATATATATGCGCTAAAATAAGCGTAACATGACAGGAAATAAAAAGTCGAGCACAAAGAATGGAAGGCCATTCTGGTCTTAGGCTAACACACTTGACGACGGATATTAACATAGAAATGTCAATCCCTGCCCGGATGGGCCATGGTGATGACGGCTTATAGCAAGAAACACGTGGACCAGCGGAACAGTTATAAAAGGGGTGGGGGCGGTTAAACGCATGCATATATAACTTCATTATTGATGACCGTAAAGTGGGGGGAGCAAGTCAAAAACTGGGGGAAGGGGGCTTGCCCCCCCCTGCCCCCCCGGTGCCGCGGTCCATGATGTATGTCTTCATTTCGTGTACGGTAAAATTTATTTATAAATTAATGAAATAAAACTATATATAAAACAATTATTTTTTAAACTTATTTAATAACAAAATATATGCATACTCAAGCCACATGTCTTAATTTATTCATAAATTACTATCATACCGAGCTGCAGTAAGTTCCAATATTTGAAAAATGTGACTAGGTCGAGCCACACTGATGAATAGTAAAGATAATGAAACACGTGCCTGTTTATAAGTATATAACATGCATATTTGTGTGGATATGCCAGTGATGTAAAAAGGTGTGTCTTCTAACTATAGAACTATTTAGTCTTTATTCATTTCGCGTGTATAATTAGCCATTCCCCTGAACACAGGAAATACCGACAATTAAAAATACATGCATTTCGTAAGCGAAATGAAAGACTGTAATTTGCAACCATCTATGATAACAATCCATATTAAATTGGGATGATTAAAAACGCATCTTTCTTACTTTGATGTGAACAAAAAGCTAATTTTTAATTTTCGATTGTCTTTCTCATGGGATGTGCTCCGATCTCGTAGCGTACGATAAAATTATCCAACATGCCAGTACATTATTAGAAGCCAATTAGTGAAACAACTAATATCATTCTCATATCCTTGATGTAGTGTATGCCTATCTCTATATCTCCCCTTGATCGTTACTGATCTTCTTACGATATAAAGTGTCATTTAACTTAACGTATATTACAGTCGTTTGAGAACATCAATAGGATTAAAATAAAAAAGCTTATTGTAAGATAATAAAATATACTTGCATCAAAACAGCGGTTACTTGCATGTCTGAACGTTTTATATATATATATATATATATATATATATATATATATATATATATATAAGGTTGATACATCAAAAGATATAAGAGGTAACTAGTATCTTCAATTAGTGGACATCCTTCTTAGTGGACAGTCTTCTGAACTTTTTATATTATTTGTCTTCTCTATCGTTTTTTTAGCAATTTATTAATTTGCATACACCTTGAATACAATTTTCACTATTATCTACTACATCGACAGTAAATGAACTTCCAGCCTGGATAACTTTTTTTCGCTTTTTTCGCTCTTGGACTACCATTCAACATTTGGATTTTCTTTAATCAACAACTTGGATGTCTTGCCTGGAGCTATTTGAGACTTGTTGACTTGGATGAATTGTATAGTTTCACTAAATAGTATGTTTGGGCCTATATATTTGAATTTGTATATACATTTATGTATTTTTCCATATATATATTTTATATATTTTTCAAAGTTTAATTGTTATTACCTACAGTAATATCATTGCGGTAATGGTCCTCTGAGGAGAGTATTTTCTTTGAAAACTCATGAGTTAAGGACTTTAAAGAATTTTGCCTAAAATTTGAATGGTAATAAAATGTGATTCGTACCTTATGTTATTCTTTCACTTCATCTATTGCTATAGACATTTATTTATATATATATATATATATATATATATATATATATATATATATATATATATATATATAACGCAGATCCTCCTGAAGACGGTCGCGAAGACCGAAAGCGCTAAAGAAATGGCCCAATAAACACATGCATGATAAACGACTTGCTGCCGAAATATACATATATATATATTGTCAATCTGATTATGAATACTACTATACAAAGATTAAAAAGTATACATTAAATAACAACATATTGAATACGTATAGGCCGGTTTATCGAAGGTACCTCTTGAGGTTGATTGTTAAGAAAACTATGTTGTAATCTGCATGAGATCAATCTGTAGTAATTTGGTCCAAATTGAAAAGATCTATGAAAGTTCATAAAAATCAACTGGTGCCAAGAAAATAGATGTATATATATATATATATATATATATATATATATATATATATATATATATATATATATATATACATATATATATATATATATATATATACATTAAATAACAACATATTGAAAACGTATAGGCCGGTTTATCGCAGGCATCTATTGAGGTTGATTGTTTAGAAAACTATTTTGTAATCTGCATGAGATCAATCTGTAATAATTTGGTCCAAATTGTATATTTGTATATATGAATATATATAAATATATATACTTTAATATATATATATATATATATATATATGTATATGTATGTATATATGTATATATGTATATATATATATGTATATATATGTATATATACATATATATATGTGTATATACATATATGTATGTATATATATGCATATATATGTGTATATATATGCATATATATCTATATGTATATCTATAAAATATGTATATATATTCATATGTATGTATATATATATATTCGTATATATCCATATGTATATATGTATATATATGTATATATATGCATATATATATATATATATATATATTAATATATATGTATATGTAGGCATGTATATATATTTATATATATATATATATATATGTATATATATATAAGTTTATATATATCTATGTATATACGGTATATATGTATATATATGTGTATATATATGTATAGGTATATATATGTATATATATGTGAATATGTATATGTTTATATATATATGTGTATATACATATACATGTATATATGTATATATATAGGCCTATATATATATAAATGTGTGTATATATATGTGTATATATATGCATGTATATATATATATGCATATATATGTATGTATATACATATGTATGTGTATATGTATATATGTATAAATCTAAATGTATGTGTATATATGTATATATATATATATATATGTGTATATGTATATATGTATATGTATGTATATGTACATATGTATGTATATGTATGTATATGTATATATACATGTATGTGTATATGTATATATGTATATGTATGTATATGTATATATATGTATATATATATATAAATGTATATGTATGTACATATATATATATGTATATGTATGTATACTGTATATATATATATGCATATATATGTATATATATATATGTATATATATGGGTATGTGTATATATGTATATATATATATATATGTATAGATATATATATTTATGGGTATATTCCTACATGTATATATATACATGTATACACATATATATATATATATGTATATATGTGTATATATGTATATATATATGGGTATATATATGTATATATATGTGTATATGTATATGTATATATATGTGTATATGTATATGTATATATATACATATATGTATACATGTATATATATATACATATATGTATATATGTATATATGTATATATAGATATACATGGGTATATATATATATATATGTATTATGCACATACACATGTGTATATGTTTATATATATATATATATATATATATGTGTATATGTATATACATATGTATATAATTGTGATTATCCTTCATAGTCGACGAGTACCTTGAAGAGTGTCGACTGAAATACGTATCGGTCGTTTTATTTAATTTTTTTTTCTTATTTTTTTCTTCTCAATATTCGTTTTGAAAAGGAGAAAAAGAATTTTCATAGGAAAAGAAGCACAGTTTACGGAGTTATCCATCGTTGTTTCCTTTCTCCTGTGTCTGTTTTCCTCTTTTGTAATATAAATCATTAAACAAATCCTCATGGATAATAATGGCAGTGCGTCCAACATTATTTCACTGTTGATTAAAACTGTGTACCTATAAAAATCTATATATGTATATGTGTATCTATCTATCTATCTATCTATCTATATATATATATACATGTATGTATATATGTATATGTTTATGTGTATATGTGTATATACATGTATATATGTATATATATATATATGTTTGTATATGTATATAAGTATATATATGTATATATATATGTATATATATATATATATGTATATATATATATGTATGTACATATATATGTATATATATACATATTTATATATATTTATATACATATATATGTATATATATATACACATATATATATGTATATATATAGGTATATGTACATATATATATATATGTATATATGTATAAGTATTTATTTACATCTATACATATATATATATATATATGTATATATATATGTATAAACATGTGTATGTATATATATGTATATATAGATATAAATGTATATATATATATATTGATGTATATATGTATATGTTTTTATATGTATATATATATCTATATATATGTATGTACATATATATGTGGCATATATATACAGGGTGGGCAAAAATAAGGGTCCTATTTTTAAAAATTCATAACTTTTTTATTTATTGATTTTTTTTTTTTTTTAGAATAAGTAAAGGACCCCTTCCGAAGCAAGCATGAGCCGTATTAGCCCTAAGGAACGTACCCTCATTTAGAAAACATTATTTTTGCTTAAAAAACTCAAAACAGTGTAAAAAACAATACTTTAGTTTTTGTAAGTTTTAAGAAGTGTTTTTCGGCTAAAATTTGTTTTGTTTATTTCAAAAAATCTCGGAAGGGTCAGTCTACACACACAAAGTTTGGTGAGTTTAACTTTTATTTTGTGGAAGTTATTCAAATTCAAGTTATTCAAATTAAAAGATAGGACTCTTATTTTGGCCCACCCTGTATATTTATATATATATACATATATATATATATGTATATATATATATATATATATATATATATATATATATATATATATATATATATATATATATATATATATATATATATATATATACGCGCATGGTTTGCGATTGTTTTTTGCTGATAGATTCGTTTTTATTACTTGGCACTTGCCTGAGCGGTTTATTTATTTTAAAAATATGCAGATGACAGCATTGTATATTTGCCTTTAATCAGACGAGTCATGGTTTTTGTTATCTATTTTGATGTTTAATCAATTAATTAATTAATACATTATTTTTTTATACATATTTATTTAAATAATTTATGCATTAAATAAAAACACGTGTGATCGTGGAGAGGCATAGACTAATGGTTATTTTTGTGTAGTTACTCTTTAACCATGCAGATGCCATTGATTGTTATAAACAAGTATTCTTTGGCATAAACTGCTGTATATGTTGTAACTTTATTTCTTCTTTATAGAACACATTCTAAAAGTGTTGTTTTTTTAAATATTATCATTTCAATGATTTGCCAACGAATTATATTTCAAGATGACGGGCTCGTAAGTGTTTTACCTAAATATACTGAAAGTATTTCTAGAAAAATATAATACATATAAAAATTGTGCCCAAAACTATGTAAGCAAAGGGTCTTGCGCTTTTACCCTTTTACTTTATTGTTATTCATGTTGCCATTATTTATTAAATGCCTCCATTTTGTCTCGTCTAACAATGTGTTCCTCAGCGTAACGACTACTCTGTTCTTTCTAGATAAATATCATACGAACAATGTTATGTTATTAATGTCGGGACTGAAAATGCTTCAGTCTAAACAATTGTCGTAACGCAACAGTTAAAAAAAAAACTTAATTTAGTCTGATGTATATCGTACAAAGATGATATTTTATGCCAGCCACATTTAAGTAACGAGACTCAGATAACTACTTCCGGCTTTTAGTAAAAATGTGAAAGCAACCTTTGAGAATTTTAAGAGAAATGTTAATCTAAACGATTTGCACTTGACAAAGAAAGGGAATGTTTTCACAAGAATTCTAGATCAACATCAATACACGCCCATATCAATCCCCTCTCTCTTTCTCCCCCCCTCTCTCTATATATATATATGTATATATATATATATATATATATATATATATATATATATGAGAATTAGTATTATAATGTATGTATTAATATATGTATGCCCACATAATTATACACAGTAGCTTTTATAAGGGTATCAATTCTACGATAAAAAGGTGGTTGTCAGTTAAAATATGATTACTCATCCAATTATACCCACACAAACATATATATATATATATATGTATATATATATATGCATATATATATATATATGTGTGTGTGTGTGTGTGTATATATATATACATATGTGTATATATATATATATGTACGTGTATATATGTATATATATATATGTATATGTATATATATATATATATGTGTATATATATATATATATATATATGTATTGTATATGAATATGTGTATACATATATATGGGTATGTATATATACTAAAACAAAACAATAGGATGGATAGACTACGTCTCCTTAAGTACAAACCTGAAATCACCAACAGTCGCATCCCCATGATTTTCCACCATGGCCAACACATGCACAACATCACAACTCACCTTAAAATGAATTTCAATACACTACACACCAATCCCAGCATTAAGGCCATCTTTAACCATCATCGCTCAATTTGGCAGCCACTTTCACCCGTTCACACAAAAATACACCACAACATGGCAACTACAAATGTAACACACCTCGTTGCCTTGTATGTACACACATAAACACCACACCCCTATTTAACATACCTAATACAGAACATCGAACTCCAACCCCCGCATCTGACATGTGACAGTTCTAATGTCATATATTACATATGTTGTTCTCTCTGTAACAACTGGGGATATATTGGAGGACCAACACCCCCTTTCGATCCCGTCTGAACAACCATAAAACATATATCCGACAAAATTCACTTCACGCATCTCTGTCATTACATTTCAACCTACCCGCCCATAAACAGACAATATTACATGCCTCCTTATTGACTCCAATTTCCCCTCAACAAAAATTCGCCAACTAAAAGAAATTCAATGGATTCTTTCGATTTGGCTCGCACAATACATGACTCAATACTGACCTTGGTCTTTTAACTAATATAAATACTTCCACGCCCACCAATAATTCATAATAAATAAGATTACATGATTTCCAAACAATTTACCTACATCTATACAGACCTACAATTATTTAATATAATATCACAGTCACCTATAACATTCCTATATATTTTACTTACGTCATATATTCATTGTATGGTACCTCAAGTGTTTTTCTATTTAATTATTTATTCATACATTTACATATCTATCATTATTATTCTTATTATATGATTTCATCTTATATAACTTTATGATGCTATCAGTATTATTAGTATTATCAATCATATGTATTACATCTTTTTAATATGTGTTATTCATATTACATCTTTATAATATACGTTATTCATTCACATTCACTGCCTATTTCCCTAATCTATACAGTGGTTTCGTGTCTGCCATTCCGGCATACTACCCACCTTTTACTTACTTGTATTTTCTATCAATTGAGGTTTTAATACATTATTTTTTTTATTTGTAATAATTTTTATCTTTATTCTTTACCGCATCATTGTTAGTTCCCTATTTCTTTCTATTTATTTATTTATTCATTTTTTCTGGCAATATTTTATTTATTTATTTTATTCTTATCAACTTCATGATTTATGTCTCATGAGTATTTGTTTATTCATTAGCTTTACCTTACTCACTATACTATATATCAACTCACGTTTAATTCAATTATTTCGTTTCCTATCATATCACCCCTCCACAAATTTAGTGGCATTCAAATTCCATTTATTGCATTGATCAAATCACGAACGTGTATGAGTTCTTTTTTTTTTTTCAAAAAGACAACATACGCGTATGAGTTCGTTTTTTTTAAAAAAAAAAACAACGGTTCTCTTTGCCAACCCGAAGAAACGTTATGCGTGGACCATCTCACGCGTCATGACAAATAACGAACGCCGCAATGGTCAAAATTACAGTTTGCTAAACGATCCTCAGTTTTCTTCATTTCAGATCATTTTTTGACAAAGACCAGAGGACTGGCTAAAATATCAAAATAAAAACAATTAAAAAAAACATCATTTTTAATGCTTCATACCCTACCAATCATCTATAATATATATATATATATATATATAGATATATATATATATATATATATATATATATATATAGATATGTATATGTATATATGTATATGCATGTATATGTATATATGTATATGCATATATATATGTATATATGTATATCTATATATATACACATGCATATATATGTATATGTATATATCTGAATATCTGTATATATGTGTATGCATATATATGTTTATGTATATATGTATAGGTATATATATATGTGTATGTATATATATATATATATATATATATATATATATATATATATATATATATATGATATTTAATTGCAAGAATGGTGTCTAAATCTTACAGAACAATTCATATTTGAATATATATATATATATATATATATATATATATATATATTGTGTGTATTTTACCGCTTAAAAAAAAGATCACAAAGCAGAAACACTCCGTGCTATTCAACAACGTTTGCCTAAATATATATATATATATATATATATATATATATATATATATATATATATATATATATATGTGTGTATATACCGTAGTATAGCATGCATCGGTGTTCAAATAAATTTCCGGATCAGACGAAAAGTATTTTTGTTTAACAATGTTTGCATGAATTATAAAATGAAGTCGTACTATACACAATACACATTCATGCATACTTATGTACAACATCTGAAATAAAATACAGAATAATATAAGTCAAATCGTTTCAAAAACAATCGGCGCCAATTATATGTTTATTTGAATTTTATAAACAAATATAACTATTGTGATGATGTTATTTATCTCACCATTACTTCATGTATAGTTATATATATATATATATATATATATATATATATATATATATATATATATATACACGGGCGAAACGTTGAGCTTATGGGTCTTCCACTGGTCCATTTTTAATTTCATATATACATATATATAAGTATATATATATATATATATATATATATATATATATATATATATATATATGTATGTTTACGAATTAATATTAATTTATTCATACCTGTGTCATATTTATATCTATAAACATTTACGTATACGTAGGCACACGTATATATATATATATATATATATATATATATATATATATATATATATATATATATATATATATTACAGCCAATGTGTATAAATGCAAACGTGATTTAAGCCGTGTTGTTTTATTTTCTTAATAGTTATCTCGATTCTGCATGCTAACTTAGTGTGTTTGGAGTCGAGTGGTAGGCTAATGATTAGCAAGTTGTTTTTACATGAATTTCAAACGCTTTCAATCATCGCAATCGATTAATTGTTACTTTTATATGAAGCTTTAAATTATGAGTGTTTATAGTTTCAACAGAGAATAATGTATACTAAGTCTAATGAAATATATTAGTTATTTATAGTTGTGTGCATTGGTTTTTATTGTTAACTCGTTGTTATTGTATGTAAACAAATAATTAAAAATAATTAATAATATACGAATACATGAATAAATAAAAGATTAAAAACAATTCATGTTTTCGTCAAAACTACCTACACAATAAATTATAAAACAATAAAGATATAAATATAAATAAAAATATGTGTTATACCTATTTACTATCACGATCAAATAACTATGAAATTACAAAATAAATACATGTATAGACACACATGTGTATATATATATATATATATATATATATATATATATATATATATATATGTATGTTACATAATACTTACTATTTTTCTATCAAAAGGAATATACGTTACACTTATTATAATCGTTCGGACTGACGAGACCTCGAGGTCAACGCTTTCGGCAACATCATAAATACGAATATCGAAATAATACGAAAGTCTTCGGAAACGCCGGCCAAGGCTCGTCTCATACCACCGATTTAAAGTTCTTAATATCTTTCACAGATGCATGAATGATTGACATTTTTTAACAACGTCTAAACATTTTACACTTTCATAATCGTTCGTAACTATTTTCAGGTAACTATATAAATATATACAACTTTGTATACTTGTCTCTCTTCATTCTTTAAATTACATCAACCATTTTTTTTTAAAAAATTATTTTAAATTACTATATAACACTCTGTTCTCTTTAAACATTTTATTTTAAACATCGTTAAGCAACTTATATGAAACACTGTTCTTTTGAAACAACTTTTCTTTTTAATACTTATCTTTTTAAAACATGGAGCCTTTTTTCTTTCTTTTTTAACTGTCACAGATTTTCTTTTCACTTTATCAAATTAGCACCCGAAAATGTTCAATTGCACATTTAATACGCAACAAGTTTTCTTATATGAGTTTCTTCGTCTTCTGGTCGTCGTTGTTATCTGTACCGTGGATTTCATTACGTCTCTGGCTGTGATCAGTTCTGGTCGCCTTTGTTCAATGGACAAACTTTGTTTTCATGCAGAAGACAAAACTCGGAGACAGGCTTTTCTTAAGGAGAGATTATATTCTTTTATTCATCTCTCATTTGCTATCCATTCGTCTCATTCCATTCTGTTCTCATTAATACTTTTTGGTGTGGGGTGCGATGGACGTATGGCGATATATGTTTTAGCCCATATTTGTATGGGTCTGCTTGCTTCCGGGGTGAACGGCTACATGGTTAGCCTTATCGCTGTCAGCTCACAAGGCGTACTCTCTTCAAAACTCAAGTATTAATGTATATACATGTGTATATATACATATATATATATGTATATATGTATATATGTATATGCATATATATGCGTATATATACGCATATATATATATATGTATATATGTATATATGTAATATATACGTATATATGTGTATATACATTTGTCTATGCATATATATACATACATATCTATATGTATATGTATGTATATATATATATATATATATGGGTATATGTATATATATATACATATATATATATATATATATATGTATATATATATGTATATATGTGTATATATTTATATATACATATATATATATGTACATCTGTATAGATGTATACACATGGATATATATATTTATATATGTATATATATGTGTATATATATATACATACACATATATGTACATATATATGTATATGTATATATATATGTATGTATATATATGTGGATATATATAGATCTGTATCTATATATGTGTATATGTATATGTATATATATATACATATATATGTATATATGAGTGTATATAGGCATATATATACATGTATACATATGTATGTATATATAGGTATATATACATATATCTGTATATATATATATGTTCATGTATATATAAATATATGCACATATATGTATATGTATATATATGTATATGTATATACATATACATATATACATATATATATGTATATGCATACATATATATGTATATACATATATATATATATAGATGTATATGTATATATATATATCTATACGCATATATATGTATATATACATGCATATATGTATATGTATATATGTATATGTATATGTATATATATATGTACATGTATATATACATATGTATATGTATTTATATATATATATATATGTATATATGTGCATATATATTCATACATATATATACATATATATGTGTGTATATACATATATGTATATACATAGAGAGAGATATATACATGTATATATATTTAATAAATTATATATATATATATACATATATATACATGTATATATATATATATGTATACATGTATGTATATATATGCATATATACAGGGTGACCCAAAAAAGGGGCCCCCGTGTGCACTTTGTGTGATATCCCCATTATTTATTCACCGTTTGCCCTTATCTTACTGGACATGGCAGAATCAAGTACACGAGGACCTTAATGGGAGCTGGGGCAAAGAATACACTGTGTTTTATTTTTCTACAAGACAGGCTCGTTTAAGAAAACCCAGGGCAGTTTCGTGCATCAGTTCGAATGTTAAAATGCTCCACCCTAAAGCAGAATTCAGAACTGGGTGGACCACTTCGAGAAGTATGGAACCGTGGAGAAACTAAACGCTGCCAGTGAGAACCGTCCAAGCCACTCAGGACGTCCCAAGAAGCGTACAGCCAAGCTGGTCGAAAGTGTGAGAGAGTCTCTCCAGGAGAATCCGAAACGCTCTGTGCGTAAGCGAAGTCAGTCCATCGGTATCTGCCGTGAGACTTGCAGGAGAATGCTAGTGAACGATATCAGGGCTTACTTATACAGAATACAGAAGCTGCAGACGCTTACAGCCTCAGACAAGAAGCAGACGAGCGCTATGGAAGTCAAGATGCTCGATAAGATCGAAAGACACTAGGTTTCTTTAACCTCTTTGGGACCTCAGATGAAGCCCACTTTCTTTTTGACGGAAAGGCGAACTCCAAGACAAATGTCTTCTGCGGGTCGTACAGACCCAATGGTGTAGCCACCAATCACCTGTACTCTCCTAAAGGCACGTTGTGGGCTGCCATCTCGATCGGAGGCATAATCGGACCAATCTTCACTGAAGAATCTGGCGAAGCAGTGACAGTCACCAAGGAGCGGTATGGGGAGGTCCTCAAAACCTTCAAGAGTGAGCTCCAGACCCTCTACCCGTCACTCATGAGCAAGTTCTGGTTCCAGCAAGACGGAGCAAGTTCTTACAACTATAACCTGTCCCGATATTGACTGAAAAAGAACTTCGGAGACCGAGTGATCAGTCTCAAGACTAATTTTGAGTGGCAACCTCATAGCCCGCACCTAAGTCCCCAGCTATTTTCCTTTGTGGCTAGCTTAAGGACAGAGTGTACACAGGGAAAACCAGAAGCATCACGGAACTCAAGGAAGCCATCAGGGAGGACTTGAGAGCCATTCTTAATTTAGTCTGTAAGTACGTCATGGACAACTTCGTTCTGCGCCTCAAGAAATGCAGGGAGGTAAAGTGAAGGCATCTAGAACACATGCTGTAAAACGGAGTAGAAAAGGCCGAAGACCCTGGTGTTTTGATGTGATGTTTTGAATATAATAAACGAGTTATGACCAAAAATTCATTTCATTAGGACGAAACACTAAGAAAACCGGGCTAATTAGATTTGGGGCCAGTTTTTTTTTGGGTTACCCTGTCTATGTATATATATGTATATATATTCATATATATATATACATATATTTATATATATATACATATATGGATATATATATATGTATATACATATGTATATATGTGTATATATGTGTATATATGTATATGTCTCTATATATATGTATAAATATATGTATATATATGTATATATGTATATATAAATATATATATATATACATATGTATATATATGTATATATATGTATATGTACATATATATATGTATATATATATATACGTATATATGCAACTATGTATATATATGTATGTGTATATGTATATATATATCCATATATGTTTATTTATATATAGGTATATGCATATCTATGTATATATATATATTTATATATGTATATATATACATGTGTATAAAGATGTGTATATATGTATATGCATATATATGTATATATATATATATATATATATATATATATATATATATGTATATATATATATATATATATGTATATATGTACGGTTATTTGGATTCATAGTTATATTGTACTACCGAAAACTGTGTTTCTTTAAAGAACTATTTATTCTGAAAAATGTTACAGTTTGTTATCAGTCTCCAAATATCCCTACTTGGTATTTGTTGAATGCAGGTAAATATGTGTGTCCATCATTTTTAATATTGACATTTTCTAAGACTGGCATTAATATGTAATATTTTAACGTTAGATATTGTGTGTTGAGATGTGTTGAATATTTAATCACTGAACAATTTGTTTTAACATAAACGATAAATGTGCATATCCGTATGACATAACCAAGTCGTACCTTTACTTATGTGAGACTGGAATCTTCTTATTGAGGTATTGAATTATAAGCTTATGTAAACACGCTCAATATTTAGGATTCTTGTGCATTTGTATAGCATATTCACTTAAAACTTGTTTAAGCCGGTAATTTTTTATCGAGTGATCAAAGAAATCTTGATATGAAGCATTTTGTGTTAAACGATGAAGTTGCCTCTGACATTCACAATTGTGAGGCGATGATGGCGATAGTGATTACAATATAACATTCTTTGAAACTATTCATAATGTCTTAATTTACACATAGGCGCAACGAGGAACAATTAAAGCGACACGTCGAGGTTATCCTTGGCATAATGAATATATCAAGTAACTGATTGAGAAAACATTGATGTAAAAGCACAAGATTCGAACAGATATACTCATTCCTTGTGTTTTTGTACGGCAAAAAATAGATAGGCCGTCAATTGAATTAATGCTAACTTTAAAGAGCATCGCACTCTATTTAAAGAGCATCGCACCAGTATTTCAAACGTATTTATGTGGGTAAACTCAGGAGTACTAACATATAACTCTCTAATAGTTATCGGAATGTGCTGAATTATTCATATTCGAAAAATATTAATGCTGAGATAGATGGCAGTATTATTTCCGATCGGGTTAATGAAATTATGAAGAACTGTCTGTGTTCATCTTTTTATTTTTTTTTGAATGAGTGAGTGTAATGAAATAATTTCGTTCAATGATTAACGAATGTATGTTGGCTAGAGGGACCCAATGTTTTTTTTCTTAAAATAAAGAAATACAAATGTTATGCATTTACTAATATAACAAAGTGATATGTATATCATATCAAATCCCCATCTTAATGAAATAATGAAGTGGCGTTAGCAATAGCTACTACTGTAATTCTATATGTGCTTTGGATTACTGAAACCTCTTTTTAGTGTCGGCAATTAACAAGTACAACGAGGTTAATTGCAAGGCAAATGTGTAATTATTTAAGAAGGTCGGCTGCTTATGCAGTCTGCTTACTAGCAGACATATAGTACAATTACACTACTATTAAGCATGATGCATTCTACATATAAATCTATATATGCGTCCAAATTGTTATTCCTTGTTTGGCTTAATTATGCTAGTTGGGTTTATTTTTCTGCTGAAAATATACGTTGAACCATGTTACCAATAAATTAACTACGTGCTGTTTTACTGTCGACATGTATGTTAACCGTCTAGTAGACAATAACAATACGTTCACACTTTCCCGTTACACGCATGGCGCACAGATCGTGTCTGTCGTGTGTATTCTTCTCGTATCGCCTACCTGACTTAGCGTACATGTTTAGGTGAAGGAAAGAGCACAACTTTTGTGACATTCAAAATGTCATGTTTTTTGTGAACGTTTTCTATGAAACATTAACTATACAATAAATTGTTCGGTACCATCGAGTTTTTAGGGACCGTAAAATGTACATTTCGCTTAGTTTTTTTTTCTTAGGAACCCATGATATGAATGCATATTTTTCCTAGTTAATCATCTTTCACCCTCGGAATTCCCAGATAATAAATACGCAGCCATGCGCCTGTATTCAACATCAAACAAGTGCGAATACTGTGTTACTCCATGTCAAATAGATAAACAACAATACGAAGCAACCTTTAAATGACAGTTATATTACTCACGTTTGCAAGAATAATTTTAGAATCAAAGCGTAACACATAGACAGGCAGGCTAATACTTGATTTTATGTACTTATCTGTCTCTAAACTAAACTGACTAGTCTCAAATTAATGTAGTCCATTACCAAAAGAAACAACAAGGACACGTTATCGAATAAATCACCCACATCTACAATGGAATTTCAAATATTTCCTGTCAACATAGTTATGCACTACAAGACATATATACAATAAGGATGCCCTTATTTCCGCTCTTACGGCATTTCCGAAGGTCTATATATATTTAAAATATAATTAAATGGTTGCTTCTTCCACGGAATGTACTCTTAAGTGTTTTACTGGAAGTTTAACCACTGAACAAAATACTCCAAACTTATCAGACTAACTGCTAGATACCCTTCACTGTAGAGGTTTCTTAGTGCCAAATAGGATCTACTCAAATAGTGTTTTTTTTCTAGAACGGCTTGCATTTTGGATACCCTTGCTGTCACCTGTTTCCCCGAAAATGCCATAATGCACAACATTAAATGTAATCTGAATAAATATATTTCTCACCAACGACATTTATAAATGCTGCCTCTACAAGAGTAGACCCTTACGCTATAGTTACCATATTGATTTACTTGAGATCAAAATAACATTAAATAAAGCATTGCCGGAAACAGAAAATATCGCGTAAGAAGATCATCTGAAAGGTATGTTAGTTTTAATAAACCGAGATTCTTGTTAATCGGTAATTGCCGAACACTTAGAAGGTGCATTGTCGTGGTAAAAAAATAACGTATAGCGAATCAAAATGATATATAAAATGTAATAGTTGCAGACGGAAAATACTGCTGTTATATACACGTGGGTATAATCTAAGATAATAACACACCGTATCAAAGCTCGTTACCTTTCAGGCTGATATTTTATTACCATTTTAGATTTTTTTTTTCATTTGCTAAATAAATATAGTTTCAGTTTGTTGCCTTATGAAGATAACAAAATTGTCGTGGTCAAAAAATCTCATAACTGATTCACATGGAGAAGTACGTTTAGCATAAAGGAAAATATTAGTTAATATTGGGAGTTATATTATATGATAAGATAACCGTCCCTTTTTTGTTCATTGATTACATAAGACAAAGCATGCACAGTGCCGTTACTTTTAAAACAAACATATTAATGCAAAACCAATTAAGCTTTACAGGCAACGGGTTGCGCTCTTTTACATTCGTCTGAATTTACCACATAACTGACGTATTATATTATTCATTACTTTAGAATAAGTCTATGAACTATCTACTAAAATCTGAAAGTGAAATCAATGGGAATCTTTTTTTCTTCGGAAAGCCGAGAGTTTGGTAGAAGAGAGTCGTCATTTGAATGATGTGTCTTTTACTGGGTGAACATGTCCGAGCGAAGCAGTAGAAAAATGGAAGGATGGATACAGATTTATGGATGATTCGGACAAAATAGATCTCGCTACGTCGAGCCATTAACTTTTTATTTATTTATTTATTAAATAATTGTTTGTTATATATTTCTCAAGATGAATGACATTGTGCTTTTTCTTGTGAAATAGGCTAACTGTGCATATTCAGAGTGATGGAAACGCCGTTGCCAGAGACAATGAAAAAAAAGAATTACTTGACATATCGGCAATGTAATACAAGTAGTTTCAAGAATTCAAGTAGGGTTGACAGACTCATGGGAATGACGGTGATAAAGAACAGTAGATACGAAGACGTAGACTCAGTTAAAACGCTAGAATGTAGTTATAAAACTAGACACGTTTGACGCAAGGCGTGTGGCTATTGATTTCTGTAGAATCAAACGTAATATATAATTATATATATATATATATATATATATATATATATATATATATATATATATATATATGTAATGTTTCATTATATGTAGACAAATACGCATGTATATATATATATATATATATATATATATATATATATAATGTTTCATTAAATGTAGACAAATACGCATGTATATATGTATATATGTATACATATATATATATGTATGTGTATATACATATATATATATATATACATATACATATATATAATGTGTATTTATGTGTAGACAGTACGCATGTATATATGTATGTATATATATATAATGTTTAATTATATGTAGACTAATACGCATATATATATATATATATATATATATATATATATGTAATTTATAAATATATGTAGACATATATGCATGTATATATATATATATATATATATATATATATATATATATATATAATTTAAATATATGTAGACATATATGCATGTATATTTACATATATATGTATATATGTATATATGTGTTTTAATATTTGTAACCATATATGTATATATATGTGTGTATGTATGTATACGTATATGTAATCATGAGTTTTATTTACCTACTTTACACTATCCTCGAGTGGCTTCGGTCTCTCTGTACAAGAGTATGTTGGGGCAGCTGTACATGGCGATACTTTTACTCTACAAGTACACCCTGACCAAATAGTCAAAATAACATAGTATACGCTGCACAAATAATATCACCTTGACACGGCTATACACTAGCTCATACGATGAATAGGACTTCCTCAAGTAACAGCACTTAGTTGGATACTCCACTAGACAAGATAGATGCTTTTCTTGGAATCAGGTTCGACCAATAGACCACAAGAAAAATATAACATAAAATAACAAACTGGTAAATTAAAAGGTATTTATTTACTCCTCTCCAGGAGTTACGCACAAGGCCAGTGTATCTAACTCCCACAAGTAAGATGTGACCCAAGGTCGGGTCGGGAAAGTGGGGTTCGATGGAATACATGAAGAGAACACATAAGTTTGTCAAATTTGAAAGAAAATGATATCAACATTTGCAAGTAGACGACGACCCTCAACTACCCCTCCCCACCGAATTAGATGTTAATTTGTATGCGATTATGTGTGCACACTCTGAAAACATAGGAACAAATAATCAAATTAGAATTTAGAATGGTAGGTCTGTTACATTATAAGGGACCCTGTATTCTGAACACGTGTAAATTTAGCTAGTATGGAGAATGAACTGTGCGAAAGAAATAGGATGAAGTGCAAAATAGGTGCACAATATTATTTGGGAAAAACAAAATGATTAATTCTGAGAATCATAACACACTGCATGTGAGCTGGCCGAGATGAAACACTCGGATCAAAAAGGTTAGACAAACAACGTATTGAGTTCTGTTATGACATTGGTTGAAGGGTCAAAGGGCTCTGACGTCACAGATCCTTGGTGAGAAATTAGTTTTCTACAGAGTTCACCATGGAGCCGCGAGATGGACACACGTCGATTAAAAAGCCCTACAATGCGTAGAGTCCGTGTGACATCACCAGATATGGGCTAAGACGCAGAGAAAGATGCCAACGGCGGGATAAGAATGTAGCCGATTGCATCCGTCACATTCCACATGCAGTATGAAAGTGAAGAAGAGCATGAATGAAGGAACCGACGAGTTGAAATCTCTTCGATTGAAGTGTGAAATAAAAGAATAGAATCTCACACAAAACTCTTGCCTTCGAGAGTTTTTGTCTCCCGTTCATGAAGACAAATCTTATCCTCCAGACAAGTACGCCACTACGATCAAGAGCAAGCAACGGAGATGAGTGTGCAAGCAAACCCACGCCCAACAGTGAGGCAGAAATGGGTAAGGTAACTTTTAATATTGATTTCAAACGTAAGAACAATTTGTAACATGTTAAGGACATTATACGTTTAAAGCCAGTTTAAAGGCTTAAGCACCATTGTTAAAATGTTAAATATTCTGCATGTAAATGAACGCTAAATTTACTAAGAGGCCCGGCCGACATTTCTAACATTCGCAGTGAGGTTCGTGTTGTTTCGACATTTGATGGTGTCTCGAGAAACGTTGTCCCCGGGCCTGCGCATCACGAATTATAAAAAGATATAGAATCAGATGTGTAAAGGATCGTTAAAAATAATTATTTGATAGAAAAAGAAGCATAATGTCACAGATCCATTTGGCTTATGAATTTGTTTGTGTTCGTTTACTAGTGTATTTTTTTATTGCACTTGATGAAACACCAAAACTTACCTCAATTCTGGGGTAGAAATACGAGAAAAATGGATGTTAATTTAATTTTAAGGATCTGGTTTGAACTTAACTGTGCCTATTTACTGTATAACAACATTTTTACGAAAGTAACACAGTTTTTTGGTGTAAAAAATAGCAATAACAGTTGTCTCCAACGTGTATATCATTTAATTAAATTTTGTTTTTCAAGACTTAAAAAAGTAATTCAGCCCAAAAAATTAAATGCAAGATCTACAATTGGTTTAATTGTTTGATTTTAATTTGTTTATTTTTAAATTAATTTGCATTGAATTAAATGATCAAATAGTTTTGTACTTTCTATTTAAAGGTAAAAATGTAACATTTGTCCCAACAGTTTTACGACAAGCAGACATGGTGTCATGTGCCGTAAAGACCGCTTTAGCCGAAATAGACGTTTGAAATATATATTTTTGTAAAGTTCGGTAGCAATTTGTATGTCTTAAACAACCCGCTACAAATCTCATTAACGAAACAAAAAATAAACGTTACTGAAGTCGAAAAATATTTCTCTTTCACTAACCTAGGACAGATTATATAAAGTAGTGTATCAGAAC
This sequence comes from Sepiola atlantica, assembly GCA_963556195.1. Classification (NCBI taxonomy): domain Eukaryota; kingdom Metazoa; phylum Mollusca; class Cephalopoda; order Sepiida; family Sepiolidae; genus Sepiola; species Sepiola atlantica. Next base: position 169,902,210 of record OY744515.1, on the reverse strand, counting down.
AGATTATTATACGTTTAATAACGTGCATTTTCATTTTCGAAGTTAACAAAAAATAAACGTGAATAAATCTAAAGAAAACAACAATATTGTAAAATCGGTAAATATTCAAAACATACGTAAAATTAAACACCGGTTTTCATTGTTTTCAATATCAAAGAAGATCAGTATATTTCAATTTAAACTAGTTGCTATTAATTGATTTATTTGAGTCGATTGGTATTGGTGGTGGGAGCTAGCGAACATTAACGTCTTGACGTTTTTGTTTCAGCACGCTAAAATTATACAGGTCGGTAAAACCTTCATAACGTTCTCCTGCATTTAATATAAGTCAGTTGTTGTTTAGTTTTAATATTCACGATATTTGCCGAGTGAGAAAACACATATTAAAAATATTTATAGTAACACATTGGAAGTGGGGTTTCAACACTATAGGGGAACGAGCATATTCCCGCCTTTCTCGACAGCCCCTAATTTTCCCTTACTGAACTGTTCTTTATTTGTGCTATTTGTGTCCAATTCATTCACTCGGCCGTATTTAGCGGTGCAATTTATAAGAGACAGTTGCTAAACCACCCCCGAAAAAAACTAGATTCTAATCTTTCTAGGTGATTACGTGTGGCCACCCTGAAAAGCTTGGTGGAAAGAAGAAAAAAACACACACAATCGTTTTATAATTTAGAGTATTGGATCAGTTTCGCATATAACTTTAACGTACAAATATCATCCTTATTTGGGCACATCTTACTTTTTAAAATGTTCGCTAAATATTTAACCACTAACCTCGCGCTCGACTGGTAAAGTCGTAAAATCTTGCGTAATCGATAAAAATAGAGACCAACGCAAGAACAAAATGCACAGATTATATTTCTCAGAACAAAATAACCAATAATTGTTAACGGCTGTAAAATGCTAGAAAGTCTTGAAAATGTGAGCTTATTTTATATTTAAGTTATGTGTTAAACTTATCCCACAGTATAAATTATTGCATCATATTTGTAGTAGTGTGTTCACAAAAAGGCAGGATCTGACATTTAAGTAGGTAGCGGAACAAAAGCCCACAGGATAAAATCCTACCAAAATATTTAAACAGGGACACACAAAATAATTTATTTCATCGTTAGTGGGGTACTAACAATGAAATCAATTTTTTTTTTTTAATACAGAAAAATTGTGTTATGTTTATTATTTTTATAATTATCAATAAATTTTTATCAATATTTCTTTTTTTTAACAAAAATATGTTCATGTCATTTTAAACATATGTCTAGTACTTTACAAATACTGCATTCTTATGAAATTATCAGTGCTTGTTATGTTTTTCGCCATTTCGAAATTATAGCATTTAGTTATGAGAGAAGAAATGTAATATTAGAGCTCAGCACTCTATACGATTTCCATTTTTAGGTGATCACAATGAAACAAATATAAAAAAATAGAAGTGAATATAAGTAAAACAGCCAAATATCAGTTTCGCATATGTTTTTAACATGGAATTAGGTCCCTTTTCGGGGGAAACAGCGTTTTAAGGACATATATAACCAATTTTGTTTATTTTTGATATTGACCATTTTAATTTTCCTGATAAAACTCAAGCATAAAATATGTGATTTTAAAGAAGTCATAACTAACACGCCTCTTTCATATTACTAACCCTCAGTCTTGTAGTAATACACACAAATAATTCGTTTACGTGTAGTTTTATGATTTTGTAAGTCGACTTATATATTTAACCACCCTGACAAGGTAGAATATACTTTAAATGTAGGACTATTTTGCGTTCGTAATGTTTATTGAGGTCAGATAGGCGGTTATTAAAGGAAAACAATGATTTTAATAACTCCGACCGCTACAAATGTTTCCCTACACTTATGAAAGTATACTTAATTTCTCTCTCTGCTTCCATTTATTTAATCTCATAATTCATCTTTTCATAAGTCCTATTTAGAGCTTTATTAGTAATTTATGTCACAAACCGACCAAAGTTTTAACGCGCAGAGAACGTTTGCATATATATACATATATATATATATATATATATATATATATATATATATATATATGTATTGAATTATAAATTTGTATATAAATATATATATAAATATGTTTACACTCTTAAAATTCTAAAAAATTCATATTGTACGTATTCTTCGTTTGCTCTCACTTTCACACTTTCACACTTTTCGCGTACTTTAAATTGTGTATGAGTGTTTGTTTATTCAGGAATACTATTTACGCGATTTTTGCCTTCTCAGTAGTTAAATATTTTCGGATAGCACATTAAACTATTTTACGCGTGTATGTTGCTATGTGCCCGTTTTTTTTTAGCGCGCCCGTTATCGTCATAAATAAAGCTAGATCATAAAATATTTCCTCGTACAACAAGAAAACTCGACGACTCTCACTTTGAGTTCTCATAGGTTTTATTCTACAGAAATAACATTTCTATGAGCGAGAGACTTAATTGCTCTTAACTACTTGGCTTACGAAGATCGAGTAAATTACTCATTTTATTAGTTGATATATTCATGAACATACACGCATCGTAGGAGAGCATAAGTTCGCTTTACCACTATTCACCTATATTTAAACCCCCACAACATGTGTGTTTATTTCCGCTGGCTTAGCTTCCACACAGATATGATCCTAAAACCGTTGTTTTCTTGCAAAGTAAAAAAGGTGACGTCACTTGTCATCTCCACACATATCCTTTCTTTGTCTAACCCAACTTGACCATATACTTTGTTTCTAAACCTTCTGGTTATCCTATCTATCATTCAATCTCTAGCACATTCTAATTTTCTTAGAGGTTTGTTACTACAAACGGTACTTAGCTTGACCGCTGTCTAAAATTGTTAACTTGCTAGCTGATATAGGGGCCTGCATAATTTCATCCACTTTCCTCTTTTATTAAACACACAATCGTAGGATTTTATTTGACACCGCTCTGCGTAACATGTCAGAACCCACAATTACCAGTAAGCAAACTTAGCTGGTTATCTCCACAACAATTTACTAAGGTTTCTATCCGGCCGGTATACCCCATCGGCCCACATAACGTTTCTTCTCCGAAATAAGTAAAGTCTACTTACTATTAACATCGGATTCATTTTCGGTCCTATTTCATCAATCGATTATGAGTCGTCGTTCGTCCCCGTGTTATTGCGCAGATTTTCAAATCATATCATAGTACACCCACAGAATTCCATTGTCTCATAACAGTTTGCCCATTATTTCATAGGTGTCATCTGCATACAATCCTTAGTAATTCAACTCACACTCATACACATTATTCTAATGAATCGATATACAACCGATTGCAATGCAATTTTACTCATGTGTACTGCCGCGATATAATTGGAAACAACAAAAAAAAGAAATTCCTTCTTTTAATGTGTATTCTGTCAAATATACATATATATATATATATATATATATATATATATATATATTTACTACCTACGAACCATACGTCGTAGACACGGCAGTGATGCCGGTGCACATTTCAGGATAACTCGATCTAACCATGTCCCTCTTTTATCGGAGTGTGCAAACACTCTTAACTCTGCATAATATAGCAACCCCATGGTTCTAACTACACAATCGGTGAGATGTTGAACGGTTATTTCAAACACACACACCGGAACGATCGGATGAGTAACACAAGTCAACATCATACTCTCACACTATCCAAAGTGACTTAAGTGCCTACCTTCCTTTAATCTGACCCTATCCATGGCTCCCTTTGCCTTATGGTTTGAGGACTAGAGATCTTGCCCCTCAACTTAACTCACACACCAATTTGACAGAGAAGGATGCAGCATTTTCTACTCCTACCATACCCATTGTTCTATCTACGCGGTGTGAATCGGGATTAGTCCTAGCTTACATGTCAGACAGCATCGAAAGTCCAAGGATTGGACCACATTTCACAACTCGCATTTAACATCAAGATCGATTATGTAATCGCTGTAGTACAGGGTATCACAACTCAATGAATTGTCATATATACATATATATATATATATATATACATATATCTATATATATATATATATATATATATATTTACTACCTACGAACCATACGTCGTAGACACGGCAGTGATGCCGGTGCACATTTCAGGATAACTCGATCTAACCATGTCCCTCTTTTATCGGAGTGTGCAAACACTCTTAACTCTGCATAATATAGCAACCCCATGGTTCTAAATACACAATCGGTGAGATGTTGAACGGTTATTTCAAACACACACACCGGAACGATCGGATGAGTAACACAAGTCAACATCATACTCTCACACTATCCAAAGTGACTTAAGTGCCTACCTTCCTTTAATCTGACCCTATCCATGGCTCCCTTTGCCTTATGGTTTGAGGACTAGAGATCTTGCCCCTCAACTTAACTCACACACCAATTTGACAGAGAAGGATGCAGCATTTTCTACTCCTACCATACCCATTGTTCTATCTACGCGGTAGGAATCGGGATTAGTCCTAGCTTACATGTCAGACAGCATCGAAAGTCCAAGGATTGGACCACATTTCACAACTCGCATTTAACATCAAGATCGATTATGTAATCGCTGTAGTACAGGGTATCACAACTCAATGAATTGTCATATATACATATATATATATATATATATACATATATATATATATATATATATATATATATATATTTACTACCTACGAACCATACGTCGTAGACACGGCAGTGATGCCGGTGCACATTTCAGGATAACTCGATCTAACCATGTCCCTCTTTTATCGGAGTGTGCAAACACTCTTAACTCTGCATAATATAGCAACCCCATGGTTCTAACTACACAATCGGTGAGATGTTGAACGGTTATTTCAAACACACACACCGGAACGATCGGATGAGTAACACAAGTCAACATCATACTCTCACACTATCCAAAGTGACTTAAGTGCCTACCTTCCTTTAATCTGACCCTATCCATGGCTCCCTTTGCCTTATGGTTTGAGGACTAGAGATCTTGCCCCTCAACTTAACTCACACACCAATTTGACAGAGAAGGATGCAGCATTTTCTACTCCTACCATACCCATTGTTCTATCTACGCGGTAGGAATCGGGATTAGTCCTAGCTTACATGTCAGACAGCATCGAAAGTCCAAGGATTGGTTCACATTTCACAACTCGCATTTAACATCAAGATCGATTATGTAATCGCTGTAGTACAGGGTATCACAACTCCATGAATTGTCATATATATATATATATATATATATATATATATATATATATATATATATATATATATATATATATATATATATTTACTACCTACGAACCATACGTCGTAGACACGGCAGTGATGCCGGTGCACATTTCAGGATAACTCGATCTAACCATGTCCCTCTTTTATCGGAGTGTGCAAACACTCTTAACTCTGCATAATATAGCAACCCCATGGTTCTAACTACACAGTCGGTGAGATGTTGAACGGTTATTTCAAACACATATACCGGAACGATCGGATGAGTAACACAAGTCAACATCATACTCTCACACTATCCAAAGTGACTTAAGTGCCTACCTTCCTTTAATCTGACCCTATCCATGGCTCCCTTTGCCTTATGGTTTGAGGACTAGAGATCTTGCCCCTCAACTTAACTCACACACCAATTTGACAGAGAAGGATGCAGCATTTTCTACTCCTACCATACCCATTGTTCTATCTACGCGGTAGGAATCGGGATTAGTCCTAGCTTACATGTCAGACAGCATCGAAAGTCCAAGGATTGGACCACATTTCACAACTCGCATTTAACATCAAGATCGATTATGTAATCGCTGTAGTACAGGGTATCACAACTCAATGAATTGTCATATATACATATATATATATATATATATATATATATATATATATATATATATATATATTTACTACCTACGAACCATACGTCGTAGACACGGCAGTGATGCCGGTGCACATTTCAGGATAACTCGATCTAACCATGTCCCTCTTTTATCGGAGTGTGCAAACACTCTTAACTCTGCATAATATAGCAACCCCATGGTTCTAACTACACAATCAATGAGATGTTGAACGGTTATTTCAAACACATACACCGGAACGATCGGATGAGTAACACAAGTCAACATCATACTCTCACACTATCCAAAGTGACTTAAGTGCCTACCTTCCTTTAATCTGACCCTATCCATGGCTCCCTTTGCCTTACGGTTTGAGGACTAGAGATCTTGCCCCTCAACTTAACTCACACACCAATTTGACAGAGAAGGATGCAGCATTTTCTACTCCTACCATACCCATTGTTCTATCTACGCGGTAGGAATCGGGATTAGTCCTAGCTTACATGTCAGACAGCATCGAAAGTCCAAGGATTGGACCACATTTCACAACTCGCATTTAACATCAAGATCGATTATGTAATCGCTGTAGTACAGGGTATCACAACTCCATGAATTGTCATATATACATATATATATATATATATATATATATATATATATATATATATATATATATTTACTACCTACGAACCATACGTCGTAGACACGGCAGTGATGCCGGTGCACATTTCAGGATAACTCGATCTAACCATGTCCCTCTTTTATCGGAGTGTGCAAACACTCTTAACTCTTCATAATATAGCAACCCCATGGTTCTAACTACACAATCGGTGAGATGTTGAACGGTTATTTCAAACACATACACCGGAACGATCGGATGAGTAACACAAGTCAACATCATACTCTCACACTATCTAAAGTGACTTAAGTGCCTACCTTCCTTTAATCTGACCCTATCCATGGCTCCCTTTGCCTTATGGTTTGAGGACTAGAGATCTTGCCCCTCAACTTAACTCACACACCAATTTGACAGAGAAGGATGCAGCATTTTCTACTCCTACCATACCCATTGTTCTATCTACGCGGTAGGAATCGGGATTAGTCCTAGCTTACATGTCAGACAGCATCGAAAGTCCAAGGATTGGACCACATTTCACAACTCGCATTTAACATCAAGATCGATTATGTAATCGCTGTAGTACAGGGTATCACAACTCCATGAATTGTCATATATACATATATATATATATATATATATATATATATATATTTACTACCTACGAACCATACGTCGTAGACACGGCAGTGATGCCGGTGCACATTTCAGGATAACTCGATCTAACCATGTCCCTCTTTTATCGGAGTGTGCAAACACTCTTAACTCTTCATAATATAGCAACCACATGGTTCTAACTACACAATCGGTGAGATGTTGAACGGTTATTTCAAACACATACACCGGAACGATCGGATGAGTAACACAAGTCAACATCATACTCTCACACTATCTAAAGTGACTTAAGTGCCTACCTTCCTTTAATCTGACCCTATCCATGGCTCCCTTTGCCTTATGGTTTGAGGACTAGAGATCTTGCCCCTCAACTTAACTCACACACCAATTTGACAGAGAAGGATGCAGCATTTTCTACTCCTACCATACCCATTGTTCTATCTACGCGGTAGGAATCGGGATTAGTCCTAGCTTACATGTCAGACAGCATCGAAAGTCCAAGGATTGGACCACATTTCACAACTCGCATTTAACATCAAGATCGATTATGTAATCGCTGTAGTACAGGGTATCACAACTCCATGAATTGTCATATATACATATATATATATATATATATATATATATATATATATATATATATTTACTACCTACGAACCATACGTCGTAGACACGGCAGTGATGCCGGTGCACATTTCAGGATAACTCGATCTAACCATGTCCCTCTTTTATCGGAGTGTGCAAACACTCTTAACTCTTCATAATATAGCAACCCCATGGTTCTAACTACACAATCGGTGAGATGTTGAACGGTTATTTCAAACACATACACCGGAACGATCGGATGAGTAACACAAGTCAACATCATACTCTCACACTATCTAAAGTGACTTAAGTGCCTACCTTCCTTTAATCTGACCCTATCCATGGCTCCCTTTGCCTTATGATTTCAGGACTAGAGATCTTGCCCCTCAACTTAACTCACACACCAATTTGACAGAGAAGGATGCAGCATTTTCTACTCCTACCATACCCATTGTTCTATCTACGCGGTGTGAATCGGGATTAGTCCTAGC
>OY744515.1:169861554-169889054 GCA_963556195.1 Sepiola atlantica | reverse complement strand
TATAAGACATTTTTAATTACGTATTAGCATTCACCTCCGACAACTTGAAATTATACCAGTGCCTGTTCACAAGCGTGTTAACTACACAAGCAACATTCGCGTAGTAATCGTCGTGTTCTCTTGTTGGTTCGTGTATTTTCACCATGAGTTAAACAGACACGTTTCAATGTAAAATAATGTAGTCAACACAACTATCGCTTGACGAAATAAGATCTCGTTCTCTTTTTTTATGGTAAAATATAATTTACAAATTGTATATGGTAAACCTTACCCAGTTTTCTTTAAAAACAAACGAAGCTTCTCAAATAAAGTCTATTTCACGTAAACCTCGTCGTCGTGATCATACTATAAAAATATCAATGGTGTCCTTAATATCTTTTTTTTGAAAATGCACTTTCATCTTTACCATTTTGACACCCATTTGATAATTCCAATATTGTTTTCTGTTCATGTTGATATGTAGAGACATATATCGTTTTGCGTAGAGTTTATCTACAATTCGAAACATTTCTTTCTGTTGTTATTGCTGCAATCCAATTGTTCCGCATCCAGTTCATGTTTATATTCCGCTAGTTGTTTCGACAATTTTATTTTTTTACATTCATTATTATTTAATATGATGATATTCTTTCGGCAGTGTCTGATCTTGCTAATGCGTAAACATGTATTAAATAACATTTTTGAATATCTCTATATTTCTCGTTAGTTATATCAAACCAATTGTATATATATATATATATATATATATATAATTATTTTGGGGGGGTACAAAACTTTATTAATTCAATAATGAAGTGCCAATTACGTGGGCCGGACGACGTTGAGATTTAACAACAGAGTACAGCAACACATCCCCAGTAAAATCAGGAATGGAACCTTCCGGTCACGGGACATTCTTAGAAATACATACGGTTCTTCGATAACTGACCACCTGATAATTAACCCGTCGTGCGCAACGAACTTTAGCACATATTCATTTTCCATCTTAAGCTGTGCTCACTCATCTTATCATTTGAAAATCTTGGAAACTATCATCGTACGCCTCAAGAGGCCCCCCCCCCCTCTGCAAACAGAAGTAGTGTCTCTTGGGGTCGGGTGTGATTAGTCTGTAAGACACAACCTCCATTCCATATAACAATACGCTTATTTTATTCTAAATCTGAACTTTTTGTTTTTTTTTCCCTTCATAACATAACGCTAATTTCATTTTAAATGCAAAAGGTTGTTTTTTTCAAATTCAACGATTTCAGTCTTGTAAAGTGTGGGCGAAACTAGTCGACTGGCAACTTTTTTTTCTCATCCCCTAAATCCCCTAAATCTTTTAATTATGAGAAATTCAACACGTCTTTCCTTTATTATTGCATTAATATATATATATATATATATATATATATATATATATATATATATATATATATATATAAATATATATATATATATATATGTATATATATATATATATATATATATATATATATAAATATATATATATATATATGTATATATATATATGTATATATATATATATAAATATATATATATATATATATATATATATATATATATATATATATATATATATATTCTCACAAATGGGTTTTTCTCACTGGGTAAGAAGGTCGTGACCTCACAGTGAACATAACACTCGGTAAAAACTAATTTACGTGTATCTGATAACGGAAAACTCGATAGACGTTTTTGTTTTTACAATTTAGTTTTTCCTTTGCGGTTAAATGGCTTCAATTATCCAACATTGATTTAAAAACTGTTTCATCCAACTAAAAAAAACGACACATTCTCTTTAATCATTTTTGTGGAAGTTAAGTGTTTTTTAGAATTTTTGGTCAAGGATATTACTTTATGATTACTCTTCAGTTTAATATAAACTCATCGCTCTATACTTAACTACTATTCTAACCAACAGCCAACGTGGTTTCTTTAACCGAACATCATAATTGTACGTAAATATTCTAGTTTTAATGGTTAGTCGTGTGTGCACAAAAATACGGGTTATTTTAATGTCCGAATAAGTTCGAATTCCTTTGTCGCCAGAGCTGTGAAACATGAGTTCGAAAAAACATGTTGGTCATAATAATTGCGAGTACCTTGTCGTAAGTGTTGTGAAATATAGGAGTCAGATCCGCGTCGGCAGCGTTATGATTTTGACGCCCGATAATAATTCAAACACACACGGGTGAACTTACTAGAGTGTAGTTACAGAAATAGAGAATAACTAGTTACAGAAAGTGGGCGTCAGATACTGCGGTTGTCATAACCGCAGTATCTGACGCCCACTTTCACTCCATTGATACTCTCACAAAGAGTTGATCATCATCTAAATAGAAACGATAAACATAACATATAATTATACATATATTTAAATTAGATGTATGTGTATTCATATGAGAATATATATATATATATATATGTATATATATATATCTATATGTATATATATGTATAATTATATGTATATATATATGTATATATGTATATATATGTATATATATAAATATGTATGTATACATATAAAGATGTATATATGTACATGTATATGTACATATATATATATGTATGTATATATATATATGTATATATGTACATGTATATGTACATATATATATATGTATATAGATGTACGTATATATGTATATATGTATATGTTTATATATATATGTATATATATATATGTGTGTATATATATGTATATATATATATATATATATATATACATATATATATAATTATTTCCACAATCAGACAACGCCGCAGCCCACAACCTATGAAAGAAACAAACCGGAAGTGCTAGACTCGAGTCTAGGACTTCCGGTTTGTTTCTTTCATAGGTTGTGGGCTGCGGCGTTGTCTGATTGTGGAAATAATTATATATATCATCTCACATTCAAGAAATCACATATATGTATATATATATATATATATATATATATATATATATATATATATATATATATATGCACATTCATACTATCTCTCTCTCTCTCTCTCTCTATATATATATATATATATATCCATATGTGTGTGGGGTGCGGGGGTGTGGGGGTGTTGCACTGTAAATGGGCCGAAATAAAAACACGACCTTGAGGTTTAGGGAAAACAAATATATTGGAGAAAATATTATACCACAGCAAAACAAGAGGGCTGGCACGTCAGTCTTGAGTGGCAGCATAGACTGTGGTTGATTCAACATCGAAGAGCAGTTCTCCTAGCATTAATTATGAATGGAATAATGAAAAGTCCGTTATAGCTTATTGTACGATACCCCCCCTTCCAAGCCTTACCTCCTCAGGAGTGAATAGCATTGCTTTTTTTGGATTGGCGCAATTCTTAAGTTGCTTGACATAGGTGTATGTTGAAAGTGTTGTATCTGGTAACCATAACTTCTTCCTGGGGCGTGCTGTTGGTGTGTTCCTTCAGAATGGAAAATAGACGGGGTGTCGGTATTCTCACAGAATGCTACCGACATAAGGAACGGTTACAATATCGTACTCTTAAGAAGTCAGGTATACAAGCGAAATCATTAGCCAAAATACTAAAGTAAAAATAAAAATAAAATTTCATCTGATATTTTTTTAATTAAAAAATATCGCATTGAAACCGGCTTTTAAAGCTTTTAGCTTAATTTCTTTATTATTACATTCTTAAAAGGATGTTTTAAAAAGTGTAGACTCTCTTATCTTCATACACATAATCGCGTGAACGCGTGTCACCTCATATTTAAAGTAATTGAGTGAGCCGTTAACAACCACACACTACTTATTTTCTATTCGGAAGGACTACCTCACACATACGAAACTTTTACAATCTCATAGTCTGAAGAAGATAAGTATACTAGCGACATGATTAGTCAAAAAAGCAAACAAAAAATATTTTCTGATTTTATTTCTATTAATAAATATCGCATGTAAACACGCGTTTAATGCCTTTAGCCGAATTTATTTATATATATATATATATATATATATATATATATATATATCATATAAAGTACGTATTGTATTAGTTTCTGTAGATGTAAATCCGTTAACACTCCAATGTTTATGAAAACTTCTCAATCAAAGGTAAAGCTGTTCTTTAGTATAAATTTTCATTCATAAAAACACTATTGGTTGCATATGTACACACATGTTTCGGTTGGACTCTACAAGAGAATCAACCTATTCAGACCAAATAAGACAGGGCCTCCGTGTCTCCTTTGGTCTGAAAAGGTTGACTCACTGTGAAGAGTACAACCGAAACATGTATGCCATATATAACAAATACTTTTGGTATAAATAAAAAAAAAGACATATATATATATATATATATATATATATATATATATATTCCGCGTAATTTTTTTGTAATTTTTCCACAGTCCATAAAAATATCAGCATTTAATAAAAAAACGAACAAATATGTAGCCTACATCAGTAGATGTCTTACAATTTATTTTCATTATTCTTCAAATTCAAACCGTGAACCGGACGAACAACAACAATAATAACAGAAGCAGCAATAATATTAGTTGTTATTATCATCATTATTACTAATAATAAGTTTGTAATAATAATTGTCTTATAATAGTAATTAATATAAATGCTGCTCACATTGGTTATAGAAATGGGGTGGTTTGATAAGTATTGTGGGAGAGCCATCGATTTAGTAGGTGTGCTATGTGCATATATTCCGATTAATATGGACGTTTATTTAGTATTTTGTTAATTTTTTTTAGTCATTAGCTTATAAAAATGTTAAGCTTGCAATATGCGTAGTTAGTAAGTATCCAAACCTTTGAACGCCGTGTATAAGTCTCACTACACATATAGATGAAGAAAACGTGTGTGTATTCTACCATGTGCAGGCTGTTTCCTTGGATGGATTCTTTCGTGCATCATTTATATACGTTGAAATTTCGATAGCATTATATGATTAATGGTCTATACATCAAGCCGCCGAAATAAGTGTTAAAAATTATCACTGTTTATTTTGCTATCCAGCGGTGGTCGAATGTTACTAGCTGTCTTGATTTGAGTTGTAAAATACTTGTAGGCCGGGGTTTTGAATAACGCGACTAGTAGTAAATAGTTATATACCTATGCTGATGAGTCGCGATTAACATTGGCGAAACGTATACGTACAGAGATAATAGACAAAATACAATTATGTATTATATATATATATATATATATATATATATATATATATGATTATTTTTATTTACACAGACATGAAAAAAATCTGCGACACTGGCATGCCGATGTTATCGATCTACATCTATTAAACATTGAGATCTCATCAGGCAGAGTTAGAATCCGATCTTAAATATAGATAATATTTTGTTCTTTCTCCATTCCATTCTTTCCAAATATGATCTAGTGTTAAGATCGGATTCTAACTCTGCCTGGTGAGATCTCAGTTTGTAACAGCTGTTGATCGATAACATCGACATGCCAATCTCGCATATTTTGTACATGTCTGTGTAAGTAAATATAATCATATATAAAAGCTATATTGGATATTAAGCACTTTTTATAAACCCGGTTATGTGTGGGTGTGTGTGTGTGTAATGTGTGTATTTTTAATTCAGGTATTTAAGGCCTGAAGGGATGTAGAAGCTTTCAATTTCCACTGGCATTATTCACACAAAAATATTTGCAAAATTTTGTTAAATATTTTTTAGACAAATATTGAAGTATAGAAAGCGTGACAGATGTCCGATGAAAGCCCGAGATAACGATTTATGTTGAGACATCCGCGAGGGTTTAACATTACCGCGAATCTCGCAGAATTCCTTCCTGTGTAAACACTAGTGTTCATATTAAAACAACATCTGAGTAGATACGCGGCCATGCGCCGTCATAAGAATAGAAGAAATAATAATCGGTGTGTACTTAAGAGAGGACGCCATCTCACAGTAGAGATAAACCGTCTTCTGGGCATGCGTAAAACGAATTTCGCAGACTGTACACATAAAAGTGAGATTGATTTTTCAATTCAGATGTACACAATCGACGGTTTCGCTTAGAAAGCAAACACGACTCATATTTTCTGGCTAGATCTCGCGATTCAATATACATTCCCCAACAAAAGAATAAAGTTCAAATAATCATACGTAGAGGGTCATTAATTAAGTTCATAGTTTGGGCTTGTCTGCGTTACGGCATATCAACTCTTTACTTGGTGTATTTAATGTCAATTTACAATGCATCCTTGAAACAATTTAGTAAATATTTTACTATTTTACCTTGAGTTGTATGAACAACATATGGAACTTTACACTTTATATGTGCAGTTATTTTCTTAAAAAATATATTTCTTTAATTGAATCAATGAATGACATTTGTGGTAATCCATTCACAATTGGAATATTTTGCATATTTCATATAACCTGCAACTGAATATAAATAGTACACACACACACACACACACATATATATATATATATATATATATATATAGAGAGAGAGAGAGAGAGAGAGAGAGAGAGAGAGAAAGAGAGAGAGAGGGAGATTAACAAGTTCGTGGAAAAAGATATTGGGTTTTTCCAGGTGGTAATAGTCCGCCGATAAGGTGTCCAATGGAAGGAAGTTTCGATTAGATTTACTTCATTTTGAACGCCTTTCTGTGATGCCTCCACGAAACTTGTATTTCACTATCGAAAACTTCCTTCCATTGGACACTTTATCGGGGAACAATTACCACCTGGGAATACCCAATATCTTTTTACACGAACTTTTTTCACCCATCATTTTCTTAATATTTTTTAAATGTTGAATTTTGGCTTTTCTATTGCCAACTTATCTATCTGTATAATTCCTCTGGTGATAAGATCTCGATCTTTGAAAAGCCTTGGCTTAAGGAAAGCATAATAAATATAATTTTATTAAAGAATATACTTGCATTGAACAATTGAAGTTTGAAATAAATTTAGACATTCGTGCATGTTTATCAATCCTCGTCCATCTATCTATCTATCTATCTATCTATCTATCTATCTATCTATATATATATATATATATATATATATATATATATATATATATATATGTACATATATATATATATATATATATATATATATATATATATATATATATATATATATATGTATATATATTCAGTTTCAGGTTATATGCAATCAGTAAAATATTCCAATTGTGAATGGGTTAACACAAATATCATTCGTTGATTCAATTAAAGAATATATATATATATATATATATTATATATATTGTATATATATTATACATATTATATATATATATATATATTATATATTATATATATTGTATATATTATATATTATATATATTGTATATATATTATATATATTATATATATATATATTATATATCTATATATATATATATATATATATTATATATATATATATATATATATATATATATATATATATGTATTATATATACTAGCAACTGTATGCTCCCTACGGTCAAATATTTTTGCTAGGCTGCCGCGTCAGCCCTGACGCTAGTATGTAATTTGGGTAGAGCTTTTTATCTCTACAATTAATTTAAATAATATATGGCACATCATAACTAACAACGTTAATTAAACAATTAAGTTTGCATTGTTATCGTCTGCTCGCTATTCTTTCCACCCAATCGTGTTGCGCCAAATCCACGTAAAAATTTACAAAATAATGAATAAGAATAGTTTTAGTTTTTCAAAGAGAGAAAAGAAAATGTACCAAAAATAAAATTAACAATAAAAAACACAGCAGAATACGATTCTAAAAAAGTTATTTACTTGCCCAGTAAAAGGTCCCCCCCAAGTTTTCGTCTTCTCGCTTTGCTTTGCACTCAATCGTTTGGCGCTAAATCCACGTCAGAATATGATAAGTAATAGTTGATGTCTTTCAAAGCGGAAAAAAGGTGTACGTAAATAAAAATAAACAATTAAAAAAAAAAAAAATACAGCGAAAACTATTTTAAAATCAGTTATGTAGTTTTCCAGTACAATGTGTTGTGTTTTTGTTGACAAAAAAAACTAAATTCATTATGTGTGTGTGTTTTTTTAAAATAGTAATTTTTAAATCAATTATTATTTTAATTAAACAATTTCATTCAATGAATTTGTTAAAATCAACAATTTAAAAAACTAAATACAGCGAACACTAATTTTCAAATCGGAAAAAAGGTGTATTTGAAAATTATCAATAAAAAATCGGTACTCTTTTACTGCAGGACCCGCGATAACTTTCGAAAAAAAAAGTTTAGCTAAACTGAATGTTTAATAATGTGTGTGTGTGTTTATCAATTATTATTTTAATTAAACAATTTGATTCAATAAATTTGTGTTTTAAAACATAATGGCTAATAAGATTAAGAATATAAACAAACTCAGAACGAGGAAATAACTACGTAACTCATTTTATAAATACATAATAAAAGAAATAATTATAATTGATAAGTAAGATTATTAGCGAGTAAAATAGCGTACATACATCTGGAAATCTGAAGAAAACGATCATGAGTATATATTTGCGAATACTAATTTATTAGAAGTTCAAAACCAATTGATTATGTAAATTGGGAAATGCGCATAGTGTTTATGTCGGTTTTTTAATAGTATATAATGAAGCTGGCGGACTTAATAAATAACCATAGTACACTGATGGAGTTTCGGCTTCAGACAGACAGACACACACATACACTCCATTATTAATATATCTACTTACATTTATGGTACCTAAGGTACTTAAGCTTTATTTTTTATACATTTATTTTTTAATGCAACTTTGATTCCTATATAATTTTATTGCTAGCTACCATATTGCAGAATGGTTCTTGGGTGTAGTGTTTAGATAGTATTATTAGTTTTTAATTATTATTATTATTATTATTATTATTGTTATAATTAATGTTATTTGATATGTAAATTATAATATCATACGGTAGTCATAAGGGTACTATATTATTATTATTATTATTATTATTATTATTATTATTATTATTATTATTATTTATTTATTTATTTATGTATATATCACTGAAATTTTAAGCTGAATTATTTCGACACTTGATTATTGAAGAGCCATGAATGTTATAACTGCCCTGTTTTTAAATCTCCGAAACAGTGACATGGTAAACAGCTGATGATCCCCGTGTTAATATTAGACGCTTAAGGTCTCCTGTTTTTGTTTCCCTCTTAGATACTCCCCCCCCCCACCTTTTTATTTTCTTTTTTTTATTTATTAATTTTCGAACGAATGTTAAGTCTACAATATCTTGGATTTAGTTAGTTTCTCTGGGAATTTAAACTGCATTTTACTTTTTTTTAGTTTTTTTGTTCAAAATGACTCAAAGCTTCTTTAGACTATATATATATATATATATATATATATATATATATATATATATATATATATATATAACCTACAACACATATATATGTATATATATATATATATATATATATATATATATATATATATATATATATATATATATATATTTCGCCATTGGTTGGCTCTTGAATGGGGATAACGGTAAACATTTTTGAACTCTTGATAAGAACTCTATCGCTTATTCACGCGCAAATCTCAGCAACAGTAACTGCTCTTATATTATATTGGACAAACAAAATATCCTCCCTACGGTCGTTATTTTAACTAGGATGGCACGTATACTCCTGCTGTAACTTAAGAGTTCCCATTCAACAGAGCGAGTTATACTAATTGTTTAATTGCGTTAATTTGAAAGACTTGACTAAGTGCAGTCACTTAACTCAGCCACTAACAGCAAACACTACATACCTCAAGTTCGTAGTTTTGAATCTAGGTGTCAGCGTCAAGTTACTGTATTGTGTATTTATTCATTAAAAATAAGTTTTTTTACCGTTTAACATGATGTCCGCTAACCGACAGAGAAACAGCCATACAGACAGGAGAGGAAGTCTCCGTTATAAGTAGATAAGCCGGTACCGTCTTAGTCTTCGGGCCTTGATTCGGCCAGTATAAATGATTGCCCTATGATGTTCTTGAAGGGCCACCACCCCAAGCTTTACCTTCTCACATTTTGAGAAGGGGTTTATTTATTGCTAATCGCCTTAGGCGCCTCTAGCGGGGAATGTCGACGGGGCTGCCCATCCATTTTTTGTAGGCCTAATATTTATTTTCTTGCTTTTCAAGATAGATAAACAAAAAAAAGTTATCCTTTTAATTTAGAGTAAGAGATTAGTTGCGCATATTAATGTACGTAAAATGCCCCCCCCCCCCACTTGCTTAGCCATTATAAGCTTTAAGGGCAGACGATTTTTGGTTTGTCACAAACACTTAGTCCGAGCGGCACAGTCATAAAACTATACGTAAGTTATTTTAAAAGTACAGCAATGCATCTAATTTATCTCCCATCGTAAATAAAATTAGTTAATGCCGTTAAATGTTTTAATGATTGATAATCCGATGTTCAAATGATATACAAAACTGAACCATTCAATTTGCATTCTAAAATAATTGTTGTTTTTTTTTCTTTCAAATTTTAAAAGTATTTTCCGTTTTACCACTCGGACTGAGAGTTTGTTGTAGATAAGGTGCGTGTTTTTTTAATGTCATCTTTCAAAAAATGCAGTATTTATAATGTACTTAAAACATGTTTTAAAATGAAATTAAAATTATTGTCAAGAACAATAAATTGCAAATAGTTATGAATAATTGTAAAACAATAATATTAAAATATTTTTTTTAATTCAAAAATTATTTATTTTTACGTTGGTGGGCTATGGTCCGCGTTAGAATTATGTTGATGTACTTTTGTGCGGCAGGATGCTGTCCGGTGGGAGGGTGTCCGGTAGACCTTTGTCCATACACCGAGTAAAACACGGATTTCATTTTTTTTCAATTTTGAAGAATTACATTCAAGACAGATGCTATAATCTCCATATCAAACAGCAGCAGACACAACATGACAATTCGATTAAAATATTCTGTAATAATTTATTTTTAATAGAATATAAGTTTTGAAAGAAAAACATTGTAATCAAGTGCATGTCCCATAAAGTAACAGTTGGGCCAAAGCATTGTAATAAAATATAGTGCCATTTTATAATTTAAAATGTTTTTAATTTTTTTTAATTTTAAATGTTCAGTAATTTTTCTGATATTGTAATTACATGTGGGGGGGGGGGCCTGTCTGTGAAGTGTATACCGCTGTATTGAATGTGAATTATTGCCGCTGTCTTGACTGTACCTATTCAAAACAAATAAATTATGTTGTTTACTACAGTGTACAAGTGCCATTTTTTGTTGGGGCTGTACATAATAATACCTAAATAGTATAAATACACATAGGGATTTGACAATGCCAGTGTACACGCGTTCTGAATGTGGCTTCTGCACAAATCTATTTTATTGAAAGTACCGACGTCAAGATGTTTACATTTTGATAGTGTCGTGTGACCCAAATGTAAGCGCGTGTCTATAAAAAGTTGAATCCGTTAAATAATCAAATACATTTACTCAAATGGACCCTTAGAAATTTGAAATAAATTTAGAAGCATTAAAACTGTCGAAGTGAAACAACTTTAAACTGGTCAGAAAAGGAAAATTCATTCTCGCCTGGGACAATTTTTCCAGGTGTGATTCCTATTTGAGTCACATACATTATTTAGAGTGAAATATTTTACTTGTACTTTTTAAGCTAAAAAATTATGAACTGGAAACATTATTTGCCATTAGCTACCCTTTTTGAATGTTTATAAATATGGCGACAATACTTTTTTGATCGAATTTTGATCATTCATTTCGACAGAAATTGTATACAATAAAGTTTGCTATAGTTGATATTTTATGTAATTGTGACTAATTTTTTAATGAATGTTTCAACTGTAGATAGCGATTCTTCGAAAAGTACCAACGCCAACATCTTTACATTTTGTTAGTGTCACGTGACCCAAATGTAAGCGCGCGCCGATACAATAGTGGAATCCGTTAAAAAACTAAATACATTTCGTCAAATAGAATTTTTTTAACGAAGAAATAAATAACATGTTGTTTAACACTTAAAAACATATTTTAATAACATA
The DNA here is from genome assembly GCA_963556195.1 of Sepiola atlantica. NCBI lineage: Eukaryota > Metazoa > Mollusca > Cephalopoda > Sepiida > Sepiolidae > Sepiola > Sepiola atlantica. Next base: position 169,877,009 of record OY744515.1, on the reverse strand, counting down.
TTTTTAGCTGCTTACTAAATATTAGATGAACTACTTCGTGACCCTTAATAAATTCAAATTGTAAGTGAATTTGAAGCATTTAAACTCTCATTGCGAAAAAAAAAGGAACCTATATCGGCCCGAATGTTTGTGATTTACATAAATGGTTGAGCTTTTTAAACTGAACCCACCTTAGTTTTGCTGAATTTTCTGTGTTATCTGTTGATGTTGTTCTGTATTTTTTCAATTGATTAAAAACAATTTTATTTTTTCCTTCCAATCCAGTGTGCCCATTTTTTTTGGGGGGGGGGGGGGCTGGATTTTAATTCGATTAAAAAACAACCCTTGGTCATAACAGGAAAAACAACTTCTCGACTAGGGCAATGATTATAGGTAGATTCTTATCTCAGTCAGCTAAATTATACGATGAAGATTGCTATAGTCGTGTTTTTAATTGTTTATTTGTATTTTATAAGCTTTTTTTATTTGTTTGAAGTATGTGACATTAAAACAAAATGTGTTGCTCGTAATTAAAAAAAAAACATATTTGAATTGTGACGAATTTGTTGTTTGTTAATGAATGGTTTTAGTTGTATTTTCACGCGTTCTATTTATTTCGAGTGACACATGTTCAAACAACTTATTTTTAGTATATCAATGTTTTAGTAAACAATAAAACCACATTTAAAACAGTAAGCTACCATTGTTGGCCTTTTCATAACGAGCAAAGTGTATTATCTGGTTTGTGTTTTTGATACTACATCTTTCATCCGTTTTAATCTCCGAAACGTACGGACGCCAGATCGATTTTCATTGAAGATGATTACATCATGAAACTGCTATGTGACCCCCATTTAAGCGTGCACAAAAAAGAGTGAATCTTTCTCGACTGGGACAATGTTTATAGGTTAATTTCATATATGAGTCTCGTAAAATGTGAACGTGAGTCATTAATCGTTCATAGCTAGCCTTTTAATTAATGTGTATCACGATGGCGACTATATTTTTCTGATCGACTTATTATTTCGACGTAACACGTATACGATGAAGTTTTATATAGTTGTTGTTTTTAAATTAAATTGTTACTTATTTTAATGTGTTTTTAATTAATGTGTACACCATAGATGTCTTTTTTTCCGAAAAGTACAAAAGTCAGGATGCTTACATAATTTTAAATGTGTCACGTGGCCCAAATGTAGGCGTGTATCAATAAAAAGTTTAACCCGTTAAAAAGCAGAATTGATTAAAATTAGAATGTTCAGTGAGCGCTTTGATCTAAAATTGCAATATTAACAATAAATTATAATTAACCGTAAACCGAAATAAAAAGAAACAAGGGCGATGCCCCTTCCCGGCTTTCCTCTCACAATGAACTCATTTCCGGTGGAATGAGTCGTCAATTTACCAAATTACTGCATTCCAAGTACATTTTACAAACACGTTTGTTTCTGAATAAAATGTATTTAATGAATTGTATTCAAAAATAGTAATTAATATTTCTGTCGAGAAAAATATTCTAAAACATATAGAAAATTTGAGTATTGATTTACTCTTCTCCAGGAGGTAGGCACAAGGCCAGTTTTTATATACTGCCACAAGTAAGATATGACCCAAGGTCGGGTCGTGAAAATGGGGTTTGAAAAGCCAGCGCACGAGAGGTGAGCACTATGACCATTAAAAATTGCCTGTGCAGCCCCTCGGCATTCCCCGGTAGGGGCGCCTCGGGCAGTAAGTAATAAACTTACTTCTCCCCAAAGAGGGGAGGCGAAGCCTGGTAAGGTGGACCTCCTAGAACTGCATAGGACAGACCAATAGACCGGCGTAAATCAAGCCCCGAAGGCCAAGACAATATCAGTCTATGGGGTGCAGTATCCAATGCCAAGAAAATATATGTAGAAATTTGAGTATACCAGTAATAAATATTTATTTCTAAATATTGATTCATGTAAATTCGAAAAAAAAACGCATTGTGTTTTCGCGCTTGAAGTACAAGTATATATGCGAGTTGTGAGAATAATATCTAAGTACGATAACGCTTATAAACATAATGTAGACATGGTGTTTTCGAATCGCAGTCTCGGCGTCAAATGTGTTTTTCCTTTATTTATGTATTAATTAATCTAAATTAAGTAAGTAGGTGTGTCCAATGTTATTCTTAAGGTTTCCAAAAATCTTCGTTGAAAATTAATAAATTAGGAGGTTCCCCCAATGTAATTTTTTATGTTTACGAACATTCTCGCTGACAGAAAGACAGACAGACAGACAGACAGACAGACAGACAGCAAGACAAACAGAACAAGTGTTCGTTATAGTATAATTGACTAGTACGTCAGGAATGAACGCTCACTCGTAAACCGATAGACCCCCATTCATATTTCGTGCGTGCTGAGACATAGATTTTCCTTGTTTCGGACCAAAAATATTTTTAGTTGAACCAAAAAAATTGTTTAAAAAGGGAAAACATTTTTTTTATCTAACCCAGCCCTCCTCTAAAAATAATCGAGCGCGAACGCAGAACGCCCATTATATCAAAGAACAAGTTTTGATACATAGCCTCGTTTTAAGATCTTTCATTATCGCTAAGTAAAACAGTGAAAAAAGCATTTCTTTAGCCTGAGTAGTTTAATCAAAATCTTCTTTGTAACTTTGTGACGTTTGTTCAGTTGGTAGTGTCGGACATATTCGTCTATTTTACCTTGTGACGTAAAGGTTGCGAGTTCAAATCACGACGTCAGCATCGAAATTATTTATTGTTTATTTAGTTAAGATGTGTCCTAGTGTATTTCTGATGTTTACAAAGATTCTAGCTGACTTAAGAAATGAAGTAAATATGTATTCGTTAAGGTTGCGAGTTCAAACCACAAACTCGGCGTCGAAATTATTTATAATGTATTTCTTATGTTTACAAAGATTCTAGCTGACTTAAGAAATGAAGTAAACATGTATTCCATGATAAATGCCAGTATACTGAAATCATATGCCTTTCATACGGTTAATATGAAAATTCATATACACTAAATGCACAAAAGCAAGGAAATTCCCAAATTTGTACACTTTTATTGTCATTAATTGAGGGTATGACTACATATAAACCAAACCATTTCATCATCACATAACTACAGTATAAATCTCTATGCTTCAGTGGATGAAGTGTGTGAGGTGCCCTGAAGAAAAATTGCTACCAGTAAAATACATAGTCCTGTTGTACTCGCATACCCTTAATGAAAATAAAAGTGTAAACATTTAAGAATTTCCTTGCTTTTGTAAATTTAGTGTATATGACTTTTCATCTTAACCCTATTAAGGGCACATAATTTCAGTATACTGGCAATTTGTCTTGGAATGTCACCACTTTTGTAAAGGCTATGCCTCAATACAATGGTCATTTTTAAGGTTGTTTTTGAATTTTCTGGAAAACTAAGGTATACGGTAAACTGAAATTAAAATGCCATCAACTAAACCCTAGAACCTCTATATCTGCCAAAAATCAGCTGAATCCATCAAATAGTTGATGAGATACAGGGTGGCACATACGTACGTACGTACACAAAGATAATATGATTTCATGATTGAACTTTCTAGATCTCTGGATTGCCTTGACTAATGATAGTAAAATTCTACACACTTATAGAACCTATCAAATAAATATTTTGTCCAAAGTTTTGACTAATTTGGTTTATTGGTTTTTGAGTCATGATTGATAAAAAAAATGAGATTTCCAGTATAGGCGATTCGTGTAGTCTATTAAGAGATAAAGCGGTCTCGCGCCTCCATTGATTTACCCGCCGTCACCCCTCTTATGTTTACCAAACATTCTCCAGGACGGAAAGACAGCGAATATATGCGGGAAATGAAAAAAGAAAAAAACAAAAGCTGTTTTTTTTATGTATTCATCAACGTTTCGTCTTTATTTGCAAGACTTCTTCAAGATGGTAATTTTAAGAAAAATGTCATGCAAGTACATAGAAATATTTGGTTGACATGATGGGTTGATTAGAAATAGTAGCTACTACTGGGAGCACAGGGCCAAAGGTCGGGCTTAGAGAAGTCGGTGGCAGAGAGTGAAATAAATGTTGATGGCTGTGAGTGAAAAGGGGGAGAGGTAGGAATGTTAATACATTTTCTTAGGGTGGAAAAGAGGGGACGGGGTGTCGATGTTTTTTGTCGTGGTGAGGTGTAACATTGATTTTTGAGGGGATTGGGAAAAGGGAGGGAAGGGGGAAGGTATGTGTCTTTGGTGTGTAGGTAGTATCATAGTTTTGGAAAAAGATTTGAAGAAATGAAGATGAGTTGAAAGTTAGCGGGGTGGGTGGGTAATAGTAGGAAATAAGTAGTGGAAAGGGGAAGAGGATTTGTGGTTAGGTGTGACATTTTTGGAGGGTAGGAGTATTGATCAGCTGGCTATGTTAGGAATGTGTGAATATACGTATGTTAGAAGGAAAGTGTTGAAATGTGCTGTGAATATGACAGTGAGGGGTAGGAAAAAGAAAAAAAGAAAAAGAAAGAGATATTAATTTTGCGAGCAATAATTGAAATGTAGTGTTGTGCAGGTAGTGTTGATGGTTTGAAATAAAATTGAGGGAAAAAAGTGTTTAAATATCAAAATATGTGTGAGGGTGTCTAGATTGTGTTCAATGGCGAGGCTGCTATATGTGGTTAAGTGGTTTAGATTTGTGGTGAAAGAAAGTATGTGGGGACTTGTATATAAGTACAAATGAAAGCGAAGAGAAGAAATGTTAGCCATGATCTAGGTTTAGTTTTTGTTCGGTCAGGATAATTTTGCTTATTTAGGGGGATAGATTGTAGAAACCATTTCATTGTCTGATGGTGTTAGAGGCTGTGATTAGTGTAATTTCCAGTAGTCTTCGCCGAGCTTTGTTATGAATGTATTTGGTGATATTGGTTTGTTCACATTTGAAAGGATGATCGTGCTCTACTTCTCCATGTATTAGAGCACGATCATATAATAAAATACATATACTATAATATATATATATATATATATATATATATATATAATACAAATATACATGTTATAATATATATATATATATATATATATATATGTATATATATACATATAATAAAAATACATATACTATGATATATATATATATATATATATATATATATATACATATGGCATTGAAGAGACAATATTAATTACTTATAATAGTTTAAGAAATTAAAAAGATGAAAAGGCTGCTGACCGGTTTCGTACCTCGCTCAACAGAGCCAAATATCGAGGTAATGTATAAAAATATAAAAAAGATGCTATGAGAATTATAGCGAGGGAAAGGGGTAAAAAAAAAGAAAACAAAAGTTCAATCAAATAGAAACAACATTAAACCCGAGGAGATGTTCTCTTTGCTTGCAAAGAGAAGGTCTCAAGGACTTGATATCAATTGTTTCAAGGATCTTGAGATGATAAGGGGAGTGCGACTTACTAAGAATGGAGCATAAGCTCTGATGAGCGAGGTATGAAACCGGTTAGCTGCCCTTTCATCTTTTTAATTTCTGAATTCATTATTAGTAATAAATATTGTCTCTTCAATGCCATTTTAAAGTTTTGTACGACAAAGAAAATATTTAAATATATAATATATATCTATATATATCTATATAAATATATATATATATATATATATATATATATATATATATATATATATATATATATATATATATATATATATATATATATATATATATCATATTGGATTTACTCCTACGCAAACATTTTTTTTGCGTTCTACAATTCATCGGAATTCTTCTCAACGGAAATTTACCACCCGGACAAACCACATATCTTTTTTCCGGAACTTTTCTTTTTTTTCACTTCATTTTTTAATAATATTTTTTATATTTTTCAAATATTTGAACTTATCTGTATTTATCCTCTGATGATAAGATCTCGATCATTGAAAAGCCTTGACTTAAAGAAAGAATAATAAACACTAGTTTATTACTGAATACACCTTGCATTGAACAATTGAAATTTGAAATACATTTTGACAATCGTCGCATATTTATCACTCTTTTTTCTTCTATCTCTCTATATATAATAAGACCTATAATATATGTATATATGTATATATATATATATATATATATATATATATATATATATATGTATATATGTATATATATATGTATATATGTATATATATATATATTTATATATAATATATTAAATAAACATGTATATAACATAATCATAGATGCTATATAATGAGTAAGTTATTGAAATGTATGTATGGCAATTCAGCTAGACAGAAACATCCGTGTTTCGTCCATTGACAGTCATTATCATGATACGTGCATTGATTTAACGTTACTGATTGGTTTATTGTTACTAACAAGATATCCATGAAGTTAGTCTGACGATTCCCCCAGAGAAGTCAAACACTTTATTACCATGAATATATTTTCGTACCTTATCCACTACTAGGCTCTATTCTCGTATTTACTACTGATGACGTAACACTGAACATCTATATACAATATCATATCACCTTGAAATATTATATATGTCTATGCATGAAATTATAATGCATAATATGTAATATATATTATATTAATATATATATGGTTATATATATATATATATATATATATATATATATATATGTGTGTATATATATATAGTCTAAACAACTTTGAGTCATTTTAAACAAAGAAAAAATGCAGTTTAAATTCCCAGAGAAACTAACTAAATCCAATATATTGCAGACTTAGCACTTGCATGAGCCGACTTACCGTTGGAAAATTCATAAATAAAAAGGGAATGCAAGTATCTAACAGTGAAACAACAATAGGGGACCTAAACCTGAGCGTGCAATATTTACACAGGAATAATTAGGTGCTTGCCTGTAACCTTTTCAGAGACTCATATATATATATATATATATATATATATATATATATATATATATATATATATATCAATGATAATATGTGTGACCTTTCTTATTTCAACCTACCGTCTACTGTCGATTAAATGTTGCCTCCAGGGATTTAAGGCAAGCGAATATGCAAATAAAGCCTACAATATGTATTATTCAAGCTGGTTATGCATGAGTAGATCATTGCAAGGGTCAGATTATTGTATAAATGACAACAATGGGCTCAGATGACTAGTGGTGTTCATGCCTACAGTGTCACTAGGTTATTCAACGCTTGTACACAAGGAAGAAAAAACTGTGCGGGTTACTCGTCAGTCGTTAATAATTTTAAAATATATATTTGGAATTGTTTCAGCATTTGGAAATATAAATGTATGTTATGTCTCGACGATCAAAGCTGATTATGTGGAAATAGTATTTATATTAATAAGATATATACATTTATGTTAAATGATTAGTTTGATACCGATCTACAGTGAGGCTCGTGGACATAGTTATTAGGAATCACATATCCAGGCGCCCCAACTGGTGACATGGAAATCGACACTAACTAAGTGATTGCTCTTGTTTCCCCGTTTGTTATTCGCTAACATCAATATATATTCTCACAATGATCATAGAGTATTTATTAAAACGAATACGATAAAAGGTTTGGTCAAGCTCAAATTGACTGTTTTATCACTTTACAACTATGTGCCTGCCCAAAGATGCATTTGTAATATAAAGACACCGCTGTTACATCTAATTCATTAAATACCTTAACAAAATAAAACTTAACCATGTTATTGGGAAAAAAAGTTTAAATACATTTTTAAAATGTTATGTTTCCTAGAAATAACAAGTTGTCAAAGGTATCACCATAAAACTAATTATATATAAAGGATTCGAATCCGTTACATTTTTTAATGACACAATTATTCATTTAAATATCTTGTAAATCTACTGTTAATAAAAATAAAATATTTAACTTGATGGCGTATTACCTCCGCTGAAGAGGTTTAGTTTTCGGTCGAGTTTGCTTGTTTGCGTTCAGTCTAGCATTTACATCGCCAATCATATCGCAACTGAAGACTGTTAAAATAACGGTTATTGTACAAATACAAGCCTTTTTAGATGAAAAGTTCAATGTAAAAGTCAGGGAAAAAGGTAAATTCACATAAAAAAAACGTAATTGCTCTTTATAGTAGACATTTATGTCTTGATACACATTGCATTAAAAATGATCTCGTATCTTATCCGAAATTTGACCTTCGAAGGTTAGGTCACGGTTGAGATTTAGACGGAATTAACACTGATATATGGACTTCATGCTCTTTGATAACAGTTTACACCGTACAAAATGTCAGATATATAGTGTTTTCAAATCGACGTTTCCATAGTTTAATTTTTGGAATACTTCCTCAAATATGTAGGAGTAATGCGCAGATAATGCTTTGACCAATCGTTACGTTTTCAGGTGGAAGTATGCAGTCTCAAGACATGAATTTACTCCTGTTACTAATCTATTCTAGATATCATCATGCCTAACATTGTAATAGATATTTCAGCTTGCATAAATAATGAGTGTTTCATGGTACCCCCTCTGCCTTCCCAAAAGTCTATTGAACGCAGTAATTATTCATTAATAAACAATATAATTTTTCTAAACTTATTTACATGAGATTATGTTACTCCTTTTTGAGAAACCATTGCAACGGAGCTCATGTATATGCTAGCCGGTCTCTCGTTTTTCAATAGCATTGTTACAGATAAGGCATTTACTATACAATCGTTCACTAGATTATCCGGCTGCCTGACTTACATTCTACCTATATTAAGCATTGCAATAATACAACTAGGCGCCATGTTAATCAATCTAAAGTAAGAAGAAAATGGTGAAAACGTATTTTGTCAGAATGAGATAGAGTGCGGTTGACAACGAAGTCGATTCTTAGACAGTATTGGTAGATTTTTTCGACTACTTTCAATTTTCTTATTGTTCTGTCAGACTTAATTTATTGTCTCACAAGTAAAAAAAATCTCTAACCAATCTCTCTCTCTCTCTCTCTCTCTCTCTCTCGATATATATATATATATATATATATATATATATATATATATATAATGCGTGTGTGTGTGTTTATTACGGGCTACAACAAAGAAACTAACGTTTATGCTGTCAATTCCATTGAACAACGAACATGGAATGAATGTCTATATGAAAACATATAAATACCTGCGTATATCTGGCAGTCTGTGTGTATGTATGTTTATATGTTACTTTCTATCTATAAAGATATTGATATGACTATTGTTAAAATGCTTTTTCTTTTTGTCATCTATATTTATGCTATTTTATTTATATGCTAACACATATACATATACTTACGCTGCGTATATATATATGTATATATATGTATATATATATATATATATATATATATATATATACTGATATCGTGTGTATAAATACAGCATGTTTAAAATAAGACAACAATCTTCTAAAATTACACGAATTCTTTTGTTTGATGATACTGTATTTGTCGAATAGTTAATTTAGTATTGTGTTCAATTTGGTGTATACACGTTCAGTTGGTTTCGGTTTCTCTTTCTTTTATCGTAATATTGTTGATTGTATAAACCCAAATACCTTTATTTACTGTGTTGCTTATTGACATCTATTAATTTACAACTTATAAATAGGGCTCTGTAGTAATGATCTTGTGTATATGGACGTTATTACGGGCTAAGCGCGTGCAAAGTTCAAAGGTATGATTGTTTATCGACTAGGAATTACTACGATTCAAACTTTAAAATTGTGTGATTACTTTTGTAATCAATATTCTTAATTTGAAGATGTCTATTCAAAATGTAAATCACTTCAAGTATTTTTATATTTTATGTTGGTATCGTTGTGTATTATTTTTGTATTATTGAATTAAATGTCACAATATAGAGAAAAGGCCAGTCATGTTTATGTTTTTCTTTGCAACTTTAATCTTTCCAAATATAACCTAAGGAAGGGATTAGATTTTTATTCGGCCTGATGTGATATCAGTTGTTAGGAAATTGAGTAAGTGTCGAAAAGATATAAGATGAGCATACGGGAAAGTGTTGTGGTAGTTAAACTTAGGTAAAAATTAGCTTTTTTTATTATTGTCGGAGATACATTTCCACACACGGAATTGAAACTGTGTTTTAAACCTGTGTTTAAGCAGACAATATAAAATTAAAGAAAACGTTTTCAAAATTACTCATTAAATAAAGTCACATATGGGCCAAACGTTAATAACAAAATCGCGTGTTTATATGTACCCAATGTATCAACAATAGCATAAAATTATGCAACTACCCACAAGATAAATCTTGGATTGATATGTGCAGTTATTTACATTTTGTTCTATATTGTGTTATTGTTCAAGCCTGAAATAATTCGTAATATTCTAAATGTTTAAATGTACTTTTTATTTATTAATGGCATACTTAAACACATACTCACATGTATATATATATATATATATATATATATATATATATATATAATAACAATGACACTAATATTTTAATGTAATGGAAAAATTAAAAAAGGAAAACAAAAGCTACTATGTATGTATTCATCACCGTTTTGTATTATTTCTCAAGACCAATCATCATGAGAACGTCGTGAAATGAAGATGGAACGGCGATGACCACAGAAATAATATTTTTGTTTTTCTTTTTTTTATTATCCATATATATATATATATATATATACATATATATATATATATATATATATATACATATATATATATATATATACATATATATATATATATATATATACATATATATATATATATATATATATATATGTATATATTAATTTATACAATCATGTGCACAATTCGCGACACTGGCATATCAGTGATATCGACACACAGCTGTTAGAAATTGAGATCATATCAGACAGAATTAGAACAGGATCCTTTTTAGGTCATATTTTATATGAATAAAGTTGAGAAAAATGAAATAACATTCAAAATTAAAGATTCAAAACAGTTGAAAATCAAATATAACATATCCTCATGTTGTGGATGGAGGAAAGAAAAAGAGATGAACTTTTTGTGGCACATTTTTAATTGCAGATCTATGTCTGGATACGTGTTAGGAGTTATCTCAGCATGTCAATATTATACGCGATATGGGAGCGGCAAAATATGTAGTCTTTACTATGTCTATGATTATAGAATTTTCAAGGAAATCTAATGGAAAGGGATCCGGATCTTTACCTGCTATTTAATATAAATAATATGTGTATATTACCGCTACATGAGCGTAACCATAACTTAGATATATATGATTCATTTTAAACATGATATGAGACACCCTATTAAGAGAGGTTTCCAAATTGCCAGTTTCTCAATGGATGCTATTAATTGTTACACTGTGGATTGCAGTGAGAAAATAGCTTATATTTACTCTTCTTTAATAGTAGCTGTTCTTCAAGGAAATGGATGAACAAAAATACTCGTCACATTAAAAATTCGAACGCCAAAGCCTTACTTACATATGACTTTGGTGTTTTGTGCTGACTGTACTTGCCGCTGTCCTTGTGGATCCGTGTTTCATACATTGTTACATATTGCTAATGTGGATCCGTGTTTCATACATTGTTACATATTGCTAATTGTGGATCCGTGTTTCATACATTGTTACATATTGCTAATTGTGGATCCGTGTTTCATACATTTTTACATATTGCTAATTGTGGATCCGTGTTTCATACATTGGCACATATTGCTAATTGTGAATCCGTGTTTCATACATTGTCACATATTGCTAATGGTGAATCCGTGCTTCATACATTGTCACATATTGCTAATTGTGGATCCGCGTTTCATACATTGTTACATATTACTAAGTGTTGATCCGTGTTTCATACATTGTTACATATTGCTAATTGTAGATCCGTGTTTCATACATTGTCAAATATTGCTAATTGTGGATCCGTGTTTCATACATTGTTACATATTGCTGATTGTGGATCCGTGTTTCATACATTGTCACATATTGCTAATGGTGGATCCGTGTTTCATACATTGTCACATATTGCTAATGGTGGATCCGTGTTTTATACATTGTCACATATTCATTAAAAACATATTTTTTTGCGCTTGAGAAACAGTTTCACGCAACAAGCATAATCGGGTGTGTTTACATTTTTTAATGTTTTCCGGGAATTGGATTCAGGAAAAATTATCGTTCCGCATTATTTGTGTCCACAGGAACGCTTATAAGTACGCATACTACGTATTAACCACTGTTTTCGCCCGATCACAATGCGCATTCTTTTTCTCAAAAAAATACTGTGCTTAGTCACTATTTAATCCGAAAATATTGCTATGCATTATCCACACACGAAATGCATATTTTCCATTTGTTTAGAAAAGTATCAATAGTAGCTAAACATAAATAGCTGATCTGTAAAACTATCAAATTAAGCTAAAATTGTATAACGTCTGTTTTTACGGTAGTAATTGATGCAAATAATACAGATTGTTTTCTTTTAGTGGCATCAAATCTATGTCAGTCTCGGGACATATTGAGTGATTTCTGAGCGTTTATCATTTAATTATTCTAGAGGTCATCAGCATAAGAGAATGTAAAAATGCCAAATCATCTTGAGCTGGTGTTAGTCTTTGTGTCTTTACAAAAATGCCTTTGCTGTTACGTATATTGTCTTTAAAACGGTTAGTAATTTCGAACTTTAAAACAGCGTCTATAGTATCGGTATGTATCATGCGAACGTGACAACGTTCTAAGCGCGTGTGAGATTCGTAATTATTATTGTTTAACGGCTAAGAATTTAGTAATGATAATTACTAAGCTAGACAGTTTTAATTGTTGAGAATAGTGTCGTAATTTACATGTATGGTTGTTGGATAGTATATGTTTATATATACATACATATATATATATATATATATATATATATATATATATATATATATATATATACATATACATCATATATATATATACATATATATACATCATATATATTCATATATATACATATATATATATATATAAAGATGTCTGTATATGTATACATATATATATACACACATATACATATATATATATACATGTACATATAAATATATATATACATAAATATCCATATATGTATATGTATACACTCATATGTATATAGCTATATACACACACATATATATATATGAATATATACATATATATATATATACATGCATACATATATATGTATATATAAATATATATATGTATATATATGCATATATACATATATATATATGTATATATATGCATATATACATATATGTATATACATATATATATATATATATATATATATATATATATATGTATATATAGGCATATATATGTATTAATATGTAAATACATATACACATGTATCCAATTTATTTGTATATATATACATATATATATATATCAGTATGTATGTATATATATACGTATATGTATATATATATATATATATATGTGTACATATATGTATATACGTATATGTACATATATGTATATGTATATATGCACATATATATATATGTATATATATATATATATTGATATACATACATATGTATACATATATGTATATATATATGTATATGTATATGTATATATATGTACATATATATACATATATATATATATATATATATATATATATGTATATATATATATATATATATATATATATATTGATATACATATATATGTATACATATATGTATATGGATACACCTATATGGATACATATCTGTATATATATATGTATATATGTATATACATATATATGTATATATATATGTGTGTATATATATGTATATATGAGTATACATATATATATATATATATATGTATACACTTATATATGTATATACATATATATGTATATACATATATGTGTATACACTTATATATGTATATACATATATGTGTATACACTTATATATATATTAATATATGTATATATGTATATATACATCATATATATGTAGGTATATACATATATATTTATACATATATATGTATATATACATATATTTGTATATACATATACATATATACATATATATATATATTTATATATGCATATGTATATATATACATATATATGTATACCTATATATGTATATATACGTATATATATATACATATATATATATACATATGCATATATACATATAAATATATATACATAGTGTATATACATATGTATATATATATACATATATATATATATATATAGATAGATAGCTGGATTAAAATACATATATATATATATATATATATATATATCTTGTCTTATCAAGGAGAAGGGGTGGTTTTCGGATTAGTTAAGCTGTCTACTGGGCTTACGCGAGCGTGATCACTTTCGAATGTAATGATTTTATTTGGAGTAATTTTATCGGACCTGGAAGGAAAAATGGCCGAATACATCAGGTCAGTTTTTTTTTTTCTAATTGGATTTAGCGGCGCTGACATATAACAAAGAAGTTGTGGTTTGCATCACTCGTATCAGCTCATAAAGACCCTGAATTTGAACATCATGATATTCAACCTAAAGATAGTTTACTGAACTTTTCATGTGATTTGTTTGATTGATACTTTTTTCTATCGTTTTATTTATTTGCATACACCTTAAATATACTTTTTACCGTTATCTACTGCATCGATAGCTCACACATTTCCCGCCTAGATACTTTTTAAACATTTTATAACAACCATTCGCCACTTGGATTATTATTTAATCAACCTCTTCGATATATATCCTGGAGCTATTTTAAACTCTTTGACTTCGATGAACTGTATAGGTTTACAAAAAAGTTTGTTTGGGCCGATATATTTGATGTTTTATATACCAGCCTATCACATGTTATTTAGAGGCTCCAACCGAGTGCTCTTTTAAGGATTTTGGCCGTTCCCTTAAGTGCCCTTATTTTGATTTCTTTTGACCTTGGTTTTCCGGGAATACTGTTCAGATAGTTTTTGAAATTTTTCTACATTAGGCCTTGGTATTTTGTCACCTTCTCCCTTTCTGCTATGTTTTGTTATCGTCTCCCTTTCTGTTCTGTTTAATTTGTCTATTTGTGAAATTATTGAAAGTATCTTTGGAATTGGTGTATTCTTTCTATGTTCAGGAAGGGCTGATTCCTTAATTGTCTCTGTTAGAATTTCCTTAGAACTCCTTCTCCAGTTTTCGAACATTGAGTAGTGGTAGTAATGGAGTACTTCCTGCTTTTCTGCAACTGGCAACTTATAGGATTTTAGTCCACCTGTGTTTCTAGTTTTGGTCGTTACATATGATGGTAGCTGGGGGCCAAGCCCTTTATCTAGGCTTGGTGAATGCCCTTGCTTGTCATCTGACATATCAGTTGTGAAATTGCATGTAAATAAAAATGTTACACCTTACCATGCCTCTTCCCGCCTATATATTTATATATATATATATATATATATATATATATATATATATATATATATATATATATATATATGTGTATATATATATAAATATATATATATATATATATAGATACA
>OY744515.1:169839054-169856554 GCA_963556195.1 Sepiola atlantica | reverse complement strand
CATTTTACTACGTGTTTTCGTTCTTACTCCAACGTCGATATCGCAATAACTACACGACGCCAATTTTTTCGCTCCGGTAACATTTCATTGATTATTTTTACTTTCGTTCCCTTTGCTCATCTCACATTTTCAACGATTGTTATTTATATGTCGACTTATATTGTTTCGTTCTCTTGGATACATATTTAGATATCATTTTTTTTTTAAATTTACAAATCTTTTCGTACGCTATATTAAAGGTCGCATCATCTTGCTTTTCCTATTCTAACCTCTTCTTAAGTTCGCTTTTTCACCTTTAATTTTTGTGTATTTTCGTTCGTTTAACACCTAACTTAGAAGTAACCCGTTTTCGTTTTTGATCTTAAGCTATTTGTTCGTGCTGTTTGTCTTACATTTTGGAAAAACGCGCGTCAATGAGATTACAACAAACTATCCTGTTCACTTCTGGCACGGATGCGAAACCCAGCTATTTTCAGACATTCACAGAAGTACTCGTTCGTTTTATATCTGATTATGACGTCGTTCGCTCGTTTTATTAGCCACTGAAATGACGACGTATCATTTGCCAGAGAATACAAGTAGAGATTTAATTATTTCTGTTTTCTAATATAATTAAATTTAAATTCACAATCGATAACAATGCACCGTATTTAACAAAAAAAAAACACATTTTCTTAGCCGAGTGTATTTACATAATTTATATTACATTTTTATATAAAACAAATAACATACTTCAATTTATATATATATATATATATATATATATATATATATATATATATACATATATATATATATATATATATATATATATATATATAGTGTGTCAGGTTGTATATGAAAAGAAATCAAATTAAGTGCTTGATCATATAGTAGAACTAATATAATTTATTTAGATACTATATGTAATATACAGTATCTAAGTAACTTATATATATATATATATATATATATATATATATATATATATATATATATATATATATGTGTGTGTGTGTGTGTGAAAGGAAGGATGAGGGTCATCCGACGTAATAGGTAATTAAATAGGAAAAAACAAAAGTGTTTTTTTTATGTATTAATCAATGTTTCTATCTCTATTTGTAAGACTTCCTCAGGATGATACTTTCAAGAAAAATGTCAAACAAAAACATAGAAATCTTGGGTTGACATGATCGGTTAATGAACAGAAGTAGTAGCCACTATTGGGAGCGCACCCCCAAATGGCTGGGCTGAGAGAAGTCGGTTGAAGGGAGTGAAATGAATGTGGATGGCTGTGAGTGAAATAGAGGAAGGGTGGGAGTGTTAGTGAATTTGTCTGAGGGTGGGAGAGAGTTGAGGGGGTGCTGAGGTGTTTGTAGTGGTGAGGTGTAGCATCGATTTTGAGGGGCTGGGGAAAGAGGAGGGGGAAGATATGTCCTTAGTGTGTAGGTAGTATCATAGTTTTAGAGACACATTTAAAGAAATGACGATGATTTGAAAGTAGGCGGGGTGGGTGGGTAAGAGTATGCACAGAGTGGTCGAAAAGGTGAGATGGTGAGGGGTAGAGGAGAGATTTTGTGTGGTTAGGTGTAGAATTTTTGGAGGGTAGGAGTATTGACAAGCTGGCTATGTCAGGAATGTGTGAATATAAGTAAGTTAGAAGGACAATGTTGAAATGTGCTGTGAATATGACAATGAGGAGAAGGAAACAAAAAAGAAGAAAATTGATATTAATTTTGGTGAACATTAGGTGAAATGTAGTTTTGTGTTAGCACTGTTGATAGTTTGAAATTTAATTGAGGGCAAAATGGGTTTAAATATCTAAATATTTTTGATAGAATCTTGATGGTGTTCAATGGTAAGGCTGTTATCTGTGGTTAAGTGGTTTAGATTCGTGGTGAATGAAAATATATGTGGGGAGGGGTTTGTGCGGGGGTGTGTATGCGGGGACTTGTATATAAGTACAATTAAGAGCGAAGAGAAGAACGATTAGCCATGATCTCGGTTTAGTTTTTGTTCGGTCAAGACAATTTTGCTTATTAAAGGGGATAGATTGTAGAAACCATTTCGTTGTATGATGGTGTTGGAGGCTGTTATTGGTGCAGTTTCACACTACTTTCAAATAATCTTCATTTCTTCAATTTTTTTCTGAAACTATGACACTACCTACACACCAAAGACACATAACTTCCCATTTCCCCTCCTCTTTCCCCAGCTCCTAAACATCCATGCTACACCTCACCACAACAAAACTCCCATCACCCCCTCTCCACTCTCCCACCCTAAGACAACTTCACTAACACCCCACCCCAATCTTTTTCCCTCACCGCCATCCACATTCATTTCACTCCCTGCCACCGACTTCTCTCAGCACAGACCTTGGTCCCGCGCTCCCAGTAGTGGCTAATACTTCTTCTCATTAACCCATCATGTCAACCCAATATTTATATGTACTTGCATCACATTTTTATTTAAATTATCATCCTGAGGAAGTGTTACAAATAAAGACGACCCGTTGATGGTACATACAAAAAAACATCCTTTGATTTTTCCTTTTTCATTTCTCATATATATATACACACACACACACACACACACATATATATATATATATATATATATATATATATATATATATAAAGTGGTGAACTAAAAGCAGACTGAATTGAAAAAAGATTTGACTTGTGCTTTTCTAATTCCTTTTCATCCTTCTACATATATATATATATATACATACATATATATAAATATATATATATATATATATATAAATATATATATATATATATATATATATATATATATATATATATATATAAAATATATATATATATATATATATATATATATAGTTAGAGAGAGAGAGAGGGAGAGAGGGAGAGAGGGAAACGGAGAGAGACATAATGAAAAAGAAAAAAAGAGAAAGATGTCGATTTGACAAAACTGAAAACATCATACCAGTCTAATACGATTTTCGCATTTAACCTGACTGATCCGATGCAAACATACATTCTTTCTCTTCCGCCAAAACATATCTCTTATCCCACGGATGTTTTCATGTCCCTGTATCTCGAATTGGTTGGTCTTGTCAGTCTTTGTGTTTGACGAGCCGAGTTGAAGCTGAAATATATTATTACGTCAGAGTAGCATGGCATTTTGAGTTATTTAACTTCTAGATTTAGTCTTGCTCTGTACCTACATAAAGCTCTTACACAGAAAGGAATCCTGTCAAGAAAAACACATCTAAATCGAATGAGAGGTTTCAGGTTGGCAATCCTGTAAAAATGCAGTACAATGTTATCAGCATTGGGTTAAGTTAATCCGTGAGTGTGAGACAAGGTAATAACAGGTAAC
Organism: Sepiola atlantica; assembly: GCA_963556195.1. Taxonomy (NCBI): domain Eukaryota; kingdom Metazoa; phylum Mollusca; class Cephalopoda; order Sepiida; family Sepiolidae; genus Sepiola; species Sepiola atlantica. The sequence goes on along the minus strand of OY744515.1, from coordinate 169,853,221 downwards.
AATACAAAAAAAATATGTAATGTCAGAAACCTCTTTTGTGTTCAATGTTATGTGTTATCCTAGTTTTACTAATATTTCACGGCAAAAAGACGCATTTAAAGTAAGAATGTTCTCCGTATTTTAAATGTTTTATAATTAGTTTTTATTTTTATTTGAAGAACATGTGTGTACTTGTATGTCGAGGTATATCGACACTTAAAACTCATTTTTAGCAGATGTACGCAAAGAGAAGCAATACATTAGCTTTTATCGCAAGTTCGTTGTACGAATTACGGCTATATCTTTTTTTTAATTACTAACCAGTAAACGCTTCTACTGCGGAAAACGTTTGCGATAAGTGTGCACAATTGGCCCTGGATCGAAATTAATTATATTAAAGTGTAATACTATGTGTGTGCCTTATCTCGGGGTTAGAACATCCACTTTTTTATTGATTCGCCTTAACTTTTAAATCGCTATAATAATGACGTCAGAAGTATAATAAATATTTCATCATATAAGGGTGTAAGAAGATACAATAAATAGAGAAATTTATTTCATTTAATTCCGAAATAGTTCGAATCGGAGAGAGTATGGGTCAATTATATTAAGAATAAATGATAGTCAGAGATGGGTTGAGGATATTCATACACGTTTTCACATATTGCAATCAATGTATTAATAAATATATAACAAATAAAATGATGAAATAATAGGAATAGATTAATGCATTCACACTTGAATATTTACACTAATAAGCATGGGTCCCCGTCTTTCCTTATGCCAGAACCGTGTGTCTGTCATCATAATTAGCGTTTCAAAATACTAACAAGATATCCACGCATAAAAATTAGAGATGTTTCTCATTTTTTTCTCTTCTTTTCTTTCGTCTTTCTCTTTCTCATTTAGAACTTGACGGTAGATAAAGATGCCCATTTCCTCGCTCTTACGCCCAAGGCCTGCAAACTCGGATGTAAGATATTTGGACCCGTAGAAACCCCTATTTAAGAAACAGATATGCGAACGTAATAAGTCGAAGCCATCATCCCATTCATTTTTCGCCTCCCTTGAAAGATACAAACTACTGTTGATAACGGACAAACCAAATTGATATTTTGAGTTTTCGCTTTTTTCACAACAACAGCGATGCCGAAAGTTGGACTATTTTCGGGCAATTCAAAATCAATACCTGCATTATGTTCTACATTGTTTCTTCATCCTGAGGAAGTCATTCAATAAAGACGAAACGTTGATGAACACAAAAATAATATATTTTTTGGCTTTTGTTTTTCATTTTCCATTACGTCGGATCATGTTATCTTCAATTGTATTCATATATATATATATATATATATATATATATATATATATATATATATATATATATATATATATATATATATATATATATATGTAAGTATATTTCGTGTACAACAGAATCGTAGGATTAATTTTAGAGGAAGCATTATTATAATCAATGAAACAGACAGGGGAAAAAAAGGAAAATTGTTAAAATTACCTTAAGGCCTTTTCGTCTGACCCTCTGAGAGGAAACGTCAGAATGGTAAATTAAAAACTAAAAGTCGAATGAGATATGAGGGGAAAAAACTTATTTCAAGTTAGAGGAAACGATTGAGAGGAAAAAAAAAAAGAAAAAAAAAAGGTAAATCTCTCAACGTTATGGTGGCTTTGACACATTAAAGATCTCAAACTGATGCTTCAAAACCTTTTGTCTACACAGGCTAGGTCGAGAGTTGTTAATGACTAACGCCTCAATAATATTGAGATGGTAGTTCGACCTGGCACTGTGTAAAACAGAAAACCACCCATCGGAATACTTGTCAGAACAACTATTTGTACTAACGAGGTGATTGCCGATGACTGATTCCTGTGCCTGGAAGTTCCCGGATGATCTCGAAACCTTGTGAAGGCGAATATCACGTGGTATGTGTTGGGATATTCTAAATTCTAATCTTTGGGATGTCTTGCCAACGTAGTCAGCTCCACACTGACACATGAATTTATAAACTACATAATTATTTTGAATGGCTGGCAAAACATCCTTACGAAAAGAAGAGAAAAAGGTTCGAGTCGTGTAAACTACCCTCAACATGGTTGCAGGAAAACAACGTTGAGTAACAGAAGAAATCCTTTCAACAATGTCAAGGCCGTCAGAACCCAACCATGGGAGTTTCAAATAAATAGGGCAAAGTGACGGGCCAATAAATTTACCACCATTAAATAAAGCAACTTTACGTGCAATGGTGCCTTTTATAGTATTGATGGGATATCCATTAGCAAGAAAAATATTAGTTATTTCAACAAGTTCTGCATAGAGTCGTGTTGGTGAACAAATCATAAGTGCTCGATGAGTGAGATCACCAATAAGATTTATTTTTCTTGCTCTTGGGGCGAAGGAAAACCAATTTAGATAAAGGCCTGTAAATGTCGGTTTTCTATACACACAGGTTTCAAATGATAAACCAGATTAAGACACTAAAACATAGAGGAATGGTAAGGGACCACAATCCTCGACCTCCATAGTGAATTGCAACGAGGGATGCAAGTCACAAAGAAGACAAAGAAATTGTTCAGCATCACTCCGTGAGGGAAGACAAACAAAAGTGTCATCAACGTAACGTGTGCAGAAAGCCGGCTTGGTCACTTTGGAAAATAATTGGTTTTCCAAAAATTCAACGAAAATGTTGGCTAACGATGGACCAAGAGGGCTGCCCATGGATATACCATCAATTTGCCGATACATTATATTATTGAAACTGAAGGAAACTGATTTAGTAGCAAGTTCCATCAGTTCAACAAAAATTCGTTCAGGAAACTGTGGAGACTTTAAGGGGCCGCGGTAAAGATAATCTGCACATATACCAATGGTTTCATCCAAAGGTACATTTGTAAACAGACTACTAATGTCAAAGGAAGCCAAGAACTCGGTATCCTTTGAGAGAGATAATTTGTGTATAGAAGACACAAATTGGAAGGAATCAGAGATACAATAGTCCGAATAAAAAGTAAGTACGGGCTTAAGAATATCAACTAACCATTTACCTAGTGCCCTATTTATTTGAAACTCCCATGGTTGGGTTCTGACGGCCTTGACATTGTTGAAATAATTTCTTCTTCTACTCAACGTTGTTTTCCGGCAACCATGTTGAGGGTAGTTTACACGACTCGAACCTTTTTCTCTTCTTTTCGTAAGGATGTTTTGCCAGCCATTCAAAAGAATTCTGTAGTTAATAAATTCATGTGTCTGTGTGGAGCTAACTACGTTGGCAAGACATCCCAAAGATTAGAATTTAGAATATCCCAACACATGCCACGTGATATTCGCCTACACAAGGTTTCGAGATCATCCGTGAACTTCCAGGCACAGGAATCAGTCATCGGCAATCACCTCGTTAGTACAAATAGTTGTTCTGACAAGTATTCCGATGGGTGGTTTTCTGTTTTACACAGTGCCAGGTCGAACTACCATCTCAATATTATTGAGGCGTTAGTCATTAACAGCTCTCGACTTAGCCTGTGTAGACAAAAGATGTTGAAGCATCAGTTTGAGATCTTTAATGTTTCAAAGCCACCATAACGTTGAGAGATTTACTTTTTTTTTTTCTTTTTTTTTTTTCCTCTGAATCGTTTCCTCCAACTTGAAATAAGTTTTTTCCCCTCATATCTCATTCGACTTTTAGTTTTTAATTTACCATTCTGACGTTTCCTCTCAGAGGGTCAGACGAAAAGGCGTTAAGGTTATTTTAACAATTTTCCTTTTTTTATTTTCCTTCGTCTGTTTCATTGATTATAATAATGATTCCTCTAATATATATATATATATATATATATATATATAACGTAAAATATAATAACACGAAATTACATGATTGTCGATGCAATAATTTATTTCAACCTTGCGGTTTTATTCAAGCATCCAACTTAACAATTACATTTTTGATACTGATAGAAAATTGAATTCATCCTCGGCACTTCAAATACAATCAGAGGGAGTGGTGGTAGCAGCCGGTTTGAACACCCAACATAGAGCGAGTAGAAATTAACATCTTATATTTAACTAAATTAATCTAAGGAGATCTTATGGTTTTTTTTGTTTATTTTTATTAAATAATAACGTCTGGGTTAAGCGCACATATTCTTCATATCCGACCTGGTGACATACGCCTCCATACATACGCACACATATACCTATTCTTTACATCACACACACACAATTTTTGGCTAGCCCGAAATTCAGCTTACCAAGGCCAACGAGATTTTTTACCCGGCAAACGAAACGAGAAAGTCTCGTGTCATCGGCTGGTTGACACTTCTCGTGCCCTAATTTCATCTAGATTCGCGCGTCAAAATTAATTTGAAAATTAAGAATACTCTGATTTTCACAAATTCATCTTACATTAGTTTATAATCTATGGAAGCCTATAATTAATTCTAATCTAATATTGTCTAGTGATAATATTATACACTTAATTTAATTCGCTATCTTATTTTAAGTAAATAACATCTGCATACATCCCTATATACATACACATCCATCTCTACACGCACACACATGTGTACATACATATACACACACATACATATATACTTACATCTACACACACATATATATATACACACATACACACATATACATATATATATATACACATACATACACACGCACCTACACATACATACATATATACCCCCGTACCTACTACCTTGAATTAAAATTTTTTTAAGACATCGAAGATAAATGTGTTTCGTCTTTAAGTATTCATTAAAGAACATCCCTACTAAATGAATGCCTACCTACACACACACACACACAAACATATGCACATACACACACATACACACGTATACCTATACACACCTATATACGCACATGCACACATAGCCACAGATGTGCAAAATAGAGATACATATATATGTATACATAGACATACACAAATGCACACCCGTACACCTACCTATATACCTACTCAGTTATACGCATACGTACACACATACCTATACTCATATACTCGCACATGCCCATACATGCACACATACACCTGCACCCATGTATACACATATATACCCATATACACATATATATATATACAAAATAATATATACGGCCTGGAAAGTTTTAAATTGCATATACATACCCATAAGTAAAATAATACATACGGCCTGGAAAGTTTTAATAACCGGGGTAAGAGTTTAATTAAACATACGCACACATTGATAAGGCAAATATGCAGTACATACATACACACACACACATACACACACCCACATACATGCTAGCACATACACAGACACAAGCATGCATGTACACATATATATACATACAAAAACAAATGTACTTATATATACGTTCCTAATTTTTATCATACATACATATACACTAATGCCCGCATACACGCGCATCCGCACGCGCATGCATACATAGCAAATATAATGCTATCTTATTTCAAATAAGTACACTGAATACACGAATATCTTAAGGTACCCTCGTATATGCATACATCCGAAAAACAACTATAACTAATGTCACCAGGTCAGTAATTATATGTTCATAACAGATATTAATGTAAATATTTATGGGGGTTTACCGTAACTGATCTATTTGGTATCTAACTGTTACAAGTCTAGAGGTCTATCAGATTGTTAGATATTGGTAATTTTAAATTTGCATTTATGTCTGCATTTCGCCATCAATTCATCACGTTTGTTCAAAAGATTATTGCGGTCGTATTTTAGGATTCTTATTTTCTCCTCTAAACATAAATTGCATCTCTGCCTAAATCCATTTGGGATATCCGAAAAGCATAGTATTGACCACGAAACCACCGGGGACCGGTTCTCATTTTTCAGAAGCCACCATTGTTTCGCTAATTCTGTTTTGTTCTTGAGATCTGGGTTGTTAAAAGAGTGTTTGTGGTCATAAAAGCGTTGTTTCCAGTTACCCGCGGAGATGCCGATGTAGACTTTATTGTCCCTGTTATTATCTTCCGGATGAATAGTGGCCTTATACACCACACACTCAACTTTACAGTTACCGTCCAGTGGGCAGTTCTCTTTAACTTGGCAATTACATTTATCTACTGTAACCTTATTTTTATTAGAATTGTTTAGTAATTTACGATTATGGGTGCTGATTATTTTATCCATGTTTTTGGTACAAGAGTAACTAATTTTTATGGTTTTTCTATTAAATATCTTTCTGAGTGGATTATTCATGCTAAAATGCTTATCTACTAGGTTCAAGAATACTTTCCCGATGTTGATGTTAGATAGTTGGCAGTATGGAGGATTGAACCATGTTATTTTACGGCCTCTATTCCTGGATTTATTTTTATTTTCTTTCTTGATATATTTGAGTTTATCGCTATATCCACTTTTTTCTAGCGCTCTATTGTATAAATGTTTGTTTGTTTCAAAAATTTCCTTGTTAGCCGAAAGTTTATTGATTCTAGTATTAATCGTTTTAGGTACTTGTTTGATTATGCAGTTCGGGTGATTAGATCTAATATTGATATATGATGGTGTGTGATTATCTTTGTTGAAGGGTTTGTAAGTCCCCTTTTTTAAGTCTAGTGTAATGTCTAGATAGTTAACTTCTTTACAATTTGGGGTTATGTCTATTTTAAATCCTAGGTATTTGAAGGCTCTTATTATTTTTTTATGTATTTTGGATACCATGGGGCCGTCACTATTAGGGATGATAATTAGTCCATCATCCCTGTATAAACCAACTAAATTAGGCTCTACAATTCTGCTGAGTGTGTACATTATAAATATGCCCACCAGATCGGCAATCTGTGCTGAGTCAAAGGCACCCATCGGAACATCGAAGCTGTTGTTGTTTAATTTAATCCATGTTTCGTGGTTGCTTGTAAGGATGGATCTGCGACATGCCATAATTATTCTTACCTGTTCATCGGATATATCCACGAAATTCCTAGCATAGTTAATGCTGTTCGTAAGTAACTCCTTGGAAATCGAGGGGTAAAATTCCATAATATCGAATTGTATAAAGGAGGCATTCCTCTTATTTTCAATTGATATAAACCATTTGATGGTATCCGAAGAATCCTTCCAAAGGTTGAATTTGGTAGCCTCCAGAGTTACTTTAATGATATTCTTGAGGAACTCCCTAGATACATGGCCGAGTTCCGATTTTGTAGAGTTGATCAATCTAGCTTGTTTTTTAATGTGGAAATTTTTCTTGTGGTCCTTGATTAGTATGTATGCGTCTTTGTTATCGATTTTCCCCACTCTATCCTCGATGTCCAGCCCGGACGCAAAGTCCTTGGTTTCCTCATTAATTATCCTTTCCGTGTCGTGGGTATCTTTTCTGTAATTATTACAGATTTTTTCCAGAATAGTTTTTTTATACTCGGATGGGCACATCTTGTAAATATTCGCTGACTTATCAGCCTTCACCCAAACTTTGTTCGACTTCTTGATCTCTGCGATGTCTTTCTTCAGAGTGGACTGAAATTGGTTTGAATATCTTCTGAACTTAATTCTTTTGACTAGGTCGAAAAGATCAGTCTCAAAAGACCTCAAAGCCTCGATGGGTTTACAGGTATTCTGTGACCTGAAAGTAAAGGTTTCCTTGTAATTAGAATCCTCATTCTTTAAAAAGAAATACGCTTTCCATCTTAGTCTGTTGGTAAAGTCCGTTATTCTGTCCATAAGAGAGAACGTGAAGCAATGTAGGCTGGGAAAAGGTATATTTTTCAGCGAATATGACGGTGTAAACTTCTCCATCCTCAGTTCAAAATTGAAGTAATTCCGATACAAGAATTCCTGTGAGAGCTCAACACGTTGTGGAGCCAGTAAATAGTGTTATAATGGAATAATTCCAGGAAGAAATCCGGGTAAGAGAGCTCAATGTGGTAAACAGAGCAATAATAACGTAAAATATAATAACACGAAATTACATGATTGTCGATGCAATAATTTATTTCAACCTTGCGGTTTTATTCAAGCATCCAACTTAACAATTACATTTTTGATACTGATAGAAAATTGAATTCATCCTCGGCACTTCAAATACAATCAGAGGGAGTGGTGGTAGCAGCCGGTTTGAACACCCAACATAGAGCGAGTAGAAATTAACATCTTATATTTAACTAAATTAATCTAAGGAGATCTTATGGTTTTTTTTGTTTATTTTTATTAAATAATAACGTCTGGGTTAAGCGCACATATTCTTCATATCCGACCTGGTGACATACGCCTCCATACATACGCACACATATACCTATTCTTAACATCACACACACAATTGTGTGTGTGTGATGTTAAGAATAGGTATATGTGTGCGTATGTATGGAGGCGTATGTCACCAGGTCGGATATGAAGAATATGTGCGCTTAACCCAGACGTTATTATTTAATAAAAATAAACAAAAAAAACCATAAGATCTCCTTAGATTAATTTAGTTAAATATAAGATGTTAATTTCTACTCGCTCTATGTTGGGTGTTCAAACCGGCTGCTACCACCACTCCCTCTGATTGTATTTGAAGTGCCGAGGATGAATTCAATTTTCTATCAGTATCAAAAATGTAATTGTTAAGTTGGATGCTTGAATAAAACCGCAAGGTTGAAATAAATTATTGCATCGACAATCATGTAATTTCGTGTTATTATATTTTACGTTATTATTGCTCTGTTTACCACATTGAGCTCTCTTACCCGGATTTCTTCCTGGAATTATTCCATTATAACACTATTTACTGGCTCCACAACGTGTTGAGCTCTCACAGGAATTCTTGTATCGGAATTACTTCAATTTTGAACTGAGGATGGAGAAGTTTACACCGTCATATTCGCTGAAAAATATACCTTTTCCCAGCCTACATTGCTTCACGTTCTCTCTTATGGACAGAATAACGGACTTTACCAACAGACTAAGATGGAAAGCGTATTTCTTTTTAAAGAATGAGGATTCTAATTACAAGGAAACCTTTACTTTCAGGTCACAGAATACCTGTAAACCCATCGAGGCTTTGAGGTCTTTTGAGACTGATCTTTTCGACCTAGTCAAAAGAATTAAGTTCAGAAGATATTCAAACCAATTTCAGTCCACTCTGAAGAAAGACATCGCAGAGATCAAGAAGTCGAACAAAGTTTGGGTGAAGGCTGATAAGTCAGCGAATATTTACAAGATGTGCCCATCCGAGTATAAAAAAACTATTCTGGAAAAAATCTGTAATAATTACAGAAAAGATACCCACGACACGGAAAGGATAATTAATGAGGAAACCAAGGACTTTGCGTCCGGGCTGGACATCGAGGATAGAGTGGGGAAAATCGATAACAAAGACGCATACATACTAATCAAGGACCACAAGAAAAATTTCCACATTAAAAAACAAGCTAGATTGATCAACTCTACAAAATCGGAACTCGGCCATGTATCTAGGGAGTTCCTCAAGAATATCATTAAAGTAACTCTGGAGGCTACCAAATTCAACCTTTGGAAGGATTCTTCGGATACCATCAAATGGTTTATATCAATTGAAAATAAGAGGAATGCCTCCTTTATACAATTCGATATTATGGAATTTTACCCCTCGATTTCCAAGGAGTTACTTACGAACAGCATTAACTATGCTAGGAATTTCGTGGATATATCCGATGAACAGGTAAGAATAATTATGGCATGTCGCAGATCCATCCTTACAAGCAACCACGAAACATGGATTAAATTAAACAACAACAGCTTCGATGTTCCGATGGGTGCCTTTGACTCAGCACAGATTGCCGATCTGGTGGGCATATTTATAATGTACACACTCAGCAGAATTGTAGAGCCTAATTTAGTTGGTTTATACAGGGATGATGGACTAATTATCATCCCTAATAGTGACGGCCCCATGGTATCCAAAATACATAAAAAAATAATAAGAGCCTTCAAATACCTAGGATTTAAAATAGACATAACCCCAAATTGTAAAGAAGTTAACTATCTAGACATTACACTAGACTTAAAAAAGGGGACTTACAAACCCTTCAACAAAGATAATCACACACCATCATATATCAATATTAGATCTAATCACCCGAACTGCATAATCAAACAAGTACCTAAAACGATTAATACTAGAATCAATAAACTTTCGGCTAACAAGGAAATTTTTGAAACAAACAAACATTTATACAATAGAGCGCTAGAAAAAAGTGGATATAGCGATGAACTCAAATATATCAAGAAAGAAAATAAAAATAAATCCAGGAATAGAGGCCGTAAAATAACATGGTTCAATCCTCCATACTGCCAACTATCTAACATCAACATCGGGAAAGTATTCTTGAACCTAGTAGATAAGCATTTTAGCATGAATAATCCACTCAGAAAGATATTTAATAGAAAAACCATAAAAATTAGTTACTCTTGTACCAAAAACATGGATAAAATAATCAGCACCCATAATCGTAAATTACTAAACAATTCTAATAAAAATAAGGTTACAGTAGATAAATGTAATTGCCAAGTTAAAGAGAACTGCCCACTGGACGGTAACTGTAAAGTTGAGTGTGTGGTGTATAAGGCCACTATTCATCCGGAAGATAATAACAGGGACAATAAAGTCTACATCGGCATCTCCGCGGGTAACTGGAAACAACGCTTTTATGACCACAAACACTCTTTTAACAACCCAGATCTCAAGAACAAAACAGAATTAGCGAAACAATGGTGGCTTCTGAAAAATGAGAACCGGTCCCCGGTGGTTTCGTGGTCAATACTATGCTTTTCGGATATCCCAAATGGATTTAGGCAGAGATGCAATTTATGTTTAGAGGAGAAAATAAGAATCCTAAAATACGACCGCAATAATCTTTTGAACAAACGTGATGAATTGATGGCGAAATGCAGACATAAATGCAAATTTAAAATTACCAATATCTAACAATCTGATAGACCTCTAGACTTGTAACAGTTAGATACCAAATAGATCAGTTACGGTAAACCCCCATAAATATTTACATTAATATCTGTTATGAACATATAATTACTGACCTGGTGACATTAGTTATAGTTGTTTTTCGGATGTATGCATATACGAGGGTACCTTAAGATATTCGTGTATTCAGTGTACTTATTTGAAATAAGATAGCATTATATTTGCTATGTATGCATGCGCGTGCGGATGCGCGTGTATGCGGGCATTAGTGTATATGTATGTATGATAAAAATTAGGAACGTATATATAAGTACATTTGTTTTTGTATGTATATATATGTGTACATGCATGCTTGTGTCTGTGTATGTGCTAGCATGTATGTGGGTGTGTGTATGTGTGTGTGTGTATGTATGTACTGCATATTTGCCTTATCAATGTGTGCGTATGTTTAATTAAACTCTTACCCCGGTTATTAAAACTTTCCAGGCCGTATGTATTATTTTACTTATGGGTATGTATATGCAATTTAAAACTTTCCAGGCCGTATATATTATTTTGTATATATATATATGTGTATATGGGTATATATGTGTATACATGGGTGCAGGTGTATGTGTGCATGTATGGGCATGTGCGAGTATATGAGTATAGGTATGTGTGTACGTATGCGTATAACTGAGTAGGTATATAGGTAGGTGTACGGGTGTGCATTTGTGTATGTCTATGTATACATATATATGTATCTCTATTTTGCACATCTGTGGCTATGTGTGCATGTGCGTATATAGGTGTGTATAGGTATACGTGTGTATGTGTGTGTATGTGCATATGTTTGTGTGTGTGTGTGTGTAGGTAGGCATTCATTTAGTAGGGATGTTCTTTAATGAATACTTAAAGACGAAACACATTTATCTTCGATGTCTTAAAAAAATTTTAATTCAAGGTAGTAGGTACGGGGGTATATATGTATGTATGTGTAGGTGCGTGTGTATGTATGTGTATATATATATATGTATATGTGTGTATGTGTGTATATATATATGTGTGTGTAGATGTAAGTATATATGTATGTGTGTGTATATGTATGTACACATGTGTGTGCGTGTAGAGATGGATGTGTATGTATATAGGGATGTATGCAGATGTTATTTACTTAAAATAAGATAGCGAATTAAATTAAGTGTATAATATTATCACTAGACAATATTAGATTAGAATTAATTATAGGCTTCCATAGATTATAAACTAATGTAAGATGAATTTGTGAAAATCAGAGTATTCTTAATTTTCAAATTAATTTTGACGCGCGAATCTAGATGAAATTAGGGCACGAGAAGTGTCAACCAGCCGATGACACGAGACTTTCTCGTTTCGTTTGCCGGGTAAAAAATCTCGTTGGCCTTGGTAAGCTGAATTTCGGGCTAGCCAAAAATTGTGTGTGTGTGATGTTAAGAATAGGTATATGTGTGCGTATGTATGGAGGCGTATGTCACCAGGTCGGATATGAAGAATATGTGCGCTTAACCCAGACGTTATTATTTAATAAAAATAAACAAAAAAAACCATAAGATCTCCTTAGATTAATTTAGTTAAATATAAGATGTTAATTTCTACTCGCTCTATGTTGGGTGTTCAAACCGGCTGCTACCACCACTCCCTCTGATTGTATTTGAAGTGCCGAGGATGAATTCAATTTTCTATCAGTATCAAAAATGTAATTGTTAAGTTGGATGCTTGAATAAAACCGCAAGGTTGAAATAAATTATTGCATCGACAATCATGTAATTTCGTGTTATTATATTTTACGTTATTATTGCTCTGTTTACCACATTGAGCTCTCTTACCCGGATTTCTTCCTGGAATTATTCCATTATAACACTATATATATATATATATATATATATATATGTGTGTGTGTGTGTGTGTTTCCGCGTGTCTGTGTGTGTGTATGTGCGTGTATATTTAGGCAGGATGTCATTATTTAAACAGGCGTCGTGTAATGATTTTTGTTTCCTGTGGTAGTTGGTATAGTTTATTTCTGGGTGGTTTTGATTCGGTTATTACTAGAGGTGCTTTCGACCATCGTGGTCGTCATCAGGAGTATGTTTGTTTTTATTTTCAAGAAATTTGGGTAATTGTGTGTTTCATACTCTTCTTGTAAGTTTTACCTTTAGATCTACCGTATCTTTTCGATACATAACGATTTAAATTATCCGTTATTCCTCTGCTGATTGCCCTCTAAAACACCTTTGTAATATGTGTTTGTTTTTAGTATTTCAAGGGGCACCAACTAACCTCTTCTCATCGATTACACTTTCAATTCAAGTAGAATGAAAATCTGAATCCTGTTTTAGTCTGCGACCTTTTTGTTTATTAAAGAGTTTATGATATTTTTTGTGATTGAAGTTGCATTAAGCTACGCATTTTATACTGAAAGTGAGACTTCCACAGCAATACAATGATAACACTTCAGGCTTTTCCACTCAATAAATCTTGAGTTTGTTTAATTTCATTATTTTCCTGAAATATGTATTACTTGATTTGTAATTCATCGTTTACTGTTACCTAATCTTGTCTAACTTAATCACACTGCTTAACAAATGAATTATGAATATATTTAACTAAATGTGTGTATGTATTTGTTTCTGCCTGCAACCGAAACTACGTCTCGTTTTCTAAAAGAATGTATAATGGTGGGTTATCTGTTAATCTAAAAAATTGGAAAATGTGATTTGAATAACAACAATTCTGCGCAAATATTGTTCGCTATTATTGGAACAATCCTGTGTTCGGATAAAAAAAAGCGTTACCCTATCAACGCTGACACGAATACAACATTACAAACAACAGTGTTTATGTCAAGCCCCGCTGACAAAATAAACTATTTAATGCCGGGGAGTTCTTACGGAAACACGACTGTTTACAAATATTAGCGTGACACATGTTATTCTGTACGAGATACATACTCAATATGAATAATGAAACCAGTTCGCACTATACACACACACAAACAAACCCCCACACACATCCAGACACACATATATATATATATATATATATATATATATATATATATATATATATATATATATATATATATATATACATATATATACACATATATATATATATATATATATATATATATATATATATATATATGTATATATATATATGTGTATATATATATATATGTATATATATCTATATATTAATACGCTAAGGTGTACGTACGTGTGTCACGCTTCCGGCAAACGCTCTGCGCATGCGTGC
>OY744515.1:169821554-169834054 GCA_963556195.1 Sepiola atlantica | reverse complement strand
AGTGTGGGGGAAAAACAAGGCAAAACGTTGCCAGAATGCAAACAAATATACGATTGCAAAAAATCCCGTGTCCAAAAACATCCAGCGGTGAAAGTGATTTGAAGGTTGGTCGTTAGAAGGCACGAGAAATAAAATGGGGTTTTTACTGACCCCATTTTATTTCTCGTGCCTTCTAACGACCAACCTAATAATCAGTTTCACCGCTGGATTTTTTTGGACACGGGATTTTTTTGCAATCGGACATTTGTTTGCATTCTGGCTACGTTTTGCCTTGTTTTCCCCCACAATCTTTGTTTTACTTTTTCAAATTTTAAATCTTGGCCTTTACCAACTTATCTATCCAAGCAATTTCCTCTGGTAGTAAGATTTTGATCTTTGAAAAGCCTAGCTTCAGGAGAAATTAATTGAATAAATTGCCTTTTCGCGGATTATACCATGCATTGAGCAACTGGATTGAAAAAAGATCTACCTTTCGCTTTTCTAATTCCTTTTCACTCTTCTACCTATATATATATATATATATATATATATATATATATATATATATATATATAAATATATATATATATATATATATATTTCTCTCTCTATCTATCTATCTATCTATCTATCTCTCTCTCTCTCTCTATATATATATATAGTATCTATTCCGATGGATACTGCACTCCATAGACTGGTATCGTCTTGTCCTTCGGGGCTTGATTTACGCCGGTCTATTGGTTGGTCTGTCCTGTGCAGTCCTAAGAGGTCCACCTTCCCAGGCTTTGCTCCCTCTTTTTGGGGAGGAGTAATTTTATTGCTTACTGCCTGAGGCGCCCCTACCGGGGAATTCCGACGGGACTGCCCACGCAAGTTTTTATGGCCAGAGGCTCACCTTCTCGAGCGCTAGTTTATCAAATCCCACTTTCCTGACCTTGGGTCACAACTTACCGCTTTGGGAGGTAGATAAATAATATATATATATATATATATATATATATATATATATATATATATATATATATATATGTATATATATATATATATATATATGTGCACGGTTTATCCTGAATGGAATAATGATTTGTAAGGGCAGACATAAGCGATCCCTTGATAACGATAGACGTGCTACCAATCTGATCGAAGTAACCCTTTGCATTAACCTATTTTGAAATGCACCAGAACGTACACACCATGAATTATTACATTGTCACGATTATTTCACTTGTACGTTGTCTAATATTCTCTAGCGTACCAGTCTCCTTACTGAAAACAACAAGCAAATTACTTCAATCAACACATATGATTTCTACTCAATAATTTGTCGAATTAGTTTTATTGTAGTGTCTATTACAGGCTCATGGAAATGAGTACAATGTATACAAACTGTTGTTTTTGTAGAAACAAACTTTCTGTGAAGCTAATAAGCTTAATAGGTCATTTGCTTAGATTAGCCCTTCTGAGTGTATTCCTTAGAGTATCACAAAATGTCAATTACTAAGCTCTTTGAACGGGTAGAGTTAGCCGACAAGACGTGGTTGAACATTTTCGTCGATAAAATATGTTATTACAACATTGAATATACATAACATGGTATATATATATATATATATATATATATATATATATATATATATATATATATATATATATATATATATTTATATATAGTATAAACAGATACGTATTGCAAGCAAGCTACACATAAATGTGTATGTTTCATACCAGATTCGAAACCATGTTGTTGTATTCGTGAACTATTGTTTACAATTGATTTATAGGTGACATGCGTGTACCCAAGTTAAATAAACAAATGTTAAAATCGTATATAATATCACTCAGCCGTACGGAATCTCTTACAAAAAGTGTTAAAAAGGATTTGGTACTGTTCAATAGTTGCTTTAAAACTTGGAAATTAATATCACAGTTTACGATTACGAAATATGTCATGAGAGTAGTAAATAAGAAATAAAATTGCTACAAGCGTTATAAATTTTACAATAATAATAATAAGTATCATAATAATAATAAGAAGAAAAATGAAATAGCCAACACTATTAACATGTCGGACATTTATAGCAATTACACAAATAGAAATACACCCTTAATTACGGAGGGAAAAGTATATTGCTACAGAGTTGTTTATTACAAAATAAACCTATTGAATAATGTAAGTTCTCACTTTAATATTTCCCAGTTAAAAGTAGCGAGTACCAAAAGTGTTCTTAAAGAAAAGCGTTTCAAACTTTCGTTAGAAAAGAAGTTGTCATATTAGCCAAAGTTATTATGAGCTTGAGATGTGGTAAGAATACCGACAAATTCGATTAGTTGGTAAGCTATTTATAAAGTTGGTAAGCTATTTATAAAGTCAATCGCAACGATAAACCCACACTCTTTAACTGATAGTGATTTAAGGACATTACTTATGTACGTGTTTGTGTAGTTTATTTGTATTAAATATACTTCCCTACCATATATATATATATGTATATATATATATATATATATATATATATATATATATATATATATATATATATATATAAGTTATGAGGTTTAAAAGACTAGATATACATTCGGATTATACACATTATAAGTTATTTCGACCTTAACTAGGTCTTCTCGGATGTGTTTCCAACCACAATTCAAAGGTGTGAATTGTAGTTGGAAACACATCCAAGGAGACCTTGTTAAGGTCGAAATTACTAATAATGTGTACAATCCGAATATATATATAGTCTTTTTTAACCTCATAACTTATTCATGCTCTGTTTGAACGGACCTAGAGCTCTCTGATTCGAATTCCTATCGTAAATAATCGAACCTGAACTCTCTCTCTCTCTCTCTCTCTCTCTCTCTCTATATATATATATATATATATATATATATATATATATATGTATATATATATATATATATATATATATATATATATATATATATATATAAGCGAAGCAGGACCCTATAAAAATAGAAGTGCCTATACCTGATATATATATATATATATATATATATATATATATATATATATATATATATATATATATATATACATCGACTTGATTTAAAAATCATAAAACATATTACTCGTAACTTAAAAAAATGTGCATCAGTTAAGGAAATAAATGTTCAACAACGTCCATGTGTATGTACGTGCTTTTCTGAACGTCTCTGTTCTGCGCAATATGATATTTAAATTAGTTTTCCATAATATCGGACATTTTCTTAATCAGCATATTATGATTCATGACTTACAATCTGGTGTAATATTATATAAATGATATAAATATAGAAACACGCGTTAAAACCCTCACAAGACATGATGAAGAATTACAGATTATATTATAAAACACTTCTTTCTGCTCAAATACAATCGTACAGAAATCTAAGATTACATCTTACGAGAATTACATTTCAGAATAAAGGTGTTGGATTAATATTTATATTAGCTTGAA
The DNA here is from genome assembly GCA_963556195.1 of Sepiola atlantica. Lineage (NCBI taxonomy): Eukaryota > Metazoa > Mollusca > Cephalopoda > Sepiida > Sepiolidae > Sepiola > Sepiola atlantica. The sequence goes on along the minus strand of OY744515.1, from coordinate 169,830,620 downwards.
TAAACAGAATACTAATATTAATATTATGTCATTTTTGCATGCTGTTATCAAATGTTGGTTCTAATAGGATATTTACACGGATGCATATATTTTTCTTCAATATACTACTCTGTTAATAAACAATTACATAAAGAAAGTTATACATTCTCGAAAGTTGAAGCGATGAAAACGGTATGAAATAAGAACAGATTGGCACACGACACATGCCGAGAATGGGAAGACATAGACCGAACATTTACCAATCAATATCAGTTACCATATAACTTAATTACAAGAGTATGCCAATTAGAACAATTAGGGTGGATATTTTCAAATTATACTCTATACGTACGCTGTTCTCATCGCACTTTTTCCATCAATATCTGTGCATTGTACCCATTTTTTTTAATGGTAAGTGTTCCGGATTTTGCTTAGGTCCTCTGCTTATAAGTACGTCCATCAAGAAAGGTCCCTTGTAATCTGTGTAACCACCATATATGTTAGCAATTTTCGATAATAACTCCAATTATAAATGTTTAATTTATTCATTATTATATTTTAAGTAATCAAATGTGTATTTTGTTTTCAAGCTGTGCTCCCTTCTTGGTGATGTATGATTTCGCACGTGATTTTATCTGCATTTTTCTCTATCTCTTTTTTCTCTTTTAATATATCTCCATTCTTACATCTCCCTTTTAGTGTGATATTGCTTCCACACACGATCTCGTATAAGAAAAACGTATTAACTATGCTTTATAATCTAATAAGTATAGGGTATCGCAACATATCCAACAACGAAATACTATGAGGTGATGTAGAGCGTAATGAAGCCATAAATAGATGTCCATACATCTCCCAGAAAGAATTTGACTCTCCACACAAAGCAAAACTAACAGTGTTTTCCACTATTGGTCGCCGGAATAATGACCGGTTTTTTCACTCTATTTCAGCTACCGTGAATTTTTTTTTTTTAGAACGTGATCAAGACCAATACATATTAGCCCGCAGACAACACGGTCGACTATCGGAAGGCGTGTAATGTTGTTTTCCCTGGCGCTATAGACAAGGGCATGCAATAAAGCGTGTTACTTATAAAGAGTCCGTCTAGAGATTCGTCTTCTCCGACGGTGGTTAGATTGAAACTTTATGCATGCAACTTTACATGTTGCTAAATTGCAACGTTGCCGGCCTCTGCATATGCAACTTTTGTTTTTGTTAGCTATTGCGTTTTCTTGTTGTCAAGTGTCGCCTTTTGATACAACAACCTGTATTATAAACTCATATAAATAATACAAACGCCTTTGATTGGTTTTGATTAAAGATTCTACAAAATGTATTGTGCTCACACTCATTGGACATTTTCTATTTTATAGATCTATAATATAGCTGTTTTGGAGATAAGATTAATTCAAATCTATTAATAATGGAGAGTATGTATATGTCTGTCTGAAGTCGAAACAATATAAGTTTTAATAACTATCTTTGTATATCTACTCATCAGTTCCTACACATACAAATTACAAAACTTCCCCTAATTTCACGCATATTTCAAATGTAGATAATTAATTTGTTTTAAAGCGTCTAATAAATTAATATCACCAAATATACACTCATGATATCAACTTATCAGCTCCTATGAATATCCATTCACAAACTTCTCCAAACATCATCCGTCTTTGAAAATTGCATACTGTATTCGTGTTAAAGCTTCTACTGAATTAATATTCGCCAATATAAGCTCATGATTGGTTGTCTCAGATTTGAAGATGTGTTTTAAATATTTTCTACAATAATAATAATCTTACTAAAATTATGAATATGATTAATTAAATTACATTAGTGTTTTGTGAATCTATATAATTTCATTAGATTGTAATGAAATATGATGGAACAGTTTGCGTTCACTCCACACTTTGGTGAGCCACTCTCTGATTATTAAGTAAAACTTTCTATTTCGAACGCACTGAAAGTGTTATTTCAAGTAAGAGAACGAGAGAAAGAGAGAAAGAGAGAAAGAGAGGTATAGAGATGAAGAGAGAGAGAGAGAAAGAGAAAAAAGAAAGGAGCAGAAAGATAATGAAAGAGAGAAAGCGAGATCGCGAATCCGAGAGATGGGAGAGGACAGACATGCGTTATTTGATTAATAGCATGTAAACAACACATTCTCTAAGATGTATTGTACGCGTCGCTCAACACTGATATATTTACTTTGATCTTTTTATTAAAACCTTATTTTTGTTGTTTTTTTAATCTTATTAGAAATAATGTTTTAAAGCACACATTTATTGAATCGAATTTTTTTATTTAAAACACATTTTACTGAACAATTAAATAACTGAATTTAGAATCGTATTCACTATATATTATTTTTGTAATTGTTGATTTTATTTTAGGTATATTCTTTTTTAATTTGAAAAACTTCAAATATTATTATAATTGTACGAACTTAAGTGAGTTTAATATTTTTTGTTTCACATTTTACGCCGAAAAAAGGTAAATTTTGTTTAAAAAGTATGTTTTTATTATTCTGTGTTTTATTTATTAAACTCAAGAATGGGATGATTTGTTTGATAATTTTTGTAACAAAAATACAAACACATGAAACAATTAGCCAAAATATGCGTTTGGAGGTAGCATATGTTTGCTAGTAATGTTAATGCTAGCGTGCTTTAAGGATCTATCTGCATTAATGATCAGTCTACTAAAGTCCTGATATCATTTATTGATATCTACGCTAACGAGATAACTGAGTATAGCACTGTTGATCAAGTTCTCAGTAATTTGTTATCTTCCCATCTTGAGCACGTGGTGCAATAGAGGAAAATGGTTTGTTATGTCAAACATTTTTAAAAGAAAGCTTCGAAATAAATGGTGTCTAACTTTGATAAGCCTGTAGAACTAACTTTCAGTCGAGAACATGAATCGAAAATATCATCTGTGACAAAGGACACTAGAAAATGGTTGGCTCATTATACAATTGCACATATTACATTACCCCTGATGTGATACTTTTCCAGCATAAGAGTTACTAAAGTTAGAATGTGTTCAAATAATTCTTCGTTTCCTTTAATAATATTCAACACATTCCCTTTCTTACAAAATAGACCTAGCTAATCTATCTCAACTTTATCGTCACTTCCATGCAAGTTGCTCGAATGGGCACACATCTCTGGTTCTTCACTGTAAGTGTTTCACATCAATACTTTCTCTTCACGACAATAATAAAAAGTATATTCCCGCTCCTAGAGAATATTCTCAATGGGTTTCCTCTGTGGAACCCATTGGTACGGAACTGATTCCACGCAGAGAACAACGTAGTCGACTTGAAAACGAATGTCAACAGACTCCAATATGCCACCTCCTGTACGTGTATTAAAACTTGGTCCTGACACTCATTAGATCGCATTCACCTTTATTCTTTATGCAGCTAGTCTTGTTTTGTGGTATAAAAATAACCGTCTAACGATTATTAAAATTAATTATGAATAAATTAAATTAAATAAATATAATGTATGCTGACGGTTTTATATTTTAGATATGCTTCATCGTATATTATGATAACCCATAAATTGTGAGAAAACACAGAAACCGTTTGGAAATATCGATACTTATTTCTTGAAAACGTCTGAGTTTTAGCTTTTTCAAGTGATTAGCGTAAACAGTAATACTCTCGAACTCTAGTTTCATATGAAATAAGTATAAAAAAGCAAACGCAATGAATTATATACGTAGCAATACACTTATTTAATGAGACAACGAACGAGTTAGCTAGTCCGAAAAATACATCAATATAGTCGGAAGGTTAGTAGCAATCAGGAGATGGCCATGTTCACTGTCTGTTGTACTAAGTCATAACACATGTGTGATAAATGTCTCAATTATAAGAAATTCCAATGCGACTACAGACGTAATATGATAGTAACAAGCATTGCCACGTCTGAACATTACGCCGCCTTTGTGTGAAATCCGTTTTGTAAAGCGCGTAGTAAAGAACACAAACAATAAGCACTTCCCTGTGCAGTGTTGGGAAGCTTGATTGCTATAATTGGGTTAATTGTTATTATTACAAGTTATGAAATCAACTATGGTGAATCAAAATGTTATCGGATCTATTGTAGGGAGTTACACACAAATGTATTTTTGAAATTTATAAACCCCGGTAAACGAACAGCTATATATACACTCGCAGTGCATAATCGTATCCATTGAATAGTATCCATTGAATCGTTTTCAAAAGACGTTATGTTTCGATTCTAAATAACAGAAAACGGGTTTATTTGCCGTAAAAACTACATAGAGAAGAGAACATTGCAATCCTCTTCTCGGAACACGGAGTTCACTGTCGTTTGTTTGAAAACCTGTATAGAAAAGCAAATCCTGCTTTGGCACGGCATGCGAACGAACATTAAAGCGATTATGAAAGAAATTCTTTGAATCCATTACTTTTCACTGAAAGCCTCGCGACTTTTATTCCATAGCAGACTGTTAAAGTACTTTAGCTGAGATCAGATTGGCTCGCTTCGACTTCGATCTTCTTTGGCTTATTATTCAGCTTTTTATTTCTTTTTAGTATTGTATTTTTCATTGATTTATTTTTAAATTGTAAGTTGGCTTCCATTTTTCTACAGTTATTCCAAATATTTCCACATAGTTTTCGACGTGTGCATTTTACGAATGTACAACTGTACTGTTTTCATAGTTCAACAATTCTATTCTTCAATATTTTCATATGCCATTTTTTATTCTGTTATTTTATTTAGAGTCGTCTACTATTTTGTTTGTTGTGTTCTTTGTCTTATTTCTTCACTTCATCGGTATAGCTTCATGTTTTATCCCATCCCTTGTATTCTACTATTTGTATCTTATTTTTTCCTTTGTTTCATTGGTGTTTATTCATTTATTTTTATCATTGTCTTCTGTCATAGGTGTCTCTACGTGATTTTACTCTGTGTGTATTCTAATAGAATTTATACTTCGATGTTTTATCGTCTCTAACTATATTTGTGTTTATAATTAACTTATACATAGGCATGGAGTATTGTTGCCACCTCTGGGCTGGGGCATCATCCACTAGTCCCTCCCTCTTAGACAAGGCACCAAAAAGAGTCGCCAACTTGATAGGTCCGTCACTATCCACCATCTCAAGACCCTGTCTAATCGCCGCAATATTGCTTCTTTGTGCTTGTTTTACAAGTACTTCTATGGGTGCTGCTCTGATGATCTTGCTGCTCTTGTGCCCCCGCGGTGTAAATTTACTAGACCAATCTGACAATCTGCCAAATCCCATTCATTCACTGTGGAAGTCCCCATATGCCGAAGAGCTTTCTACTCCAAAAGTTTCTTTCCTCGTACTGCTTGACTCTGCAACTCCCTCCCTGCTCTCTGCTTTCCTGACGTTACTGACATCTCGATGCGCAGCTCCTAATTCAGATTGCCCTCACTCCAAACCATCACATTTTTCTCCTCAGTAACCCCTTACGTCTACAGTGGCGGCCTGCTTTTTGGGGGCTAAACTATATTAATATATATATATATATATATATATATATATATATATATATATAGCGTTACTATTTGATTTTACCCTATGCTTTTACATGCCTCTCGTATACTTGTCATGTTAACATAAATCATTTCATATTTCTTATTTCCATACAATTAATATAACTATTCACTTGTTTTCACCATTCCTTTTCAATTTTCTACGTTTTAAAAATGCATTTTCATGTTTTTAAAAATTTCATATTCTCCTTATTTCTCTTCAGTCTTAGCTTCCCTTATTCTCATAATGTTTGTTTTGTTTTTTTACGTCTCATACAGTTTCAATGTTCAATGTTCTTCTATATTCTATAAGCTTGTTTTGTTTCTCATTTCCATACCTTTGATGTTTTACTCATACTTGTATTCTAGTCTATTTTATCGTATTTTATAATTCACAACTCATGTTTCTTATTCAAATGTGTTTTTATTTATTTATCTGTTCTTATCATTCTATAATCGTCGTGATCAGTATGAATTATATTCCTCGAATATCAGTTATGTGTTTGTCTTTTTTCTTATTCTCTTATTCTCTCATTCTCATGTGTCCCTGCTCTACGCATGTAGTAGTCCCTTATTCTCTTATACGATTCTATTATTTCATTATTCTTCGTATCCCTTGTTGTTTTTTATCTTCTTCAGTTATTCTCATTTTTTCTGTTGATCTTATTTTTTTGTCTATGCTGATTTATTTTAATTTTAATATTTCGGTATCTTTGGATTGTGTTATCGTGTGTGTTCTTACTTATTTGCTGGTACTCATTAGTCTTGTTTGTTTGTTTTCATTTCAATACTGTTCTTATTATCACATTCTTTAATTCCATTCTTTTTTTCTGTGGTTGATTCTTGTAGTTTAATCTATTCCTTATTTATTTTCTTCTAATTTACTAATACTCTTATAATTACATTTACAAGTTTCGTATTCCTTCACATTTTCTTGGTCGATTATTATCCTATATCCATAAGATTTTTTCCGTTTCGTATTCCTATACTTACATTTATTCTAACAATTTTTCTGTTTAGTATTTCCGTACTTCAATTCTTATTGAGATTTTTTGTCTTATAATATTACTTTTTATGCTGTTCATTAATATTATTATATTATTCTCATTATTTTGTACTGTTTATTTCTACTATGTATTTTTTGCTTTGTATTTACAGTTATTTATTTTATTAATATACCTTTCTCTTTATTAAACTTTAAATGTATGCCCCCATTATTCCCATAATACTTGTTTATGTATGTATCTCTTTACGGTTATGGTTCTATTATGTTTTATCTCACGCATTCCTTTTTCTGCGTTCATCTAAACAACGCCTTATGCACGTTAATATTTACGTACATATATCGACAAGTTTGTGCTATTCGTATAAAACTATTATTAATTGTAAAACAGTCAGACTAATTTGTTCATCGACACATAAACTCAACTGATAGTAGTAAGCTATACAATAGGTAATACTTGTGGGGAGAATTCGATAATACATCTTGAATATCAACATGTTATTATTTCCCATGTATGCATGTATGTCCGCAGATGCAATTGAAAACAACACACTGTGGAATTACTACATTTTCATGATGTCTGAAGAAATGCAATTATGTTAACATATGTATATGCTACAATAATAATTTCTAGTCTGTGTCTCCAGCGGACAGCGCATTAATCTTTGCTCTGTATCGATGTATAATGCAGGAGTTTCTATCTGTGAGAATATCTCTGAGAAAATCGAGCATATCTACTGCCAACATGTATATCTTAGGTTAATTTAATACTAACGTTGATTAACTAGTCCACTCAAACAAGACCGATGGTGAATGGAGTTATTTCTTCATGATTTTTCGTTTGCTTATGATTTAATAAAGATTGTTGACAATCATACTCACGTGCATGATTCTAACGACCATTTTTCAAGTCTTCTTTATATTTGTCTGACAATTAATCCTAAACAGTATTAATCCACGTGTCTGTATCTGCGCAGATCTGATGATCACTGAGTCGTCTCAATTCAGATCCAAACTAAGTGCAATGTGACAGTTGATATTCAGTCCCATCGAACGGTATCTCATCTGATATAGCTGGTTGGCTAATCGTTTGTATTGAGAGCTTGATACTCGGCAAGAAATTACGACCGAAACCAATCAGCCAGCGTTGAGTACACTTGTGAATGCGCTGACTTCATTGCTCACATAACTCACTAATCCAATTGCATTGAAACATAGATGCTCTAAAATTCACATTCTAATTATAGTTCTTGAGAAACTGCAACCAGAACAATATCATATTCTTACAAAGCTGTTTATTCGTTGCTTATAGAATGAATACTACCAATCGCCTTGGAATACCTCGTTTAAAATGTCGGAGATCAGTATTCCGCGTCTAGATAAGTCCATCTTTTGTGCATGATAATATGTTGTTTGCATATCTGATGATGATAAACGCTGTCAACCACGCGACCGAACAAAATCTACTCAATTACAAGCAATATAGTGTTCGTTCTTAAGAGCAATAGTGTTTTTCATATCAATAGCTTTTGATTAGGTTTGCCACAAAGGTTTGCCACAAAGGTTTGCGTCACAAATTAGCTACCTATTGAATATTGACAAATGTATTTTCAACCATAAACTCTTTTCGTTTTGATAGGTTTAAAATAAGTCGTTGATTAGCAGAAATATGAAACACAAAGTACCAATTCTAGTGTGCCTCAAGATCTATTCGGGGCCTAACCCTCTTCCTTCTCTTCAGCAATTATCTCGGAAATCAATTGTTAATCCTATTCGTTGATGTGTATTCATATCACATAATTATCTCTTGCAACATTTTCGAAGATCATTAATGATCAGGATCTCTCTGCTGCTCTTTCTTTCGATCTGGAGCATTAATGCAATGAACACAAAGTAGCTGGGCACTTTCAATTCATCTAAAAGCCAACTTCTCTCTTTTCCTTACCAACAGTCGGATCCTCACGATTTCTTTATTGAAATGAATGACGTTCTCATTTAAAAAGCTTTTTTCTTTGATAAGCTACTAGTTCTGGCCTTTACTCCAGACCTCAAATAGATGACTACCATTAAATATGTTGCTAAACTCGCTGAAAATATCGGTGAATTATTTTACCGCTCCAGAAGGTGTCTCACACCTGTGGAAATCCTCTACCTGTATAATAATGAAATATGTAATAAGATGAAATAGTTTGTAATATTGTTCTTTGATAAGGTAGTAACCGATTTCGACATCTAGAACAAGGGTGCCCTCTTCCATTCTTTACAGCTAGTTTCTCACAGAAGAGAGGTTGATTGTATTGTTCTACTCTATCGCTTTCATTGTAGGTGCTCGCTTGATCTCACATCTATTGATCTCCTTATCTGAACCACATTTAAAAAAACAACTCGTCTAGATACAACAACTGTACATCATTTTCTTTCTCTCTGTTTGTACCAGAAACTAAACGGAACTACCATGCACAAAGTGTATTTCCAATAATTATCTGTGTGTAAGACATAATAGCACGGAGCTGCTTCTAAGCATACTATTGTTTTCAAGTTCA
>OY744515.1:169749054-169816554 GCA_963556195.1 Sepiola atlantica | reverse complement strand
ATTGGTTATATTTATTTAGAAAACAAAATATGCGTAAAGATGTGGAAAATGTGTTTGTATCTCAGAAAACACCATTACAAAACATAACATCAAACATATTTTTCGAAGGAGAGAGAACATTGCTTAGTTAACCAGTTATATACAGCGCGCATAGATAGAAGAATATATATATATATATATATATATATATATATATATAAATATAATGTATATACATATGACTTATCATCGTTAGCTTTACTTAGATTGCAATAAAGCGTTTACAATAAAAGGTAGGGACAAAACATTTCCAGTAGAGAAATGTAAAGGAATATATTCCGGATTTTCTTTTAGCGAGATTAAGGTTGTATATGGTGTTTTAAACATGAAATAAATCTTTAAAACATATTCATATTACAAACTATTTTATCGTATATTCAATGTACGTCTGAATATTCTTTTTTAATTTATATTTAATTTTGTTAATAGCGTATAATCGTAACATTTTCATAAACGACTACTTTACTCTCAGAACAACAGCCCCTGACACGAGTATATTAAAATATGAGTCTCTCAGCGAGACCTGTGACATTTGTTCTACATCTCTCAGTGGGATGAGTGCCAAGGTGAGGTGAATAAGACCTCTTCAAACAAAAGCAAGCTCTATCTTCAATTCTCCGAACAGTCCAATCATAATTCAAGGGAGGTATGTCAGCATGACACTATTAACTTTTTTTCTAAAACTAAATAGATTCGACCAAGTATTCAAGTTCTAAGTGGAAAAATTACTGCGATATTACAAGTTATTGTGATTGCTCAATGTATAAGCAACTGTAAAAATAGATTTGCAAAATAAACCGTTGCAAAAATTCGTATTTGTTGTTCGTTCATTAATGGCGGATTCATTTCCTGATTTATACTTTCAACATAAGCGACAGAAATAATTAAATATATTTGAGTCCGTTCGTATCTATTCAGTGCATATATACAATTCAGTAAGTCGATATGAAATGTTCACTAATTTAATTGTACTGAATGAATGAGGCAATCTGTGTAATACTTAAACACTGGAATATCCAAAACTGTTGGACAAACTGTATTTTGGACTTTTATATTTAATATTCATTTGTTTATTCATCACTGGCGAAACTATTTATAATTACACTTCATACAATTATGAAGAAGAGCACGAAGTGTGCATGAATATTGATTATGTTTGAAATATAGTTCGACACACTGCACTGATCAGTTAATTTTAACCAATTATAATTTGCTCGCGATCCCCTCGTCAATAGTACTCACTGACACGAGTTTTGCATGTGTGCTCATTTAGTGCTGTTCGAGATGTGTGGTTGCATTTACTTAGAATATCTCAGTATCTGCCTTACAATCTCTATAAGAACGACGTACATCATCATCGGTGCAGATAGAAAATATCATCACAGTCCAAAATCACGTGTATATTTCCTTTATCTCAGTGTCGAACATTAAAAAATAAGTTGATAGAATTAAAATGTAATGCTAACAAAAATAATTTACAAGAATATATTGTATGCCATTCTGAGGAAATATGCAAGCCGTTTTTCGTTTCAATATTCGTGTTGTTACTTTTATTTATTTACATATGTATATATATATATATATATATATATATATATATATACGTATATATACACATACATATATATTTATACATATATATATATACATATATATATATATGCATATATACATATATATATGTGCATATATATATACATATATATATACATGTATATACATATATATACATATATATACATATATATATACATATATTTGTATATATACATATATATGTATATATATACATATATATATACATATATTTGTATATATACATATATATGTATATATATACATATGTATACATACATACATATATATATATATAAATATACACATACATATACATATATGTACATGTACATATATATATATATGTACATATACATATACATACACAGATATATATACATATTAATATATATATATATATATATATATATATATATATATATATATATTACAAATATTTAAAGAATATTAAAGTGCTTTTTACTTATAAACGACGTCGTTCCGGGCTTAGTTACCTTTATTAGTGTAGGAGTAGCGGTTGCGGGCGGTCGCATGGGCTTGTACGCAGTTTGTAGATTCAGGCTAGAATCACGAGACAGCCAGTCAGGACAACACGGTCGCGAGAAATCGACACTGACAATAATTGAAATTAAGATACACTTATCCGGGAGGCGAGGAAGTGTATTTACCCCTACAGTGTTCAACGATCGAGCGGGACTTGCTTATGACAACAAACCTTTCAATTTACAGAGCTCTCCTCTTAAGCCTATTACATCTTTAAAGTAGTTTTTAACTATAAATACGTTTTTAAATATTAAGGACATTTTACACCTACAGAAGACGACGTTTCAGGCTCTTTCCCTGATCAGTGTAGGAGATGTAATTAGCGATACAAAATATAATAACGCAATTGGGTGAACAGATAAACAAAATATAATAAGTACAAACATTAAGTGTGAAAAATTGTTTTTCATACGGAGTTATGTGGAAGATTTTAGAAGCAAAATAAATTACATTTTTGTTTGTGTTTTTTTTTCTTTTTTGAAGATATCTTATAGGTAATTCTCGGAAAGTGCATTCATATGAATATATACGTGTATAAATTGATGTTTTCTTAAGTAGATGTTGCGTTGACATCTCGGTTGTATAGTTATTTCGGAATTGACAAATACAATTTGTGTGTCAGCAAGTTCGTATATAATAGTTGGCACGCTTTTACTTCATTGACATTCGTTTTAATAAAAATCCATATATGCGCCGAAATACAAGCATAATATCAATTTGAATTCTCTTGTTCACAAAGAGAGGTTTACAGCAATGTTGATGCCTTATTTACTTACATTTTCTCTTTAAAAATGGTCATATAGCTGAAAGTGATTCAATCATGTTTCAATATCGGTATTTTCTGCGAATAAGTCTTGTAGAAGCATCGTTTACTATAGTATGTTGCGTTCAACATTTAATCAAAACTGTGCACCACTGTTGTCTTAAAATAACACTTAGTCGCAAAAATACATTTGTATAAGAGATATAGTGTTTTGATTATGTTCAATTACCTGAAATAAAATGCATTATGTATAGTTTATTAGAAATCCTAGACTTTAAATCACGTTCTCGATTTATCGAGGTATATAATATCAATGTATCATCAAACAGGTTCGCGCATCCCGTATCTATAGATATATAGAGAGGCGCGAGAGCGCTCTATCCTTAAATAGACTCACAAATGGCCTATGCTTGAAATCTCATTTCTTTGATCAATCATAACTCAAAAACCAATAAACCAAATTAGTTAAAACTTCGCACAACATTTCCATTTGATAGGTTCTATAAGTGTGTAGAATTTCAGCATCATTAGTAAAGGCAACCCATAGATCCACACAGTTCAATCATGAAAGCATGGTATCTGTGTGTACGTACGTATGTGCCACCCTGTATCTCATCAACTATGTAATGGATTCAGCTGATAGTTGACAGTTATAGAGGTTCGAGGGTCTAGTTGATGGCTTTTTAATTTCAGTTTACCATAAACCTTATTTTTCCAGAAAATTGCAAAAAAAACTTTAAAATGACCATTGTATATAGGCACAACCTTTACAAAAGTAGTGACATTCCATGGTAAATGCCAGTATACTGAAATCATATGCCCTTAATAGGGTAAAGATGAAAATTCACATACACTAAATGTATAAAAGCAATGAAATTCTCAAATTTATACACTATGTATTTTACTGGTAGGCATTTTTCTTCAGCCACCTCACCCACGTCATCAACTCATGCATAGAGATGTATACTGTAGTGATGTGATAATGTAATAGTCATACCCTTAATTAATGACAATAACAGTGTAACAATTTGGGAATTTCCTTGCTTTTGTACATTTAGTGTATATGCATTTTCGTCTTTATCCTATTAAGGGCATATGACTTCAGTATACTGCCATTTATCATCGAATATATATATATATATATATATATATATATATATATATATATATGAGAGAGGGAGAGAATCGTAGAGAGTAGAAATTAGACTTTGAGTTTACTTTCAGCAGCCTTGTAACTCTCGCTTCTCTGATGTTGTCCTTTAGTACTCATATTCCATGAGCGATATTTCTGGCAAAGGTTGAAAAATGCTGTTTCTAGGTCAGAACATATCTATCTACCATTTATAATTGGCTAGTTTTCTTTTACTTGGAAGTAGTGTTTATTCTTTTTCGCGCCTTAAATCAAGTGAGGTTATGCCTTGTCAAAGGCGATTTCTATAGTATATATATATATATATATATATATATATATACTATTTATACATTAATATAATTACAATTGATTTGATAGTAAACAAAAACATATAAAATATGAAGTAAAATATAAAATGTGATCTGAAATCATGGGTACTATTATACAGAACGCACCGAGTTTCCGTGACTTCGCGTCGTCAACGGTCGAGCAGGTGTCGGACCGTCAAGGAGTTTACAAAACTATTTACTAATAAGTTTGCAGCAGGTATTAGACAATTAGGTTTCAAGTAAGCAGACAATCACTTTTGGAAGAAATTAATTTCTAGGATTTGCAGCGGGTAAAAAAAATGAATTTCTACGATTGGTATCAGCGAATTGAATCTCTCGAATGACTCATTGACTTTTGTCAGTAACGGCCACTTCTAACGAAAGACGAACCCTAACCCTTACCCTAGACCTTACTTTAACCCAAAACCCTTTACAATGAACCTAACTACTAACCCATACAATGTTAGAAAAAAATGCAAAATAAAACCAAACAAGTAACTTGTTAAAAACAGTGGTTTCGTTTGTTGGTATATTAAAACAATCATCTTTTGAAGCTATATATATATATATATATATATATATATATATATATATATATATATATATACTGGTGATACCAGATCAGGCTGCCCTGTGGCTCCCTGAGACGAAATTCACCTACATTGACGTTTTTTTTTGTTTGTTTTTTTCGTAAAACTTAATTATGTTCTACAAAACCAAAAACAAAAACAACAGCCCCTCTCTCTTTCTCCCTCCCCTTTTTTATTTTTATTTTTCCTACCCTACTCCCGGTCCTGGATATGACCTTAAACTACATCCGATGGTGAGATCCGGCTTACTGACTTTGGGGAATGTGGAGCCTCCTCTTAATTACCATTGCTCCCAGGTCCACCCTGACCCGGAGTGGTAGTACCTGTTAGGGTCCCAACTATGGGTTAAATAGAAACAGATATTAAAAGGGGAAAGAAACAAAAAAGAGAAGAAAACAAGACCAGATTCGGCATTAAATAACCCAAAAAGGGTTGATATGCCGTAAAACAAAACTACCAAACCAAAAACCCTGATTAAACATTTGAAGATATAAAGAACTTGAAGCATAAAAACTTTCACTATAATGACCAGATTCGGCATTAAATAACCCAAAAAGGGTTGATATGCCGTAAAACAAAACTACCAAACCAAACCTATATATATATATATATATATATATATATATATATATATGCTAAAATACCGGGTGCGGCTTCGGATTTGATTAAAGTTATGCAACATATATACAATTTTATTGACATTATATAAACTATATGTTTGGTAGATCTATTCATTTATTCAGAATCGGCAGGTCGGGAAAAAGAGTATGAATATTAACATATGTCGAAATCATTTTAAATACATTGAAGGCTACATTTCTTTACAATTAATGAATACAGTATTGTAATTGTGATATTTTTCTTGAACACCATATAGGTATGAATATTCTTTTTAATTGTAATACATTGCAGTTTATTATGAATCAGATAAAGCGAATATTTTATGTATTTTTAATAGATGTTTGGGACGATATTTCCTAGAAGGGAATTGCTTTCACTTCTGTGTTTGTACCAGTCAGGGGATTCATTCCTGCCTTGATAGAGTACACATTCGAATTTGCAACTTAGACGCTAATGATATATTTAGTACTCTAATACGCAGTACTTACAGGACAGATGAAGCCAGTCTTTCTCTACTCTATTAATGCGTTCAACTGAGGTGCTATTCTTTGTAAGATATTAACAGCACGTACTTGTCTTCTGTCGAAAACACTTTCCTTTCATAAGCAATGGGCCCAAACTCAGACAGACTTTCTATGAACAGAGTTAATTTTTAAGTGTTTTAGTCTGTTTAACATATTACCACAGTAGAGCATCTATAACTACAAGAATATGGCCGTCTTCAAATCTTATGTGAACAAATTCTTCTCATTTAATTCATAATTATCACTCCTTTCATAATATTCTCATCATTCAACTGACAATCTAGCCGTTGTATTACCCCTTATCCTTGAGTAGATTTTAGCGTGACTAATGAATATTAAAGTATTAGTTCATTTCATCGTGTTATAGTTTCTTTTAATGTATTTGTTTGATTCTGTTTTCCATGAAATAAAACGACTGTGCAATTAACGAATACATTGCAACTTGCAAACTGGTTTGGGTTAGCGATTATTCTACTTGCAACATGACCAATATATGTTCAAAACTCGTAATGCTACAAGCGTTAAGTTATTTAAATGAACATTAGCAACAATTAAGATAGAGGAAAATGATTGGTTACTTCATGAGAGAAATTTCATAATTATAAGTCGATTATTGTTCAATTACTTTCTTCAAAAGCAAGACATTCATTTATATTATCTGAATTAATGCTGTCATTTTCTGACAATATGAATGAATATGAATTCATTTTTTAATGTAAAAATATGTAAACAAAATCAACATTCAAACATAAAATCGGAAAAAATATATTCATACGAGATTCATTTCAAATGAAAATATTAAAAATACACGTCCATGATGGACCAAGAAAACTGAAAAGTATTTGTCATCAGAGAATAAAGAACAAGTTGCATTTAAGAATTAGACCATAAATAAATGTTGGCAACTGTTAATATACGCACACATAAAACGCACGTAAGAGAGAGCTATATGCAAAACGTATAAAATAACTTAAACTAATGAACCCAGTCTTCGACCATGATGCACAGTATAATAGTTTGTTTTTACCGTGTTCTTTAGTCTAAGTAAACAATCATAGTTTCTAAAGTAATAGGTTATATTTAGGAATGG
Organism: Sepiola atlantica; assembly: GCA_963556195.1. Taxonomy (NCBI): domain Eukaryota; kingdom Metazoa; phylum Mollusca; class Cephalopoda; order Sepiida; family Sepiolidae; genus Sepiola; species Sepiola atlantica. The sequence goes on along the minus strand of OY744515.1, from coordinate 169,809,345 downwards.
TTTCTTTAAATAATGGTTTATAGTGTAAAAGCTGAACACATATATATTATAAATATTTTTCTGGTGGTCAACTGAATGTAAGTTTCATGAGATATGTATAGGGAATTCATGTGAAAAATAGCATATGAATGTATTAGTGTTCATTACTATTATTTTTAAGACTGAATTTCTTGAAACAGATTATTATTAAACATACACACAATTCTCATCGCTAATAGTTTTAAATTGGTTAACTGCTTAATACCACGTAATAAAACATAGTTATTATTATTCAGTATTTAACCATGATTTACCTTGATTACTTTTAATATAAACGTTCAATTCTCTGTACTTTTAATTGCAATCATATTCTCACAAGTGCGGCCGCATGTAAGTTACCAACATAGAGAATAAAAACACACTCACCACGCACGCTTAGCGAGTTTCATTCACTATGCGCACAAGAAGGTTAACCTCTTAACAGAATACAATATTATCACTTCGTAGGAAACATATTATACATTTAAGCAAACTAATTTAGATAGAAAATCACCCAGTGAACATAAATATAAATCCAAATACACTTCTATTAATCTAACATTTTTAGATCTAAATATATGTGCTAACATAAAACATAAATTATACATTTTTATAAAGAAAAAATTACGTGTCTTCCAAGATACAAATATTAAAATACAAATTCACCAAATTATGAACATTGATTGAAAAAATATGTGTTTAATTTCTACTTTATTTATTTTTTATAAACATATATTTAGAAAAAAAACAATGAAAGAAAAGAAATTCAACACATTGAAAGTTTAAGTCTGTCATCATTTAATAACTTAACCATGAAAAATACCAAAATGTCTTCTCTCCTTTTGAAGCTTTACAAAGTATTACGTGACGTATTATTTATCTTAAACGCGCGAAATATAATTCCGTAATCAGTAAGATCCTAACAGCTGTGAGAATCTGATAACATATATACACCCCCCCACACATATATATGTATTTATATATATATATTTATATATATATATATATATATATATATATATATATATAAATGTTAACATATATACACATATATATATATATATATGGGTATATATATATGTATATATATATGTATATATATATGTATATATATATGTATATATATATGTATATATATGTATATATATATATGTATACTTATGTATATATATATTTATATTAATGTATATATATAAATATATATATATACATATGTATATCTATATATGTACATATATATGTATATATATATATGTATACATTATACATATGTATATATATACATATATGTATATATACATAGGTATATATACATATGTGTATATGTACATATGTATATATACACATACATATATATATATATGTATATATATATACATATGTATATATACATATGTATATATATATGTTTATATATATGTATACATACATGTATATATATATATATGTATATCTATACATATATACATATATATACATATATATTTGTGTATATATACATCTATATATATATATATGTGTGTACACTTGTGTATATACATATATGTATATGTATATATATACATATATATATGTATATATATATGTATATATGTAAATATATATAAATGTATATATATACATATATATATATATATATATACGTGTTTGTATATATACATATATATGTGCATATATACATATATGTATATGCATACATATATGTATATATTTATGTATATATATATATGTATATATATGTATATATATATGTGTATATATTTAGATATATATATATATGTGTAAATATACATGCATATATATACACACATATACAGTGTCTATATATATATATATATATATATATATATATATATATATATATATATATATGATCAAATATAAACCAAAAGTAACACTTTTAGTAGGAGGAACCTATAGTGAAAAGGTTTAGTTCAATATACGAGATAGAGCAATTGTAGAGATAGAAGAAAAAAGTGTGATAAACAAGTGACGAGAGTCAAAATATATTTCAAATTTGAATTGTTCAATGCAAGGTTTATTCAGTAATAAACTAGTGTGTATTATTCTTTCCTTAAGCCAAGGCTTTTCAAAGATCGAGATCTTATCATCAGAGGAGAAATACAGATAGATAAGTTTGCTTTACGAAAAAGATAAAGTTCAAATACTTGAAAAATATTATTAAAAATGTAGTGTAAGAAAAAGTTCCGTAAAAAAGATTTATGTGGTCTGTCCGGGTGGTAATTGTCCGTTTAAAAGATGTCCAATGAATAGTAGAAATTGTAGAAAACGAAAAAAGCTTTTTCGTTGGGGCAGTATGGAGAGAATGTTCTAAGTGATCTAAGTCCAAACGCATTTAAATGGAATTGAAAAGAGAAAAGCTAGCCATATTGATAACTTCCTGGACCATAGAAAAAGGCAAATGATATCGAGTCACAAGAAAAACTTAAGTGAAACAGTAATGCGAAATTTGGGGTTGGGGGGAGGGGAGTTATAGAGTGAGGGAGTATTAGTGTTCCGATTGGTTGACTGATCCGCTGTTGCAGCTGGGAGGAAAGAAAGGGGTAGATGGGGGAGTGGAGGTAAAAGTGATAAAGGAATTTGTGGGTAGGAGCGTGCGATAGATAGTCAAGGTAAAGAAATAGGTTATTGTATGTAAAATTTATCTGTAGAGAAAAAGAAGGGAATACAATAGTGGATAAAAAATTAATTTAGGGAGAAGGCAGGATAATTTCGAAAGTATAAGATGCTTGCCGATGCTTGAAATAGAATTCCAATGAGTGAAATTCTACAGTTCAGAAGTAACAAGCGAACATTTGGCGAATATTTGTAGTTACTAGCTAAGGTTTCTAGAGATTTAAAAGGGCTAATCATATTTTTAAAAGCATGATAAAATAAGTATAGGTATAAGAATGAATAAATAATTAATTAAAAATGAAAAAGAATAAACCTTTAAATGTAATTACTTACAAAATGGCTACACAGGATAGACAACGAACTAACACCACGCTACCCAAGAAACCCAATAAATATGTAAATATACACACTAAAACTAGCAATACTGATAAAATTGCTAACCCTCAATAACGCAGTGAAAATAAAGATAAAAACATTAGAAGAAAGAATAATATTTGGTTATATCCACCCTACAATTGCAATGTAAAAACTAATATTGCTAAAGAATTTTAAATATTTTAGATAACTCTTCCAAGCACACACATAAATACACCACTATTTTAAATAAGAATTCTATTAAAATTGCCTACTCCACAATGCCCAATATAGCACAAACAATCATCACATCTAACAACAAAAAAATGAAATCTGCCCAACAACCAGCACCTACTATGCACCCCACTAATAACTGCAATTGCCAAAAATCTAGAGAATGCCCATTAAACCGTAATTGCATACAAAGTAACGTTATCTATTCCTGTGCTGTTAAACAATACCCCATTTGCAAACTAATACACATATGCAAAATAATACTAACATACAAATTCCCCCTTTTCCCCTCAACTATCCCATCTACAACTCTCTTCATTAAATAGCACCCATCACACTGACCAACAACTACCGCTAACTAATAATGGATCTGATCTAACCCTTCAAGGTGTCTCATCTTCCTTAACCGATAACCCTAACTTAAACTTGGCTCAGGACCCGAGCATACAAACCTGAAGCATTCCCAATACTATAAACACCACAAATACTATAACAGCAACCCCCACAAAATACATACCTATAGTAGTGTAAGTGCTTTCTCCATTAAGACTCGAATCTCTAACCATACCTACTCCTTTAAACACAATAATAATAATACGACTAGCACCTCTCTATCAAACCTTATCAAAAGCTTTAACATTAAACAATCTCCCTACTCCCTAAGTTGGTTTATATTAAAAAAGTCTAACTCCTACACTCCTGGTTCTGCCTTCTGCCAACTATGCACCCTGGAAACTTATATGATAGCTAAAGCACCCAAGAACTTAAATGTTATTAACTCTAAAAATGAGCTCATTTCTAATTGCAATTTAAATACATTAATTTCATTACTCCCTCTGACACTCCTCCTCTCAGCCAATAACTCGTTTTTAGCATCAGACAAATCTCCAAACTATATATCTCGTTAATTTTGTTAAATTCTATTCTTAACTCCCATAATCTCACCAATAAGCCCTCCCAATAAATTATCTTCCCCATTGCACCTAATAAATTTATCTACCCGTAGCACCTATCGTTTATTATGAACTAACATGATTCCTCCTACCACCCACCGATCATTAACCTATCTAATGTTTAGCCATTAATCCCTCCTCTGCAATATAGCTCCATACTATTCTTTTTACTTCATTTCTACCCCAAACTTCTTACTCTTTTCTGTCCGCCATCCTGCCCATAAACTTCTCCATAGCCTCTTAATCTTACTTCCTTCTTATTTCCATGTATCCACCATATCGTCCTTATATGAGCCTCTCGCTAATGGCAATATCTTTCCTCGAAGCTTCCTTTTGTCTTCCTTTTAACTACGATCTTCGGTTTCCCCTCCAAATTGGTCCATATGTCTCCCCCTATAATTCCTATCACATCTCCAACGCACTAACATTAAATGTAAGTATACTTAATTCAATTCAAACCCGCCCCATAATACTTATATTGAAATCAGTTGTTACAAGCGGTTCTACCTTATCCCTTTAATAGTCTCCCCCCCCCCAAATAAAAATTGTAATTGATAGATTGGTTCAGGCTAGTTGCATAACTACACATGTGGGCCTGCCTTAAATAATCTTAATTCCTTTAACTACACGTGGGCCGCTTTCTATCATTCATGAACTCATTTATTCATCTTATCTTATTTTGATTAATTTTACCCTCATCCTCTTTAATCATACTTTTAAACGCTGATGATTAGATCTCGATCTTTGAAAAGCCTTGGCTTAAGGAAAGAATAATAAACACTAGTTTATTACTGAATACACCTTGCATTGAACAATTAAAATTTGAAATAAATTTTGACAAGCGTTACTTGTTATCACTCTTTTTTCTTCTCTCTCTCTCTCTCTCTCTCTCTATATATATATATATATATATATATATATATATGTATATATATATATATATATATATATATATATATATATATATCACTTTTTTTATTTTTTCTTATCTTTCTATTTTTGCTGGAGACGAGCATCCTACTGGATTCCAGACATTCACTGGCTATTTCAGACACTCCAGCCTAGAGATCGGTTAACGATTCTAACCGCCCCTTTAATTGCAGTTGTTTGCAAATCTCTTGCACTCGGTTAACCGGGTATACTCGCCAGATATCTCTTGAAATTCTACTTCATTAGTCCTGTTTCTCCTATAATTACTGGTATGATGGAGATTTTCCTAAGATTCCAGGTTCTTTTTATGTCTTACGTATTTGTATATATGTGTACGTATATATATATATATATATATATATATATATATATATATATATATATATATATATATATATATATATATATATGTGAGTATATATGTATACATATATATGTATATATATATATATATATATTTATATATATATATATATATATATATAGATATATTAGGGTAGGTCGATTTTACACTTTTTTTTAAATATTAAAAAAAGGCACGTTCCGAAAGTTGTATATAGACCTATTAAATACTCATGCAAAAAATTAGATATAAAACTTCAGCGGTTTTTTGAGCGTTTGGTATCAAAGATCGTAGACAAGAATATACTGAAAATTCCTCGTTTTTGCAAGATTTGCTTGAATATTGGTGTGAAAACCAAATAATTTTAGCATTTAAAAGCAGGGAATGTCCTTTTATTTTATAAAAATGATATGAATTAAAGAAATCTTCAAATTGTAAATTTGCCCCCCCCCCCTCATTTTCAGTATCTGCTTTTGTAAACTACCTTTTAACGTTATGAATTAAACAGTAATATTTGAATACCTAAAAAAATGATTTTTTCTGTTATTAGTGAAAATATAACAAGCAAAGAAATAAGGAAAAACCTAACACTATTTTAATGAAGCTTAATATAGAGAGTCAAATTGCTCCATATAAGACCCCTTAGACAAAAATGCTGGTCTCAATTTCTGACTCAAAACTTTGGCTGTAATGTGTTGATGCCTTGCTTCAAAACCATATACAGTTTGTGAAGCTTCTGTTATTAACTTAACTGCCCGTTCCACACCCTGAGAATGTGAGGGCAAATCTGGCAAGTCAAGCTTGGTTCCATTCATCAACGATTCTCGAAGTTCAGATTCAGTAAAATCTTCCGTCATTGGTGGTTCAAAAATGCCGCATAATTTTAAATCTATTAATTGTGTCCAATGTGTGGCATTAAAATTAATAGGTAGTATTCTTTTTAATCTTTTTCTGGTTGACTCCTCACTCCTGAAAGAACAAATTAATTAATTGAATTATTAAAAAATTCCAATCTGTACTGCTTTAATAAATATGGTGAAATTAGATAACATCTTTAAAAATCATTCTATAAATTGGAATAAATAATTGAGTCAGAGATATATGAATAAATATTACTTACCTAATGGCCAAAATTCTTTTTAAAGCTTCTTCTCTTACTTCAATCTCCTCAGATTTAACCATGGAATATAGAAAGTTTTCAGGCAGTAAACAAAATGTATTACCTTGTATATTTCTAAATGTGATATCTTGGATTTCCTGAGGCTTCTCCTTAATCCTCTGGGTCATATTAAAAATGTGCACTTACTGATTGTGGAATTTACTATTTCTTTTAATTTCAAACCAAAAAGTGGCATACACATTTACAATAAAATTTACTACATAGTGTAGTTTTGTTGTGTGCCTTTGTGGGTATGCACCACGAGTCCATACACACATAAGCCTGATGGCCAAAGTTAACCATCTTGCTTGGTTTAAAGGACCAATTTTCCAGGAGGCATATCTAGAGTCAACCTTACCTCTAGAAATACCTACTGTGTATTCATAAAGGAGTCTTTGGTCAGAACTAAGATCATGTATTTCATCAATTTTGGAAAATGATATTTGGGGTAAATCATATCAATCATTTGAGCATAATTTCCCCAGAGGGCTACTGAATGTTGTAGGGCCCTTTGCGCAACCATCTATGTTTTTAAAAAGGGCTCTGAAAGGTAGTTCATTATGATGCAAAGAGCAACCAATTGTGTGAAGAGTTTTAAAACGTTTTTTTTCTAAAATTGCAACCATTCCACCATCGCAACTTGTGTTGGTATTAGTGTTGTCAACAAGTATAGCCTTGATACTGTTCTCACTGTGGAATTCATGCAAAACATCCACCACTGTATCTGCAAGAACAGCACCTGTTGCACCACTATTCGGAAGAACTCTATGTGTCAGATATTTACTTTCACATGGTGTTTCTTTTGTAAAAGTTAAATGGTGTTCTGGTCCCTTAGTTTTTTTCATAATTCTCTGTCTATTTTCATCCACAATTTCCTTATACATCAATGTGTCCTTATCCATTCTCCCATCAACTCCAATCCATATATTTTAGGTGGGGTAAAAACTCCTGGCTGAAATAGTTTTATTTATCTACCTCCAACAAGGTAAGATGTGACACAAGGTCAGGAAAGTGGGATTAGATAACCCTGCGCTATAGAGGTGAGCACTCTGGCCATTAAAAAATTGACTGGGCAGCCCCGTCGGCATTCCCCTGTAGGGGCGCCTCAGACAGTTAGCAATAAACTTACTCCTCCCCAAAGAGGAAAGGCAAAGCCTGGGAGGATGCACCTCCTAGAATTGCACAGGACGGACAAACCCCAATAGACGGGCGTAAATCCAGACCCAAAGGCCCGGACGATACCGGTTTATTTGGTGGGGTAAAAACCCCTGGCTGAACTAGATTTTATTTATCTACCCCCAACAAGGTAAGGTGTGACAAAAGGTCAGGAAAGTGGGATGAGAAAGCCAGTGCTCGAGAGGTGAGCACTCTGGCCATTTAAAAATTGCCTGGGCAGCTTCGTCTGCATTCCCCGGTAGGGCCGCCTCAGACAGTAAGCAATAAACTTACTCCTCCCCAAAGAGGGAATGCAAAACCTGGGAGATGCACCTCCTAGAACTGCACAGGACGGACAAGCCCCAATAGACGGGCGTGAATCCAGACCCAAAGGCCCGGACGATACCGGTTTATTTGGTAGGGGTAAAAACCCCTGGCTGAACTAGTTTTTATTTATCTAACTCCCACAAGGTAAGGTGTGACAAAAGGTCGGGAAAGTGGGATTAGATAAGCCAGCGCTCGACAATTCAATATATATGTGTGATAATTAAACAGACAATCAACACGGGAAGTCAAATTCGCCCGATGAATTTTCAACCGGTGAATACCATAAAAATATCCAATAAATAAAACGCCTATGTAAACAAATAATTATTTATATATAACATTAAATATCATAGTGTTTTATTCCTTTTTAATTTGAATATGTACATTTAATTTCTTAAGAAAAATAATAATAAACTTTAAAATATTTATTATTAAGTAATGTATTACTTTTTTTTGTTAAAACCCGGGTTTAATTTAAGGCGACACATCTGCCGGTGAAATCTCGGCAGTGAGAAAAAATCTCGATTTATTTGATATTAAAGTTGCAATGCTCAAATAAATACACAATTTTAAAGAAAAATATTTCTTGTGGTAACTTTTGACATTATTTGGCAACTTTCTTCGAGTGCGATAATTTACAGTTTCAAAATCGACCTCCCCTAATATATATATACACTTCTATGGGCACGATTATTGGAGTGATATGGCTAGTGTATCCGCTAGCATTGAGGTTCTTTATAATGTGTAGACATCGGAACCGCTATAGCGGTATCTGTAAATTATTTTCATTAATAGGATGCATTTTCGAACGGAATTTCTTGTCTTTGCGCTTTCCTAGTAGTTGTGTTTTCACGGATGGGAATATGTCATGGTTAGTTTTTTAATGATGTTTGAAAACTTTAATGATGGGTTAGCGATGGGTCTAATATGTGTTTTAGTTCCTTGTTTTTATTTTTTCACACGAGCATTATTCTGTTTTCTATTCTACTAGATTAACAGACACAGCCTTTGCTAATTTGAGCAAACTAACCCGAGTGAATTGGGTGATTAAACGGTTAATATGTTTTAATGTAACTGATATATAAGCATGCGACCGGGCGTCATTACTGTGATATGAAAGTTGAACATTAGAAATTGATACATTTGCTTTAATCGACCGATATTTGCTTGTTAAACAGATTTTTTTAAAAACGTCACGAGTATAATTGTGTTAGTTTGTACGAGTAATTTGAACGTGAAACACTAGAACTGTGTGAAACGCCATGAGGTCAGACAGCAAAGCTAAACATCAGAGACTTGATAAGTATAAACAGATGGCGTCGATAAATATGATGACGATCACAAGAATTAATGTGCTGACAAGCAAATATAATGTTCAACGCTAACTTATTCAATTTAAATCGTAGCAAAACATATTTCATGCACGTTAAAAAAATGCGATTAAAAAACAACGTTATTCATGTATATATATATTCAGTGAAAGATTCAAGTGATTTCCATAATAAAATAGTCAGTAAGATATAATAAATATTTGCTTAATCATATTTCAACGAAAGAGGTTAAATTATGTGGAGATAATGTTATTAGTGTAAATACTCTTATTCAATTAAGTTCATTGACATAAATACATGTTATAAAGATCCTAATAAATGGTTGTAACTCTTATTTTTTTAGTCAGAAACCATATTTTTCTCAGAATTACATATTTATTTCAATAGCATATTTGTTGCAATTTCGTATAAACAGAAAAGAACCTAAAATAGTGTCCGTGCAAAACTGGGTCGATACAGATATTATTTCATGACATTATATAAACATGAACAGGCATATGCTTTTTTAAAAACTTTATTTCACGCAAACTATATATATATACTTAAACAAGCGTAATAGATTGTTATTATTATTGAGGCCACATTTATAGGAGGGCGACCATGGTTGTATCTGCGCCAGCAATATGTTTGTTCACGTTATATTTCAATATTAAGGTGTTCATAGGGTCGGGAAAACAAGCATCATTTAGGGAATCCATAAGGCATGTGGTTTTAGAGAAGAAAAAAAGAGCAAATAAAAGTCTTGTATTAAGAGACCTTTACGGCGAAGCGTATGCTAATGTCGCTTGTCGAGTAAGCCGTGAGCATTAACGTTTAAGGTTACAACTGGGTTGAGTTAATCGGGGAACATTCTGTGGAAATTCTTTGAAAAGAAGGGACACAAAGATTAAATAATGCGACGATGCAACTTTAGCTCGATGTTGGCAGACAGTACTGGATATAATATGTGTACAATTCTTTTTTGCAACCAGACTAAGATGAAGAAGGCAGCCAATACGTTGCAGATCTACTCCATGCACGACCGTATGATAGCTCTATAGAGATATAGGATAGTGGCAGACATATAAAGTTTTCAAACAAAATAAAGGGGACACAGTCGTGTTATGTTCTTATAGCAGTTCATGTTTCTTGAGGATGTCAGGTTGAGGATGAACCCTCGAATGACACAGGGTATGAAACCATTTTGATGGTTGTTGAATGTATGGATGTTTGTATTGGAACTATTTATTGCGGTCATACATTTTATGCGTAATTCTACTAGAGACCGAAGGTTAATTTACAAATTATTAGGCAATTGCATCGCTTGTGTAGGCATTTGATGTGTCCTCATCCGAGAATAGAGCAGGGTACACCCATTTCAGAACGATAGTATAGGCGCATCAATCTACCCATGGTTCACGCCCGTATTAATATTGTGTTATTTTGCTTCAATATATATATATATATATATGTATGTATATATATATATATATATATATATATATATATATATATATATATATATATATATGTGTGTGTGTATATATATATATATATGTATATATATATATATATATATATATATATATATACACACAAAGTAATCCAACAACATATATAAGAGTCAACTAATATCTTATAATTAGTGAAACATCCGGATAAAAACTGAAGCTCAATATACTGGATAGAGGATTAATATCATAATATAAAATGAGATAATAAAATAAGGTGCCAATCACATTTTATTAGAATTTTAAGTTCAAGCAAAGTATCTTATCGTCCTTAACTCATGAGTTTTCAAAGATACTTCTTCTCCTCAGATGACATTTACCGCACGTTATTACTGCATGTAATAAAATTACACTTTGAAAATATATAAAAATATATACAAAAATACATAAAAGTATATAACATCAAATATATCAATTCAAAAACATACTTTTTGTTAAATCTATACAATCCATCCAAGTCATACAATTTAAAGACATATTGAGGAAAGATATCCAGGTGGTTGACTGAAAATTGATCCAGGTAATGAGTGACAGTCCAAAAATGAAAACTTGAAAAAATTGAAAAAATTGAAAAAGTTATCCAGTCGTGAGATGCGTCCGCAATTGATGCAGTGAAAAATGCATCCAATGTTTATGTTAATAATTACAACGATAAATAAACCAAATCAAATAAAAAGTTCGTATTTGATTTGGTTTATCTAGTGTGCAGTATATACATTCGTAGATTACGTATAGTAAAATCATGAGTAATTCTGATCAGATATGAGATGGATTAGTTATAGTATACGACAAAGCAAAATATTTTAAATATTCTGATGATAATAGATCACACAAATTACGAGAAGGAAGCCCGATAAACCAGCGATTTTTAGTGTAAGCCTTTGTATAACACAACTCTAATAGCATATTGTTGCGGCGCGAATTTGTTAATAGTATTACAAACATATGTTTTCTCGTATGGGGACGAACACTAAGGAACAAGCCGCGCGTGCGTGGTCCCCCTTTGTATGTAACTCGATGTGGCGAGTGTAAAATGCAATACATTTTCTCAATTTGGGGCATTTTGACCCCCCCCCCTTTGAATATTTATGAGGTCAAGGATACTCATTTGATATCCAGAACTATTGCCTTTACATTTTGGCCAAGTTTCAGAAAAATTGAATGGATGGATCAAACGTTATGAGAGAAAAGGCTATTTTTGCCATTTTGGGGGCTTTTAACCCCCTGGGCTCGCGAACCATATATTTTCCAAGGTCAGCGAAACTAATTTTCTATTAGGAACAATTGCCTCCACATTTTGCCCAGGTTTCAGAGAAATTGAATGGATGGATGAAAAGTTATGGGGCAAAAAATGTCATTTTTTCCAGTTCGGGGCCTTTTGACCGCTTGGCGGGCTAACCAAATTTTTTTTTTAAATCGGAGAATGTCACTTTCTAACCTGACCAAAGTTACAACTTCATGCAAAGTTTAAGAGTAATTCAATGGATGGTTGCGGAGAAAAATCCGGACGGAAGAAGGGGCGGACGTGCCTCAAAACATAAGCGTAATATACTATTTTAAACGTACGTCTAAAGGGGAACCGGTATAATTATTTCAGCATTGATACAAGAGAATTAGATTAGGTCTAGGAAGAGTTTCCTTCATATAATTAAGGTAAAAAAAGAAATGATAGTCTGCTTCAAACACTTTATTGGTAACTAAAGTCGGTACCAGTCTAAGAGGTGTAGCATCCATCAGAACAAATACTAAACTTATTTATTTGCAAAAAATATGAACAAATTACATTCAAAACAAATTAGACACAAGCCCTTCAAAAGTGTGAGTAAATGGGTGTCGTTGGTCTTAATTAATAAACATGTCTATCCTACTATTAACTAGAATGGTCACAGTCACCACAATAGTACATTTACTCATAACCATATATTTGTGTTTGCTTTATTGAACAGGTTGTAAACTTTCAGTCTTTTTAGTTTTTACATACGTTAACCAAACACTTAATTGGTAAATTAAGTCTGTACCATGCATCAGAACACATACTAAACTTTGAATTATTTTCTTGCAGAAAATATGAAAGATTACATTCAAAACAAATTAGACACAAGGTCTTCTAAAGTGTTCTAAAGTAATAAAAATGTATATCCTACTATTAACTGGAATGATCAGTAACCACAGTACAACATTTACTCGTAAGACAAATTAGGCACAAGTCCATCAAAAGTGTGGAGAATTGTGTTCACGGTCATCATTGTTCTAAAGTATGAAAAACATTAATATATATGTTAAATAACTCAGCTAAGACATTTGTTGCTGAGCAAGGTTAGTGGAAGGTTAACATAAAAAAGTAATTTCTTTACGGGTAAGGTAACATTGCCATTTTTTCTTTAATGATATCAATAATTAAACACTGCTTTTAATGTTATCCAGTAAAAGAGACTAGCAAATCAGGCAGCCTCTTTTTACATTGAAATTTAACAAGTTCTAGGCGCTTGATTGTGATAGTGCTCTCTAGGCCTCCTGTATTTTAAAAGTACTAATTATTCTACATAGAGCGGGTATTTAATCAAATAGTGTTCAATTTCCTTGATAGAGCAGGGGTGTTTATATGCACCATTGCACAGGATATAAAAAAACTGATATTTGGGGAGCCGTCATCGTCAAACGTTTGGAAACCAGTCAAAGCTGGAGGTTCGGTAAACAATCCGAGTCTGAGGTTTGGGAAGGAGTCATCCTGAGTTTCTGAGAACGAGTCAGAGCAGGCAGTTCAGGTAGGAGTCAGGTCTTGAGGTTTAAGAAGGAAGCAGAACCTCACGATCAATATCCTAGAGAGAACAGGTGTGTTTAGCTGCAGCATTGCTCGGGATGAAGAAAACGATGTTGGGAAGGAGTCAGAGTTTTGGGGAAAACCAGTCAAAGTTGGATGTTCGGGGAACAGTCAGAGCTCTCAGTACGTAAAAGAGTCAGTCTGAGGTTCAAGATTGAATCGGAGCCGACTCGTAAGGAAGTAGTCAGATCCTACTGGTTCGGGTAGGAGTTCGAGCCGAAGGTGCTGGGAAGGATTCAGAGCCTGATGTACAGGAAGGAATCAAGACCTGGAGTTGAACGCTAATGGTATATTACGGAGTTTGAGTAGTGGAAGGGTCCTCATTATTAGCACTAATATTTATATTCATACAAAATAACGTCTCGATCGGTGAATTTAAAGAAAAAAATATTCTTCCCCATTGATAGCATTAACATTTATTATATTCATATAAAATATTTAATGGGTGACCGGCCTAGGTTATTTTATATAACATACACAACTATGAAATAAGTAAATAGACACCATTATTATAATTAACAATGAAGACTTCTGTCAGAGTCTCCTGATCGACATAGGTTATTTTATCAAACACACACAGACTGGAAGAAGTAAATACACACTCTTATTAACATTAATACTGAAGACAAATATTGTACTTTTAATAGAAATGTTAATATTTTGGTCGAGGGTATGGAGATGTGGTGCAGAGTTTAGGGGAGGTCGGATATACTGTAGACAGGTGAATTGGTAATAAGGTACGTAACATCTTTTGCTCCTGGCAACTGTAGAAGGAGGTAAACCTGACGAGGTCAACGCAGACGAGACACCTTGGCCGAGGGCAACGGGTGTAGTGTCCAATGGGGTGAAGAAGGGCGACTGGAGAATAGTGAACCCCGTGCAACGGTAATAGGTACGTATATAGTATGCGCACCGGGGCGGCGATAGGTACGTATATAATATGTGCACCGGGGCGGCAATAGCTACGTATATAATATGTGCACCGGGGTGGCGATTGATGCCTATATTATATGCGAACCGGGGCAGCGATAGGTACGTATATAGCATGCACACCGGGGCAGCGATAGGTACGTATATTGCATCCGCACCGAGGTGGCGATAGGTACGTATTTAGCATTCGCACTGGGGCAAAAATAGGTATATATTTAGCATTCGCACCGGAGTGAAGATAGGTACGTATATAGTATTTGCACCGGGGCGCAGATAGGTACATTTAAAGTATGCACACCGGGAGGGTGATAGGTATATGTATATATATATATATATATATATATATATATATATATATATATATATATAGCATGTGCACCGTGGCAACGATAGCTACGTATTTAGCATGCGCTCCGGGGCGGTGATAGGTACGTATATAGCACGTGCACCCGGGCGGCGATAGGTGTGTATATAGCACGCGCGCCAGGCGCGGCGATAGGTATGTATATAGTACGCGCACCGGGGCGGTGATAGTTATGTATATTGTATGTGCACCGGGGTGGCGATAGGTACATATATAGTTTGCGCTATGGGGCGGCGATAGGTACATATATAGTATGCGCACTGGAGCGGCAATAGCTACGTATATAATATGCGCATCGGGGCGGAGATAAGTACCTATATATATAAGGCGCAGACAGAGGTAGTACTTTTTATAGAAATATGTCATACTTTTGCCCTGGACAACGAAAGAGGAATGGTGGGGAAGTTGCAACGTTCGCAAAGGGCAAAAGGAGAAAGTACCGGTGAAATGGGGCGACCAGGGAAGGTAGAAAGATAACGAGACGGCTATAGAGAGAGGGAGAGAAATGGAAGTTTGAATATGAAGATGTTACACATGCGATTTTTCTTCAATTATGTGTGTTTATGACCCCGAGCAACGCCGGGTAGCCCTGCTAATAATCGCATATAAAACGAACATTTCTAAATCAATTCTCATGAATTTACATTCTTGAAAAAATATATTTTAAAGTGTATATTGATTAAATAAATACAATTGCCCGATTCGATTATTTGAGAGTAATTCTAATATCAGTATAATCAACACGCATATATATAGTGACAAACACCTGATTATTTTCTTACGAACTATTCAACCAACAGAAATCTAAACAACATTTATATATATATATATATATATATATATATATTATTTACTAATTGTTATCATAACAACACGTATATTAAATGGTATTTTATTAATTACGGTATTTATTCGGCGTCACCTGTGTAAAGCGATATTAATATCGGAAGGTTTTTATAGTTTGCCTTGAAAGAAAAGTTAAAATAAAAGTTGTAATATGGGGCCAAGTAATTACAAACCACGTTTAAAATGGAGATGCTTCAAAGTAAAAATATCATGTTATTAATAACACGTCACTTTAATTTGATTCAAGATAGTGTATGTTGTATCTCTTAACGAGACAATGCTATTTGCTCACTTTCTGAAGTTATATTCCAAATCGTGGCTTAATATTTTTAAACTATTTAAAAAAGACTGTTGACGCTGATTTCCTACTGACAGCTGTAAAATAAAAAAAATTGTTTAAACACACGAACTAATTCATTTAATTAATTTAAAATCTTAAAATACCGATAAAAAGAATAATTAAAATCGTTATCAATTTATATTAATACCTTTTCACTATACTATTCTTTGTTCAATTTTTCTTGTTTTCATGAAAGTAAGCATATCTATTTTTAAATAAATTTATTTTGTTTACTATATATATATATATATATATATATATATATATATATATATATATATATATACATATATATATATGTGTGTGTGTGTATATATGTATATATATGTATATAAAGTTACATTTTGGAACATTATAATTTGGAAAACACCGCCACTGAACATATAAAGGTTTGGAATCGAGAGCTATGATCATCAATGAAAAAAGACAATATTTATATATATATATATATATATATATATATATATATATATATATATATATATATTAATATTTTTTATTATTTTTGTTTTTTATATTTTGGTTTTGGACTTTAATATAATAATATTTTGATTCTTAACGGTCCCAACCACGTGACTCCCTAAATTTTGAAATTTAAATTTATTTTCTTTTTCCTTTTTTTCTTTTCTAGGGTTAAGATCGGAGTCTAACTCTGCCTGAGGAGATCTCACTTTGTAATAGCTGTTGATCGATAACATCGATATGCCAGTGTCGCAGATTTTTTACATGTCTGTGTAAATAGAAATGATTATATATAAAAGCTCTATTGGATATGGAGCACTTTTTATGAACCCGGTTAAAATTCTTTGGATTACTACCCTGTGGATGTGTTACCTGGATTATATATATATATATATACATATATATATATATATATATATATATATATATATATATATATATGCGTTTCGGTCCCGTCTTGAGACACTAACTGGTCTAGCCTCACTGATGAGCTGTGAAACAGCGAAACAGGCTGTATGTGGATGACTATATATATATATATATATATATATATATATATATATATATATATATATATATTAACATATTTTATCACAGACACATTTAATTTACAAATGTCTGCTAAGTTTTCGGATTAATTTTCTTAAATGTCATCGATATAATTGAATTCATATCAGATACTCGAAAACTGAGTGTAATATCTGTATATTCTTAAAAGATCAGCAACATTATTATAAAGAGATGACATCACGTATTCGTCGTACAATCTTCTTGAATTATCTAAACACACAATACGGATGATTGATTATATCAGTTCTATCTTCGACATTTTATCATTTCTCACTTTATTTAGTATGCTTTTTCCATAAATAATTTAGAAAAGCGTTCACATATACGTCTTTGGTTTGGCTTCACGAAAACTTATCAAAGACATGAAAAGCATGCATCCATTTTTTTAGTAGCAAACAAATAGTGATTTAGAAATCAGTAACTGGTTTCATGTTTCTAAATAAGTTGTTCATAATGTTCGGTGTTAGCTAGAGATATGTCATGGCAATGTTTCATTAACAGGTTGCTATATGTATCTTCTGAAGTACCAAAGGTGATGCACACTAAATATCCGGCTACATTGATTGTGTTAAAAGTTGCAAGCAGGGAAGGTCATATCATGCAGCCTTACATTTTGTCACAAAGCTTCATATGCAATGCTGTTGGCACGTTGATTTTTTTAAAAAAAACTGTAGGTAATCCCAGGATTAATATGGAATATGTCTTCAAGCAACAGTTTACAACTTGTCACAAAGCAAGTGTAATCTCAAACAATATGTTTCCCCCTGACTCGCCAGGTGTAAATACTCTGAAATATAACGCGTTGTGCCTTGTTGAGGATAAGTCTAATACAGTATACTTATAATTCAATAACTGCATTATAGGCCGTAGTTTTCTAGGCGGTGCCCCAAATAAATAGAGACAGTTTACTTCCGAGCTGATTAGAACTAGTCATTGCCGAAAAATATAAAAATAATTGAATACTTACTAAATGAATGAGATTTATTTCAATTTGATTTAAACATTTTTTGGTAAGATACTCTTATTAATTTAATGTTTCTATCAAAATGTTGCTACCGCAATGATTCAAGTCAATTATTTTGTATGGTTTGTCAATATGCGTTTCTTACCATCGTTTTCAATAGTTTGTACTTTTTCATGTGCCTCAACATCTACCCGTATAAAGTCATCGATATGGGATATCAGAGTAATGTTTTCCTTTAAGGCGTCAATCAAAGATCATTGACTCCCACGTTTACAGGGAGTTCATCATCGGACACACATATGTGTAACATCGGATTTATTTCGTATTTTCGAAATTAAAATGATCTGTTACATTTTTCACGTAAATAGTAGACGTGGTATTCACACAAAACTTCTTATTTGTGGGAATTGTTATGGTCTTTAAATATACATCTTTTTTTAAATTATAGAATGACTGAATATATTAGCAAATTGGTATTCAGCAAACTTTTTCTTATATTACAAATCTTTTTTTTTCTGTTACTTTATACTATATACTGTTGTCTGGATAGCATGCACGCCTTCAGTGTCGGCCAACTTAGTTTATTTGTAGCTTCTTAATTGTATGGCATCTTATTAAATGGCTCATTTCTACAGTTTGCTAATATTTTAGGGAACACAATTATTTAATTTGAATGAAATCGATTTGGACTCTAATGATCGAATGTTCTATCAAGTAGTCATTGACTTAGCAATTATGCATTATCTTTAACATTTCTGACTATTGAATATGTCGTGTGTGTGTCTGCCTACATGCTAATCTATTTCCATGACTATCGCAAGAAATTGCGTAACCCGTTAGCACTGCTATTCTCGTTTAGCCTGATATAAAGCACACACTATTTATCAATTTAGTTACTTATATATAAGTGTAATACAAAAATTCCCATAGATGTTATGGTGTATGAAATGTTATAGTACATCAATCGGTGTAATAAATATAATACATTCTCCTTAAAGTTTACGAATACATTTTTTATAATTAGACTGGCATATGCACATATTTTTCTAATATAAACACTATATATATATATATATATATATATATATATATATATATATGTATACACATATATATATATATATATATACATATATATACACATATATATGCATATATATGTATACTTATATACATATCCATATACCATATATACATATACATATACACACAATATATATACATATATATACATATATATATATATACATATATATACATATATATGCACATATATATATACATATACATACATATATGCATACACATATACATATAATCATATATATATATACATATATATACTTATATATATACACATATGTATACATATATACATATATATGTATGTATACATATATATATACATATATATATATGTATATATGCATATATATACATATATATATATGTATATATGTATATATACACATATACATACATATATGTATATATATATATATATATATATATATATATATATATATATATATATACACTTTTATAAACCCGGTTTGATTCCCTTTGGATTTCTACTCTGTGGATTTTTACCCTACCTGGATTATATATATATACACATATATATACATATATATATATATATATACATATATTTATATATATATGCATATACATATATAGACATATATACATATATGTATATATACATATATATGTATATATACTAACACATATATATCTATATATATATATATATACATATATACATATATATATACACATATATATATGAGCATATATATATATATATATATAATGTTGGTGACCTTTGTTTACAAGTGTTCGGTAACAAAACCACGTGAGTCTGTATTGTGCTTACTTAATAGTGCTCAAAAATAAGAACAGATACACATACTGGGTATATTTAAATCAGTCTACATATTTGTATACATGTTTCAGCCATATGTTTATATTTGGTAGTTTTTTTTCCAAACCGAGGCATCTGTATGAACACGAAGAAAGACATGTATTATCTATAAATGCAAAATCTCAGCGACCACGTGACTTTGATAAATTGATTTTTTTTTATTGAAAGCTAATTTGTTTAATTATTGTGTGATATTATTCTGAGTTCTGTTAGCATTATATATTTCCCCGTGTGGATCATTTAGATAATATTTCAGCCCGTAGTGGTTTAACTTAACTAAGCACGCCCACATAATATTATATGTCTGTAGCTATATGTTAGTGTGTATCAACACACCCACACAACCTGCAATTTGTGTTTGAATCTAGTGTCAACGCAAGTTAAAAAAAATAATTACCTGTCTATTCGGTAACAACACGAGAGTATTGAATTAGTAATCAGATCACATGTGTCTTTTAGCAACAGCGTCAGTTTTCAGCTTGAAACTTATCGTACTAGTAGCTGATGCTTCTAGAAGAAAAGTGAGTTCAGAAAAGCAACTCAGCAGATTAGATACAAGCGCTTTCTAATGTATCGCAAAAACACTTCTTGAAAAAGTGGTGTATCGCAAGAACTTTAATTTCTTTTATAATTTTCTTCGCACAAAGTACATGTCAATGTGAACAATGATTTTACATTAACGTCATTTTCTATGTAGCAATTACATTACAGTGCCCTGCGAAATATGAGTTAGTAGTAACGGATCAACACTATGCGTGATCTATCAGGAAAACAGCTATTAGAAGAGTGTGTTATCATGTAGCGTAGTAATTCTGAAGTAAAGAACTGTTTTGTTAATTAAAGTTTAACTTGAAATATTTTAGTTCGAATTGTTTACTTTACATATCCTCTGCTTTGTCATAATAATGCACGAACACAATACCGTTATCTCATGACGAAAAACCTAATGCAACAAATATAAGCAGATATCCCAAGCCAAACGGAAATAACTAATAAGTTAATCTATCCACTACACTTTTAGTAGCAAATTTAATAATAATAAAAACAACAAGGAAAATGAACCACTTAAAACAAACATAATTAATAGGTTCTCCTGCCTAATTAAAGAAACGTATTTTCTATTCCGAACCAGGAACATTTAATTAATACGTTGATCTCAAACTGAAATTTCGTCTGAACGTCTCAACTAAAACCTATCCGTCGCAAGTTCAATAAAACTTCACGCAACATGATCTATGAAAACTTCAATCAGTGCTAATCCAAAATCTTCGAGGCTTCGTCACCAGAATTATACAAAAAAATAACTACAGTAAATGAGTAAAACTTCTCGAATTAATTCTTATTAAACCAGCATTGAAAATCGACACGTAAGAAATTAATTCCAATACGAGTTCACACACGTAGTTATGGCTAAATCATCAGTGCACGTCGTGCTAGTGAATGTAACCATTTTGTACACGACAAAGTAGTTTGCCTGAACTTTGGGAAAACACAAATGTTCACCGATAACCATGCGAAAAATGTTGTGGTATGTTAATACAAAGACAGAGTTGTTGTAAAATACATTGCCAACTGTGTTGGTAACACCGGAAGTGTTCGCGCATTACAACGTTAGTTAAATAGAGATATGTGTGAAAACCTGTCACAGTGTCGCTCGGTTTAATTTTGGTAAAACATTTTTGAATAAAAGAATGTATTAAGCTAACTAGTAGTATCAGGTGTTGAACTACATGTGACACTTTTATTTTAAATTATGTACGCCATAGTTGGCACAGGTGATGTGAGTGTTTCCCCTGAGAAAACAAAGTGTCAACATTAGGAGGTAGACGAGACTCTATTATCGTATGCATATTTTAACCCCAGAGAACTGGATAATTAATTACAATAAGATCGATGAAAAAGCCTGAAAGAATTTATATATATATATATATATATATATATAGCATATTAATTCTTGAAAATCAATGTCAAGGGCAGGCTGTATATATATATATATATATATATATATATATATATATATATATATATATATATATATATATATATAGCATATTAATTCTTGAAAATCAACAACTATCAAAACACATTCCTTATTTTCTACAGCGTTTTACTTAACAAGAATACTATTATCCAGAATATATGTTAATATGAGTTATAGAATGGTTTCAGAAGAAAAGGTTACAATTTTCTTATGACCGTCATTAAGTCCTGAGTCGAATAATGTCGAGGCTATATTAAGTAAAATCTCTATAGTATAACAAAATCAGGATGTATAAGTGTAAACATTGAAGACTAGAACACCTTTAAAAAAGTATTTCGGCAAGGTAAAAATATAATATATTAAGGTATTGCTTATTACTTTAGAAAAAGGCAACGACGTGCAATACTGTACTTTGACAGGGGTGCGTGCTCTCTTTCATTTAGTCTGACATAACATGAATTCAGTGATATACTGCTCGATATTATATATTCAATAACTGAATGAATTATTAGACAAGTTGTATTGCAATAGTCATCTGTATAATAATGTATTTGATAATGAATATGCGTATTTTTACTTAAATTGTTAATCTGTTAAGGGTTATATTTAAAATATTTACATAGAGTACAGTTTCATAAATTAATTGCTATAACCTGAAGTAACCAATTATTTTCATCTATTATATTATTTTGAATTTAACTAAATATATATATATATATATATATATATATATATATATATATATATATAGTAGAGAATGGTAGTTTGCTTGAAGCATTGCTGGGTATAGTAGTAGTAAGTTTTTGAAAGGCTGTGGGCAATGCAATTCCGGGTAAGATGCAAGTTGAAAGGAAAGGAACAAAAACAATAAAAATAAATCGAATACGATATAAGACTTACTATTTATTTTTCCTTTTTTTTTTTCTTTTATTTATTTATTTTTTTTTTCTTACATAACAGCAAGAGTGTTTTAGCTGTTCGTGTGATGTCCGGGTGATTAAAAATCACTATTTGATATTTCGGGAAAAGACATCCCTTTTTCAAAAATAATTAGACCAGAAGAAGAATAATATTTTATTCTTCTCCGACTGTGTAGAGAATAATACAAAACAAAATGGCTGCCAGATATAGACCGCAGCAAAAAAGCAGTTTCACAGGAAATATAAATTAAGTTAAGTTTTATTTTAATATTATGTTAAATATATGATTGGTGTTTAGAATATTAGTGTAATGTTGGTTAGGTGTATGGTGTTCGATAAACTGTTAGTTTTGATAATATATATATATCATTTTTTTATTTTATTTTTTTTTTATATTTGAATATTTACTTTGTTTTATCTTCGTATTTTTTATTTTGTTTATCTTTCTATCGTAATTTAAGAATTTTAATATAAAGTAAAGTAATTAGTCTCATATTTTAAATATTCTAGATCTATCTACTTATCGATTTCGATTATCATATATTAAAGAAGTGTTATTAATTATTAATTGTGAGTTTCGTCAAATTAGATTAACGAATTAACTTATTAACTTGATATATTTATTATACGATAAAGGGGAGTAACTCTGGATTTTTAAAAATATTTTTTTTATAATTAATTTTTTAATTTTTTTTTTTTTTTTTTTAATTTTTTTTGGTGGAGATCTGTATAACAATATTAGTATATATATACAACATATATACACATAATGCGTATATACATATATATATATATACATATCTATGTATTATTGTTTGTTTAATTGTTTATCTATATATATTCATCAATTTCTTTACATATTTGTTTGTTTGTTTTTTTTTGTTTTTTTTTGTTTTTTTGTTTTTTTTTATTTATTTATTTATTTATTTTTTATTACTATTATTTACTTGTTTAATTTATTTTATGAATTATTTATTTAATATTTGCATGTTATTTGTATACATTCTATATGTGTTTGGATTTATTAATTAATAATGCTAGGTTATGGAGTGACTTATTTTGGTGGGTTAGAAGAGTATGCTGAATATGGTTTTTGGTTTGTGGTTGAAAGTGTGTAAGGATGGAAGTTCATATGGGGAGGGGCCTGTTTGATTGTTTGGGTGTGTGGTGAGTTTATTATGGGAGGTGAGTAATGAGTGAAGTGGTGGAAACGGACTCTGTTAAGTGTTAGATATGGGGGTTGGTTGGTGGATGGGGGTAGATATTATAGAATGAAAGGTGAGTAGAGCTCGTGACGTTGATTGAGTGAGGGGTTTAATCTGGAGATGAGGATTGATTCTGTGATTCTAAGGTCACCAATGTTTCTGACAGACGCTAAGATGGAGACGTGAATATCGCGCTGAGTGTTTGGGCAAATCTCTATGTGTTTGTGGAAAGAGGATATACGGGTATTCAAGTGCTCTTTTATGCGCAAGTGTAGCGGTCTTGTAGTGTTGCCGATGTAAAATTTTTTGCATTTATTACACTGTAGTTTGTAAACACAGTTAGTGTGAAGGCACAGACCTGTGTTGGAGATAGGGCAATTGGCCAGGGAGCAGGGTTCGGGTGTGTGGTTAGTGTGTTTATTAGATAGATGTTGGCGTAAGGAGGTGCCAGTATGTGTTAGTTGTATGTTAAGGTTTTCCTTATGTATTGCCTTGCGGATGGAGGTGGTGATCTTATCGCTGAAGAAAGGGAGTTTTAAGAAGCATGTGTTAGCGAGGGTGCGGTGTCCACGTAGACACCGCACCCTCGCTAACACATGCTTCTTAAAACTCCCTTTCTTCAGCGATAAGATCACCACCTCCATCCGCAAGGCAATACATAAGGAAAACCTTAACATACAACTAACACATACTGGCACCTCCTTACGCCAACATCTATCTAATAAACACACTAACCACACACCCGAACCCTGCTCCCTGGCCAATTGCCCTATCTCCAACACAGGTCTGTGCCTTCGCACTAACTGTGTTTACAAACTACAGTGTAATAAATGCAAAAAATTTTACATCGGCAACACTACAAGACCGCTACACTTGCGCATAAAAGAGCACTTGAATACCCGTATATCCTCTTTCCACAAACACATAGAGATTTGCCCAAACACTCAGCGCGATATTCACGTCTCCATCTTAGCGTCTGTCAGAAACATTGGTGACCTTAGAATCACAGAATCAATCCTCATCTCCAGATTAAACCCCTCACTCAATCAACGTCACGAGCTCTACTCACCTTTCATTCTATAATATCTACCCCCATCCACCAACCAACCCCCATATCTAACACTTAACAGAGTCCGTTTCCACCACTTCACTCATTACTCACCTCCCATAATAAACTCACCACACACCCAAACAATCAAACAGGCCCCTCCCCATATGAACTTCCATCCTTACACACTTTCAACCACAAACCAAAAACCATATTCAGCATACTCTTCTAACCCACCAAAATAAGTCACTCCATAACCTAGCATTATTAATTAATAAATCCAAACACATATAGAATGTATACAAATAACATGCAAATATTAAATAAATAATTCATAAAATAAATTAAACAAGTAAATAATAGTAATAAAAAATAAATAAATAAATAAATAAAAAAAAACAAAAAAACAAAAAAAAACAAAAAAAAACAAACAAACAAATATGTAAAGAAATTGATGAATATATATAGATAAACAATTAAACAAACAATAATACATAGATATGTATATATATATATGTATATATGCATTATGTGTATATATGTTGTATATATATACTAATATTGTTATACAGATCTCCACCAAAAAAAATTTAAAAAAAAAAAAAAAAATTAAAAAATTAATTATAAAAAAAATATTTTTAAAAATCCAGAGTTACTCCCCTTTATCGTATAATTAATATATCAAGTTAATAAGTTAATTCGTTAATCTAATTTGACGAAACTCACAATTAATAATTAATAACACTTCTTTAATATATGATAATCGAAATCGATAAGTAGATAGATCTAGAATATTTAAAATATGAGACTAATTACTTTACTTTATATTAAAATTCTTAAATTACGATAGAAAGATAAACAAAATAAAAAATACGAAGATAAAACAAAGTAAATATTCAAATATAAAAAAAAAATAAAATAAAAAAATGATATATATATATTATCAAAACTAACAGTTTATCGAACACCATACACCTAACCAACATTACACTAATATTCTAAACACCAATCATATATTTAACATAATATTAAAATAAAACTTAACTTAATTTATATTTCCTGTGAAACTGCTTTTTTGCTGCGGTCTATATCTGGCAGCCATTTTGTTTTGTATTATTCTCTACACAGTCGGAGAAGAATAAAATATTATTCTTCTTCTGGTCTAATTATTTTTGAAAAAGGGATGTCTTTTCCCGAAATATCAAATAGTGATTTTTAATCACCCGGACATCACACGAACAGCTAAAACACTCTTGCTGTTATGTAAGAAAAAAAAAAATAAATAAATAAAAGGAAAAAAAAAGGAAAAATAAATAGTAAGTCTTATATCGTATTCGATTTATTTTTATTGTTTTTGTTCCTTTCCTTTCAACTTGCATCTTACCCGGAATTGCATTGCCCACAGCCTTTCAAAAACTTACTACTATATATATATATATATCTGTGTGTGTGTGTGTGTATATATAGGGGTTAACGCTCTTGACTGCGAATCAGTGGCGATTTGTGATCGGAGTTCGAGCCCGGCGACCGTTGAGAATTAACTTCCTGCACTCAAGATTGTGTTAGCATAAAACATCGATGTTTGTAGGTAATAAATAATTAATATTTATTTATAAATATAATAATAAGCCCCCTTCCCTAAAAGGCGGGAACTCTGAGTGAGTTTAATAACAAGCAGTGCAAATAGCTTCATGCAAGTCCAAAAACACAGTTAGTTGATTACTTTAAACTGCTCGTGTAAATTAGCCGCCGACTCGCTATTTACAAAGTTAAAATTTCTCCTTAATTATTAGCTAATTCCCTATTACCGAGGGGTTAACGCTCTTGACTGCGAATCAGTGGCGATTTGTGATCGGAGTTCGAGCCCGCCGACCGTTTAGAATTACCTTCCTGCACTGAAGATTGAGTTAGCATGTAACATCGATGTCTGTAGGTAATAAATATTATATATATATATATATATATATGTGTGTGTGTGTGTGTTCTTTTTAGAGGCTCTCATCATCGTCTATCCTCTCATTTTGTAAGCCTTATTAGAAAGCACATCTTCATAGCAAATGGTGCACATTCAGCAGGCAAAACTGCTCTGATGCTGTACAAACTGTTGAATAAAGACAGTTGGTGGTTCTATCACGCTGTTTAAAACATATAATCTTCACTGGTTGGCCATGCTTAATTTTTAAATTGAATTGCTTGCGTGAAACTCGGAGAGTAGACTGACTTCTTGATTTAATCATTTCTTACATTAATAGAATTAATATTCGTTACGGACGCTAACTATAAAAAAAAACACTTCATCAGTGAGAACGTGCTGACAATACGTAGAAAATTAAAATGACAAATTGATTTTCTCAGGTTATGCGTTATGTTATCTGTTCATGGTGTACATCGAATAAACGTTTACCGGGAAAGATCAACAGGTGGTTTATTTACAGGCGTATCTAGACATGATAGGGACATATACTACAATAAGGTAAACATATAATTTGGTGGGTCGATATTTTTTCTAAAATTTCTACAAAACACTTTATATTTTGGAAATTCTACAATTTCCAACATCGAGGCCCCACTTTCAGTCGTTACTATATGAAGTGTAATGCCCAGTGCATATTGTAAACATCTCTCACAAATTCTCTAAATGCACAATGTTTACAGGAACAAATATTGTTGAGATTCACTATCAATTCCGTATAAGTATCGGGTAAAACTCTGCATTTAATTGTGACGAAGTCAATTTACAACGTAGAAACTATATGGCATTAATGTATAATAACCGGAAGATAGTTAAACAACTATACCTCACATTCAACATAGTTCAATGTGTGAATAGATAGGAAACTGCTGGTTTGAATTGAGTAAGACAAAACTCATTCTACCATGTAAACGCGAATATGTGATGATTTCACGTGTATTCTTTTGGGTGTGGTACAGAAATTTGCGACTGCTTCATTTTAATAAAAACAAGGCTAAATTAAAGAAAAGATAGTCAAACATATTTTTAACAATTATATGTATATATATATATATATATATGAATATATATGTATATATATATATATATACATAAATATGTATATATATATATATATATGTATAGGTATATATGTATATGTGTATATGTATATCCATATATATATATATATATATATATATATATATATAAATGTGTATATACATATGTGCATATATATATATATATATATATATATATATATATATATAAATGCATATATATACATATGTGCATATATATATATATAAATGCATATATATACATATGTGCATATATATATATATATATATATATATATATATACATGCATATATATACATATGTGCATATATATATATATATATATATATATATATATATATATATATATATGTATATGCCTAGTCAATCAGTTCATCTCAACATAAAAATTCGGAAACTCCTAATTGTGTTTATATAAATGTGCGCTATAGTGTATACAGCTGTTATTAGCAATACCCTTTTTTATAAATACAGACATTATTCAGTAACATATATGTGTGGCATATACGAATCGCACCCATGGATAGTCGAACCTTTTTTAGGCACACATGTTTACCTTACGGTTGCATTATACAGAATATATAAACGGTAACGGCTCACTGTAGCCTAGGATCAATTAATTCAATTCTAGTTTTCTTTTTCTTTTTAACATTTTATAGGTTATATAAAAGTATGAACACTACATTGTTCTTTCAATAAATATCAGATTAATAAAATATTCTAATAATAAGGTGTTTAAGACATGTGTCGGGGAGAAACGCATACACGCACCTAACACGGCAAGGCCTACGTCAGCCTTAATAACTTTTATTTATCCTGTAATATGGATAATTTCTTTTACATTAGTTGTGTTTTTCACAGAAATAAATAACATATCTGATCACTTCCTATTTTATGCAGCAGCTAAGTTTTCTTCAAAAGATACCTTTGATTACAGTATTACCTTATCTTTTCAATTCTTCACACCACATGCCGATATCTGGTCGGTGCCCACATTATACCAACGAAAACACACAAACATTTTCCAGATCTACGCTTAACGTCGAGTTTCCAGTCTATCTGGTATGAATTCTGTAGTTGTTATATGTCAACATATTACTTTTCTGCCCGCTTTGTGGAATTCTATCTCCTTCATTTTTTAATTCTGTGTTATTCTCCATCATTAAATTGCTTTTTTGTTGCTTGGTAAATTCTTCAAACATTGCAATGACCTGATTGTGACGCCGCGCATTTTTGTTTCCAGATCACAGTTTGAGAATATGCTTTAGCGTTCACGTCTTCCCGCATTGACATAACTAATTACCACACACCTTAAACGAACAAAATTGGCATCATACGTCGATGTAATCTAGAACGATGTTTTTGCCCGCTCTTAACCTCATATGTCTTTCTCTAAAACACACTTCTCTCCCTTTAAACACTATCCATTTTTAACAGAATTCAACAAGATAAAAATATTGGTTCTCTTGAATATCTTTCTTAATTTCTCGAAATACAACATTCCTCTTGTATTTTACTTTACTCTTGTAAAACGCTTAAAAGTTTTATAATATTTTTTTTACTATCCTGCACTTCTCCAAAAATAGGCAAACATTTTAACTTTGCTAATGCCTGATCTACAGCAGTTCCTTCTCTCCATTAATCCCGGTTTTTACTTCAGATGCATGAAGTGATTTTTGCACTGTACGCATGTTTGCATACTTATATTCTTCTACAATAAATGCGATAGGCAGACATAGCTGATTCCATACATTTTCATAAATATATTAAAGTCTATTATATTCTTTTAATTAGGGGCAATAGTATCACATACATCTTTAAAGTAAACATCATTCTTAGGTACAAAGCATAATGTAAACATTAACATTTGAATTTCTAAGGTAGATCACTTATTTATATAGTTTTTAATATCTCTGCAATTAGGATCTGTATTTCATGTACCTGACTTCTGTCATGTAATCTACCCCTGTACCTTATTCACAAATTCTACACTAGACCAGATCCGGCTGTCTGAAGATACTGAATTTCTGACTAAAATGCAGTAACGATTAATGTCATCTTTATTTGCTTTCCATTTGCAAAACTCAATCATGGTCTGCAAGCCCCAAAACAAACAACGACAATCGTCTTCTACAAACAATCTAATAAAACACCATAAATACATATTGGAAGATATATAGAACTTAAATCATAAACTGTTGAACTAAAATGACCGGATTCGGAATTAAATAACCCGAAAGGGATCTATATGCTTTAAAACAAAACAACCAAACGCAACACAATGAATAAATATGTGGAGCTATATAAAACTTAAAGCTTAAACAGTTTTACCAAAATGGCCAGAGTCGACATTAAATAACCCGGAAAGTGTTGATATGCCGTATAACAAAACAAGAAACCATTTTAACTTGATCTTCCGTAACAATTGGTATACTAGCACCTCCTATCTTACACCGAACCTGTTTTCTTTGCGTTTTACGTATGTAACACGTCTGGGTGTATTCGCTTTACACTTCATTCATGACATCGGACACAATTAATCAAATCGAATAAGAAAACACACTCTATTAAACACATTTAGATTAAACTGGCACACCATTTATTGAAGATCGAAGTAGTATATCTACTAGTTTACTTTTAATATCATGGTCATAACAAGTACAAACACGATGACAGAAATCGGGAGTGCAGTGTTGATCTGCTCAACGTGTTGCTGTCCCGCTGCCATGATCAGTAAAGCTAATGGTCGTGTTGTGAGGAAAATACATAATAAATAATACTGTAATTAACAGTGCCTTGGAAATAAATATTTCCTGATGCAGATAATAGGAAATATATCACATGCTAAGAGTATGTACAGGAGTTTCAAGAAAAAAATAGACGGTTGAATGTCAGCATTTGGCCATTGGGGCGTGTTGAAATATAGAACGAACAGTTAAACACCTATTTCGACATTGCTTTTGCTGTAACAACTTAGCATTTAAAGAAAATTCATGAGAAAGCATCTTATTGAGTATGGCTAATAAGAAATGGTACGAACTTGCATAATAGGTTAATTATGGATGGTGGCAAGATAAATAAAGGTGATAGAACTGACGCCATATGCAGGATAGTTTAATGATTAAAGTTAGTATGATGTCACAGTGCAATTAAAATCAGTTGTTCATAGTGTTGATGGCTGTAAGAGTGTATGTAGCTTAATGGTATTTATGGGCAGATGCATCAGTGCTACATAATAATATCGTGAAAGACGGGTCACGGCACTTAAAAAATCGGTCGAGGAATATGAGGCAACAACTGAGAAGTTTTACCCCTGTATGATTGTGTAGTTCTTGATCTTGTAGGAGAACTGTCAGCTGCGAAGCAAGAAAAGGTCGTGTAATTAACTTTTTTCACGGTGAATTATCAAAAGCTTGTGTTATTTTTTAGAACTAAATTATAAAACAAATAGTAGAATGAAATGCATCTTAACTACTATTATTCTAAACAATATTTTAAAATAAACGCATTGGTAATACTTATTTTATGTTTTCATGTGTTAAGGTGTGTATATAGCATATATGGACGAAAAGTGTTTGGTCATTATTGAAAATTGTCTATTTTTTATGAATTTACCTAGCCAATATAATATAAAAACAATGGAGCTAACAATGTCTTCGAATTTCAGAAAAATACTTAAAAACATGAAGTGCCTGGACCGCATGATATATCATTACATTTTAAAATATGAATGACTCTACTTGATATATTAAGCGTGTGCATATGCTGGTCTCTTGGCGTCTTAAATACGAGTTTAAACTACACATTTTGGTTAGGGATGAATGTTTGGGTTTATCGAGTGTAGATAACCATTATTAGTTGATGTTGATCACTCATACATTCCGAAGTTCAATATCTGTCAATGACATATATATATATATATATATATATATATATATATATATATATATATATATGTATATATATATATATATATATATGTATATATATATATATATATATATATGTATATATATATATAAATATATATATATATATGTATCTATGTATATATATAGGTATATATATACATATATATATATATATATATATAGGTATATATATACATATATACATATATATGTATATATATATACATATATATATATATGTATATATATATACATATATATATATATATATATATATATATATATATATATATATATATACATGTCTATGTTGTTCATAGACTATTTAATCACAGAATATACTACCGTAACAAATGTCACAACATATAACTACATTTTTTTTCTATGGGCACTGATCCGATGTAGCAAATTCTGAGTCTGCACAGAAAAGTATGAGGATAAAAATATGTGTTACATTAGAGCTAATTTGTTTAAATAACCGACATGCACTTCAATATATTGATGTAGATTGTCACATCATTATAATTTTTAGCTAACCCTCTGTAGGCATTCATCTTTTTAAAAAGAGAAAAACTCATACTGTTCAGTAAATACACTATGGAAATACAATATCGATATGCATATGCTATTTTTATAATATTGCAGCCGATTGCCTTAACATTGCTTTATTATCATTATTTCGTATTTCAGTAAATGTCAATTGTCTACCCATATATATGTCAGTAAACTTATAAGCACAGTTCTAATGATAAAGATCGCATTTTTTTAATATTGCCTTATAAACGTGTACATATTTAGAAGATCCATTATTTAAAAATGCCCATCATTGTGAAATATGTCATTACAATTCTTAAATGTTCAATTAAGAGAAAGTAATTATTTTCTATAGTGAAGTAGCACATCTTATTTTACGAATCGTTTCCTGTGACAGTATTCGTTTGATTCGTAGGCAACTTGACTTCATCTGAATTCGATATCGCTATTTGTTTTCACTTGTGTCCCACAACCGTGTAACGTCCTTTCAGGCTTGAATTGTTTCCTTCTTATTTGTCCAACACATTTCTGGCTTGATTAGGTACAACACAGAATAAAGTGGCCAAGGGTTTGGAAAAGTAATGCTTGTTTTATTTCTACTTCGATGATTTCAGAAAGTGTTACTTTGTCTTCTTTAAAATAGTAACTAATATTTCGCTCCAATGAGAGTGAAATAATCGCAGCCTTTCGAAAAGTGTTAAGGCAAAGAAAACAGAACTAGAAAAAAAACACAGTTTTAGAAAGAAATATTCAAAGGTAAATGTTTATACGAAGGAGATTAAAGATAGATTCAACCGTTAAAAACAATCTAAATTGTTGATTTGATTTAATCGGAGAGGTTTCGCCTGTGAAACCTTGAACACGCATCTGTTTGATCTGTTGAAGACATTACGCAAATGTCAAACTCACAGATGTATACACACGCATATGAGAATATCCATCGAAAATAACATCTAAAACTAACTTTTCAAAAGTATAGTATATATACGTACTATATGTTATACTACTATATTTCCCTCATATATAAAGTAATAGCGCAAGAAATGTAGATCGGTACAGTTACCATAGGCACTGTGTTGAACATAATTTTTCTGTCTCTTAAGTTAGTAACATTTGGCATACTATTGATATTGTATTTAGCTGATGTATACACTCGTTGGAATATTGTATTAAAGCATACATATTATATCCTGTGCTTTTTGTAACAATACGAGAATGTAAGAAGACGGAGAGACTAACGTAAACATGTATACCACCTCATCTCACTGAAAATTATGTAATATCCAAAACTATATTAGACGTAAGTGTTTGCACTCTTTTCAAATCATTTGATTATAAGCATGAGTAATCTTAGTAGCCATGGTGGTAGCAAGCATAATGTATCTTTGGATACATGTGAAACCTACAGTTTATAAACATCAGTCGGGTTTCAAAGTATAATAAATATTAAATCATATCATCTAAAACATCTCAAAGTTTGTTTTTTTTCTTCTGGAATAACCTCCGATGTGTAATAACAAAAATACTGCAATTTGTTGTTATAAATTAGTGAGAATAATTTAATTCCAAAATAAGCATTAACATCCGTTATCGTCACTATTTTCAGACATTTCATCATAAAAAGAGAGGCGTTTTATAGTTATAATAGT
Organism: Sepiola atlantica; assembly: GCA_963556195.1. Classification (NCBI taxonomy): domain Eukaryota; kingdom Metazoa; phylum Mollusca; class Cephalopoda; order Sepiida; family Sepiolidae; genus Sepiola; species Sepiola atlantica. The sequence continues at coordinate 169,774,908 of OY744515.1, read as the reverse complement.
AGAACAACCATTAGTGTCGTATGTGATATGGATGATTCATTATGTATATACAGTTTAGTCTGTGTTAAAGCAACAATAAGTGTTACATGAATTGTCTGATTTGGGAAATAGGAAAACGAACAATTGAGATATATGAATGCAACATTCACATAAAAGTTAAACACTACGAAGGAACCGCTAAGAGAGTTCAGTGTATTGTTTCATAATTTTTTCAAATAAAACATCATCAGTCATGCCTTGTGAAGTATTATAATTATGCAGTCAATATATTCAAAATATAAACCTATGGATATATAGTTTAATTATTTGGACTATTTTATATATGTATAAAAGTATATGCAAGGTATGTACATTTCGAAACAAATCGCAGTTGAAACACGTATGCGCATATGTCACTAAAAATGGATGTATGAATAAAGCTGTACATGTTATGTTGGAGTTTCATTGGATTAACACATAAGAAATACAAATAATACATGTACCCTGTATATATATATATATATATATATATATATATATATATATACTTTTTAACATAATTCCACCAAACAAGACAAGCCGCTACTGTAAACGTAAGGGGCTAATAAGAGCCACGGTGTAGGTTTAGTGTGCCATATTAAGTTGGCAGATTTGTAGCGAGATGTATGTTAACTTTAGTTTAAAACCTCTGCTTGTCGGTACAGTCCGAGAAACAGAGAGAATGGAGAGAGTTCCAGATGCCAAAAGCTCCAAGAAAGAAGCTATTGGAGAAGAGCATCTATGTACCTCCACAGTGAATTGATGGGATTTAGCTGATTGTTGAGTTAGTCTAGTGTGTTTAGGTCGAAAGGGAACAAGAGAATCTAGTTCATCGGAGCGCAATCCATTGAAGTATTCGTAAAACAAGCACACGGATGCAACAATGCGGTGACGGCACAGGAGCTGGAGCTTGATAGATAGTCAGGGACTTATTAAGTCGGCGACTCGTTTTTTGACCTTGTCTAAGAGGGAGGGGCAAGTGGATTATGCACCAGCCGAGATGTGGCAACAATACTGTATTCATGAACAGATGGTGGCTTTGTATTGATTTACTCCTATCCAGGAGTTAGGCACAAGGCAGTTTTTATGTTACTCCCACAAGTAAGATGTTACCCAAGGTCGGGTCGGAAAAGTGGGGTTTAAAAATTGTCTGGGCAGCCCCGTCGGCATTCCCCGGTAGGGGCGACTCAGGCAGTAAGCAATAAACTTACTCCTCCCCAAAGACAGGAGGCAAAGCCTGGGAAGGTGGACCTCCCAGAACTGCACAGGACATACCCATTGACTGGCGTAAATCAAGACCCGAAGGCCAAGACAATACCAGTATGGGGTGCAGTATCCATCGGAAATGATGCTAAACTTTGATCTTATGGTGGCTTTGTAGAGATACAGGATAATGTCAGGTGTGAGGAGTTTACTAGCTCACAAGAGGCATCCCACTATCTTGGCTGGAACTTTGGTAATGTATTCAATTCATTTGTACCAATTCATGTTGCCTGTGAAGGTGACGCCGAGAAGGTTTTATGTGGAATTCTAAATTAAAGTGTTATTGGCCATGACAACCAGTAGTTAAAAATAGTTGTTTGTAGTTATTGAAGAAACAAAGCTTAGTGTTTGCAGCATAAAAAGTTACCAACTACTGCCTGGGGGTAATTTTCTAAGGATTCAGCCATTGTTTCGGACACAATAATAGATATGTATATATATATATATATATATATATATATATATATATGTGTGTGTATGCATGTATATATGTAATTATAGGTATATGTATATATATATATAATAGATATATGTAATTATAAATATATGTATGTATATATAAATAATTATATATATGTGCATAAATATAGATAAATATATGCATATGTAAATATAGACATATGCATATATGCATATATAAATATATGTGTATGTGTAAATATAGATATATGTATATATATATATATATGTAAATATAGATATATTTATATATATGCACACATAGATATATGTATATATATATATATGTACATATAGATAAATGTATATATATATATATGTAAATATAAATATATCTCTCTCTATATATATGTAAAAATATATATATGTATATATATATGCAATTATATATACATATATATATATATATATATATATATGTATACATATAAATATATATATATATGTATATATATATATATATGTATACATATATATATGTATATATGGGTATATATGTGTATCAATATATATATATATATATATATGTGCACATATATATGTATATATATGTATATATGTGTGTATATGTATGATGTGTATATGTATATAAATATGCATATATGTATACATATACATATATATATACATATATATGTATATATTAATTTATATATGATGTACATATGTATATATGCGTATATGTATGTGTATATACATATATATATGTATATATGTATGTATGTATATATATGTGTATATGCATATATATATACATATATATATATAAATATATATTCCTATATATATACATATACATATTCATATATATATATGTATATATATATATATATATATATATATATATGTATTCCTATATATACATATACATATATATGCACATATATATATTTATATATATACATATATCTATACATATATATATATATATTTATATTTATATATATATATATATATATATTAAACTATATATATACATATATATTTATATATATATAATATATATATATATATTCATATATATATATACATATATATTTATATATATATAATATATATATATATATTCATATATATATATACATATATATATATATATATATATATATATATATATTCATATATATATATATACGTATATACATATATACATATAAAACATACGTATATACATATACGTATATATACATATATATATATATATATATTTATATATATATGCATGTACATATACACATGTATATATGCATATATATATATAAATATATATATACATACATACATATACATATACACATCTATATATACATATATATACATATAAATATATTGTGTGTATTTAGGCAGCATGTTTTTATTTAGGCAAACATTATTAAATAACACGGAGTGGTTTGGTTTGATACGACTTTTTTTTATTTTTTCAATTTTCCGAATTGTCCATCTAATGTTTCGGTCAAATTGATGTAAATATGATCCATGGGTTTCTTGTTCTATTCTTTTTTCTTTTTTGCAAGTACTTTCGATTTGAATCGTCAAATCATCTTCAGGCGGTATTAGTTTTAGTGTCTTTACTGTTGTGCTTATTTTTGAATTATAACGGCAAGTAGTTTATATTTGAAAACGCGTCTGTAAAGTAGAAATGCACATGAGAGCGTGATGGCGTTCTACACATACGAGAGATTTAAAGTTTGACTGTTTAAACCGTTAAGAAATTGATGAAGTTAAATAAAGTGCATACAATTCAAATGCATAACTACCTAATGGCTAAGAATTTGGTAATATTAATTATTATGCTAGACACTTTAAAATGGTGCGACTAGTTTCATAATTGACATTATCAATTGTGGGATATTTAGTTTTTATGTAGAGGGCTTCGAGTATTTTTAATTTGTTGATATTGGTATCATGGTGTATTATTTTGGTATTGTTAACACCGATGTTTCTATATTAAGAGGGGGCGCAATTATGTTTTTTTAGTGTTAGCATATAGAGCTAGTGTCGGAGAGATGTAGGGTGAGTCTTCGGGATAGTGTTGTGGAAGTGAAACCTATGTAAGAATTTGTTTGTTATTATTGTCGGAGATACATTCTCCCACAGGGCATTGGAACTGATATATTACATTGGTTCTTCCTAATGTGTTTTGGGTTTGGGAAGTGTTATTTTTAACAACATAGTTTGATGTTTTCATTTTTTTATAATAAATGATAAATCGTATGTTATTATCAGTCTTGGTGGGGGATATATAGCGATGTATTATATTTATAAGAGCTTTTTCATTCAATTTAAAGTTTGGATGCATTTGGTTACAATAGAATAGATTTATGTAGTGGGAATGAATAATTCCCACTACATAAAATGGCATTAAGACCTACACCACATTATTTCCTAATGAATACATTTGAAATTTTTTGTTGATTTCATTTTTTAGAGTCGTGATATTTTTTATCGGATGTTTTTTCCGCGCTGACTATTGTTGGTGAGTCATGCATGCAAATTCGCTCGTCAGTGGCTTAGTTTTTACAACAAGGAAGATAAGGCATAGCCGTAGGTGATTATTGTGTGGAGTATCGTTAATTCTCTTTAATAGTCAGGCTAAGTTTAATTATGTATCAGTTAATTTTCTGAGTAAGAACTCGAATCAGAAAGTAACTAAAAGCCGTCTAACAGGGCCTTTACATACATTATCTCTCTTGTTCTGTTAACCGACTATGTGGACATGGTTATGTTTCAAAGGGGCACAGGTAAGCGTGAGTCCGGTAGATTTGGCGTACAGAAATGTTTTGAGTCTTACCAACTTTCCTTATTTCCTAAGTCTCATTCAACGGCTTCCATAATTTATCGATAGGAGATTCGTGGAATTGGTGATTATAGGCTATTCACAACTGTTTTTTTTTACCTGTTGATTCAAAGGGCTTTTTTATTGGTTACTTCAACTATCTATTAAGACGTAATGCCTTTAAGTGCTATCGGAAGGACAACCCTTAGTTTACTAATATATCTAGTTAGCCAGCGGGACTAGTTCGCATGCTGGGGAACGCTGAATTTAAAACCAAATGTATTGTTTAAGCTGTCATATAATTTGAATGGGTTTACGTATTGAGAAATATTATTAACCCTTTAGTTAATTATTTATCGTGTTATCATTATTCTCATCTCCTGATTTGGTTATAAAGTTTTTATTAACTCTTTTGGCAAATTCTCCACAAAACAAAACTACTTGTTTTAGTTTAATGTTGGTAAACTTATAACTATTTAATGTTACAATGCTCATTAGTTTTATTCCACCCCAAAAATCGGGTTTGCATCGGAATGCCCCAAAGTTGGCCATTAACTTGGATAAGCCTCTTAAAGTATAACTTCAATGTTCTGTATTTCTTTTTTACTACCCGAATTATTAACACAATAGAAATTGTTAATTATGTTTAGATTAGAAGAATGAAATAAAAAGCACATGGTTTTCTTCTGTCTTCGTTAAATATACCCAGCCAAAACAAAAATAAAATATTCATATTTGTGAGTTTTTCGATGAATTGATTATAAATACAATTCATTGTTTGACATTTGGGTGTTCAGTTTTTTCTTGTTTGTATCTTTACACCGCATGCCATTATGTTTTCTCTATTTCTTTTCCCCGTTTCGATTATATTCAAGTCGAGTTCCTGCTTTCAATCCTTGATATCAATTTTATTTCGTTATTTTATTTCCTATTTTATAATTATACTTTCCTTCATGAATTATTTAAATAATAGTTTTGCGTAAGATCTTTAGTACGAACAATCTGACTTATTGAAATGCAGCGTCTCTGTATCTAGGGTGCCCCATAAAAAATGTTCATTAAAAAAATATAAAACTCAACTTTTCTCATAATTTTGAAGAATTATGTTTTGAACCTTCAGAAAATATTTTATTCTACATCAGTAACATACTCCAAGAAACAAATCCCCTCAAAAAACTGCTCTACGATGTTATTTCACGAGAAATTTCAGCAGTAAATATATTATTCACATAGTGTTCCCGAATTGTCGATAAAATATTCTATAACAATTATGTAATGTGTCAGTGTTAAAGATATGTAATACAACCGGTTACATAGTTTTCAAGTTTAAAGATTTCATTATATACCAATTCGGTACTGATATCGATCCTGAACCAGCTTTCGTGACGTTCGACGCTGAATCGTTCGGCTGTCCTACGCAAACGCTCGAGTGTTGACGAGCCGAAACAGCGAGCGGCCGATAACTTTGTTACAAAGTGAAATAAGTGCTTTCGAAGACGGATTTTTTGTCAGGAAGTTTTTTTGAAGAAAATAAACCCAAAATGAATTACGAACTGCTTTGCACTGCAGTATCATCGCGAGCAAGTAAAAATAAATAATAACATTTAGAAAATATGTCGTAATAAAAGTAATTTTGGTACGTTCTGTTTTAAATACAGTATTCATTGTATAACAGTAACCTCGCTGTTTTTTCCTGTTGTTTCTTTTAAAAAAATTATGAAACTATGTTTAATTTTCTTTGTTGTTTCTTTAAAACATTCCTAACCCTAACGCTAACCCTAAACCCTAACCCTAACCCTAACTCTAACCTAACCCTTAACCCTAAACCCTAACCGTAACCCTGACAAAAAATCAAAAAGCAAAACATTATTATCATAGGACGCAGGACCGTATCAAAAATGTCGTCTGGTACAAATCAGCTCGTCAACTCTCGGGCGTTTTCGTAGAAGAGCCGAACTCTTCCGAGTCGAACGTCACGAAAACTGGTTTAGGATCGATAAGAGCACCACCAATTCTAATAGAATGAGTTATTTTGCTATATATAAGCACCTCATTATGTTTGAAGGCAACACTGGATGCGGCTCATAATTATGATATCACATCAAGGTTAAGACTGAATAGAAAGAAATACACGGACGCTCGAAACACTTACCTTGATGGACTTCTCATATTTGTCTTTTAAATGTTATTTTAAACGCTCATTCTCCAAATGAATAGTCATAAATAATTTTAACATTCTCTGATGAACAGCATATACATCTTTCTAACAACGAATTATTAGTTAGAAACAAACAGGAAATTTACACTCTTTTAAGATCAAGTAAAGTATGATGTTGTCGAAAAAAGGGAAAATAAAATATTCTGATTGAAATTATGTTTATATTATTAGTGATTTCTTTAAATATTAAAAAGTTTTTCAAATTAATATTAAGAATATGTATAAATAAAACTTTGTTTCCTTCATAACAAACCACATTGCCTCTAAAACTAAGGAGTAAGTGTAATAAGGTAGCAGATTTAAAGTAAGCTCCCTCAGTGTGGAGTTGAGTAGCAAAATGTTTTTGCATACTACATTTGCATGTTTTGGTACAGTCGGCTAGATAATGGAAGTGTCACCTTATAGTATTTACGTGTAGCGACGATATAATAATGAAGAACAATTTAAATGAAGGTAACCATTAATGGGAATAAGGCTTTATGTACATTGAATTGTTTCATGCTTATATTATTAAGAAGATTTAAGCGAAAAATAAATAATAATTAAAACATAAAAAATAAATAGATAGTCAATTCATGTTCTTATATGTATTTTATGAATGAAGTAATTTGTCTAATCATTAATATTACGAAAAAGCCTTTACGTCTAGTGCACAGTCGTCAGTATTACTTCATGTTGCTTACTGTTACTTTCGGGGGTTGCTTAATTTTGTCTTATTTGTCATGCAAATTACTTTCTTATGTTATATATATATTTCTTTTTTTTTCAGGTAAGTCCGTCTTCCATCCACTATAATAAAAATATTGACGAAGCAGCAAGGTAAATTTATATATGTCTTTACATTTGTGTTTAATTTATGTTTTTACTACAATACATAACATTAGTTTTTAAATTATTTTATGCGTGTTTCTACCAGATATGTGAACACATGACGTAAACTTAGTTTCTTTACATTTTGGAAACGAATTTTACGGATGAGAACTAGAGTTTCCTCAACCTTTATGGTGCCCTTGTTTCGTTACAAGAACACGATACGAATATCTTATGCAATAATAACATTAAAATATTGATGTTATTCGTTGTAATATCATCTATAGATCGCATTATTATAAACCTTTGTTTTTATTAATATGTGTATCTATTAGTAATTGCCATTCGATTCGGTGTGATTTAACGATACGCTTATGCATTTCATCGGATAATATTTGTGTTTGTATATAATTAAGACATAACATAGTATATTGAATTCCATTATTTTATTTATTCTGAAATCTTTACAGAAATTCAAGAATGCAATATTAGTATATGTTTTAATCATTATTGTGTTGTGTTTTCTGAGGCTCAGTTATTAAATATATGGCAAAGTTAATGAAGAAATATTCCATGCCAACGTTAGAAGAGGCGTATCTATCATTTTTACTTTGTATACAATTACATCATTAAAGACCACGTTGTCTATGTTAGATATGGGCGAAAGAAAATTATGATTCAAGGGTTGTTTCTCAGTGCTCTTTGAATTTTCATATTCATAGGATTATGGAAAATACGGTGACTCTGATAGAACAATTTCCTATCAGATGCAACGTATGCACATTTATTGCAGCGAATGTTCCATGCAGTTGATTAATCTGCTAACCATAGGATTACAATAACAAATTACCTAGAACTCTTTAATAGTGATTTCTAATGATTTTTATAAAGTGTACCTATATTTCTGGGTCTTAATTTACATATGCTGGTTACATAAATCACGATAATATTCTTAACAGAAATTTTTGATTTTCATCATAGAAATATCTGACAAGTCGTGTGCATCTGAGCCGGAGGTGCTTAAAAAGAAAAACATATCGTTAAAAATAAAGTATAACAACTTATCATAATATAGATAATTATCCGCAATGATGTTCCTGTTGTCAATATATTTTCTATGGCAATTAACTATGAACTGCCATTAAAAAAGAATGCATTACGCAAGGTCGAGATAAACAGCTAAGGGGAGTTAGCCATTGTTAAAGAGAGACACACTGGTCAAATTATTGTTTATCTCAGGAATGAAACAATGAGATTTCCGAAATCATAACGATTATATATATATGAAATTCATATGCAAATATCAGCTCAAATTGAGTCATATTGTTTATCTCAGGAAATAAACAATTGGTTTTCTGAAATCATAACGATTATATATATATATATATATATATATATATATATATATATATATATATATATATATATATGAAATTCATATGTAGATATCAGCTCAAATTGAGTCCTATTGTTTATCTCAGGAAATACACAATGGGTTTTCTGACATCATAACGATTATATATATATATGAAATTCATATGTAGATATCATCCCAAATTGAGTTATATTGTTGTTGTGGCCCTGTTTAAAAAGACCGAAATGAAGACACGAACACGGTATAAAGTAGAAACAAGTGTATTAAGAAAAGAGAGCACAGAGGGAAGAAATATGCGCCTGGTAAGTAGAGTTCGAACTATCTTACTGGAATAAGTATTTATTTATACCTAAAACGTATAATATGTGGCACAAGGCCGAAATAGAGGATAGGAAAGGTTAGGTTTTCACTAACAAATTAAACTAATCAAATTTAGCTAGTTCATTCAGGACCATGAATCACAAAAATACCGCATTTATACTATACATCCTTCTCCGATCACCAAAAGAATGTGCTCCATGAAAATATTACTTAAGACCCATATATGTAAAATATGCAACGGGGGGTATGGTAATAAACAATTATGTACATATATATATATATATATATATATATATATATATATATATGAATATTTACAATGAAAACATGTCCAAGTTAGTAAAAAGACCCCCCATTACTAAACTGTGGCAGATACGCAGATTTGCCAGTCGAAATCGAAAATCCCAAAAAAAAGGTTGATGTAGGCCTCAACGCTTTATTTAACAACACCACCTCTGAAAATATCGAAGGGTGACCTGCATCCTGGCAAATCAAGCGCTCTGTCACCTAGATGGGGATGAGATAGAGAGTTACGAACTAAATGGGGGCAAAAAAAATTAGTGAAGGGAGAAGGACGAAAATAAAATGGGCCCATAATGACCTCATTCACACACTAGCTAAATTATGAACTTAAATTATCAATAACATGTCTCTAAACTAACTTATGACAAAGTCATAATCGAAGTTCGCTTTTGTAACCCAATATCCTATACCTAAGGCACGTCTAAATACCACTCTAATCAAGCTCCTGTCACTCTACACAGTGGCGCACATCTCACTCACCTTTCACCAAAATCTGCCGGAGAGAGCCTCACCCTCTCGGCTCTAATACGAGCTTTCATGTAATATTTGAAAATCGTAATAAGGTCTAAAGAAGTGAAGGTCTCAGCTGCGTAGACTGCCTTCATACGAGTTTTCCATATCGCGTCTCTCATAATGGCTAGTATGCTTAAGAACAAAAAACGTTTCAACCTATCTGTTGTCGGAACCCAGTTGCTACATACATTGATAGGTTCTAGGTCAAAAGACGATACGTTAACTATGCGAACCATGAGACCTGTAACACGCCTTATCAGCGGCATAACGATGCAGCAATAAAAGAAGGCGTGACTCACGGTTTCGTCTTCATCGCCGCATCTAACACAAGTCGGTGAACTCACCAAGCCAGCTGAGTGAAGCTTCTTACCGACCCAGAGTGCATTTCTTATCATCAGCCAGGTTAGCGTTGCCTCGTCATTATCAAAGCACCATAACCCAGGCGCCCAAGACCAGATTGAGCGTAGCTCCTCCCTCGCCAAAACGAGCCCCTCAATCCTGTCATCTCGAACAGTCCCCCTCACCATTACCTGATATAATGCCTTTCGGGACAACAGCAGGGTTTCACAGAGGCTTTCTTTCACCCTTAAGAAGAACTTCAAAGCGTGTCTATATTCACGAAAAAAGGAGCACTCGCCTAGGGGCAACCTGTGTGCTTCCCCCTCATCCAAGTGCACACTTTTAAAAGCCGGAAAGGCTTTCTTAGTGTATTCCTTCCAGAAGACACCGTCTCCCTCAGATTGTGAACTCATTCGATCTAGATAAAATAGCCGAAGTGTATGACGTCGAATCTCGACGTTTGGCATAACTAGACCGCCTTCAGAAGGATGAAGATAACAAATCTCGCGACGGACCATAGGGGCCTTACCAAGCCACAAAAACTTAAAAAGAGCCCGCTGTATCTCAAGCAGTGATAGTCGATATAGGATGATCGGATAAATGTGAGAGCAACACACCTCCGCTCTTCCCTTTAACGAAAGATTTCTACGGATCCACAGACCAGCTGCGGCCCGAATCGCTTTCAATACTTCCGACCAATTTTTCTCCAGCTGCAGATCAAGACCGAACCAGACGCCGAGTAGCTTACAAGGCCCGTATGTGAATTTTGGCCCCTGTTATCGTTGATGCATTCTGATTTCTCTAATCTCTAATCTCGGCACTGCTCGTTACAAGCACAGTCAAGTCGTCGGCAAAGGCGGAGTACTTTAACGTGGTGCAAGCACCTTGCAAAGTAATCCTACTTAGGACCGGATTCCCTTTTAGTATGTGAAGGAAGGGCTCCAACACAAGCACATAAAGCATCGGTGAAAGCGGACATCCCTGACGAAGTGATCTGGATAATCTGAAGGGCTCAGACATCACACCATTTACCTATACCCGCACACCTGGGTTCGCATACAAGAGGCGAATCCAAGAGCGAAACTGCGGACCGAAACCGCCCGCAGACAAAACAACCTCCAAATAACGATGTTCAACCCTATCGAATGCTTTGGACTGATCTAAATTTATAAGCGTGTCGACTTTATCTATGATCAGGCGTATCGAGTGCAAATTATCTTTAATGAATCGACCCTTTACAGCACAAGTCTGTTCGGGGCTAATTAGACCAGCAAAAACAAGCTGCAGTCGATTGGCTAAGATCCTGGCCAAAATATTTACCTCAGCATTAAGCATCGTTAAGGGCCGGAAATTATCTAACCAATCCCCACCACTTTTGCTTTTGCGTAACAACTTCCCTATACCCATAGTCAAGTACTGGGGAATAGACCCGTTCCTAAACCACGAGTTAAATAAAACTGTCAGCAAGGGAAGAAAAATGTGCGACATCCTCAAATACACCTCGTAAGGCAAACCATCAATACCGGGAGACTTGTTAAGGCCAACCCGCCTTAAGGTTTCGTGAACTTATTCCTCTGTTATGCAACCTTCGCACCTAGCTGCTTCGGTCGCCTCGAGACGAGAAAAGTCAGCTAAATAGGGGTCGAAATGTGCTAATGACAGACCGGGTTCCCTGGTAAAAAGATCCTGGAAATGAGAACGAAAAGCGTCCAGAATACCGTCGTTTGTGGTCACGAGACGCCAATCCGGCAGTGAGATACGTGCGATATGCCGATCATTCGCTTGTTGACGTTCCTTTGCACGCAATTCAGGTGCCATACTTGTTGCTTCTTGAGGCATTCTCTTTAACCTAGCCCTAATCACTAAGGCTTGGTGCTGATGCATAGCTACAGACGCAAGCTTTGCCTTAATTATAGTAACTTTAGCACTATCCAACGCCTCCAGCGCCTGATCTAATCTAGAATCTAGTGTAACTTTAGCTGCCCTTGTTGTTAGATTGAGTCGTCGGCTAAAATCAGCAGTTGAGGACCTAACTACTTTCTTTAAGTGAACCCACTCCCTATTCCTAATTACAGCCCCCGTCAATTCCTGCTGTAACGTTAGTAATAGCTGTTCCTGGTAGCCCTTCACATATAACAACGAAGTGTTGAGCTTCCAGTAACCAGCCAATGTAGGTTTAGGTCTAACTAAGTTTACTCGAATCCGAACAAGTCTAGGATCCGAGTAAAATATATTATGAAAACTTGGGCATTCTAATAATTCTACATCGACTCTCCTAATTAAGAACCGGTCGATATAACTCGAAAGTTGTACCGCGCCGGAGCCGCGCCTAGCTGTCCAAGTCCATACGCTATCACGGGGCTTTTCATTCCGGAATTTATCGATGAGATCAAACTTAACGACAAAGTCTCGAAATGCTTTAGCATCCCAATCATTGTTAGATCCCCTACCCCGATTACGATCTATATCGGGATCCAGGACCGCGTTCCAGTCTCCCGCTGAAATGACCGTTCGAGTTGTACTCATGAACTGCTCGATCCGACGAAAGAAAGGAGTAAGCTCAGAATGAATATTGGGCGAATAAACCCCAATGATTCGAAATGCCGTATATTTTATGGTAATATCCAAAACGCACAGACTACTTTCCAGATCCATGAAACAAGGGTCACACGACGTATCTAAATACTTATTTACTAGCCAGGAAACACTCCTTGAACGAGAATTGAAGTACGCTGAGTGGATGTGAACACCATTTGTCAGCGCACCCAAATAGTCACTTGGAATTAAGGGAGTCTCCTGCAAACAACATGCATTCACTCCAAGGTGCTAAAGGTCTGTAACAACTCGAACTTTACGAGGGTCGACCCACAGCCCATGTACATTTTAGTTTGCTAGATAGAGAGCCATTGAGAATTCTTAGGGTTGGGTTCCACAAACGAACATCGATGACGTCAGGATGCCGACGGCTCTCCAAAAAGACTGTGTGCCCATCTTAATGTTGATTATGCCATCATGGAAGATGCCGTCAACATTCAAGGGTAGGTTAGTGTGTCTATCCTATAGAGCGAGTGGTGAAAATAAACAGGGACCCTTCCAACACAATCTTTTCGTAAACATTTTTAGAAATCATTTTTAGGATAGCCATGGGCTGCGTTAATTTAAAAGTATCATTCGTTTCCCTTATCATTAGCCAGAGCCACTGGGATTCTTCAGGTTTCCTGATTACAGTCAGAACTCTCGTAGCGTTAGGGAAGTTTAAGGGATCCTCAACGGACAAGTTTCCCACCTCCCTAAACTCTAACAGTTTTTTTAGGTCGGCGACTTTATTGTTTTCTACAGTTTCTTCCTGTACTTCGTTTGTTACACAGATGTTTATTCCAGGGAGAAACGCAGTTATTTCCTTCTTTTCTCCAGGGAAGGGCTTCTCTGCCTTCTTTTTAGATGAGGGGGTGGAGGTAGAGGTGGCTGTCTTCTTTCATTGGGGAGTTGGAGGAGGTGTGTTTCTGTTTTCGAGAAAGGGAGAGGCGGGAGCGAGCTGTTTTGCAGGGGATGGAGGGGAGTATTTTTGGGAGTCTTTTGCGGGGTGACTAAAGGGGAAGTCTTGGGAGAGGAGACGGCTTTGCTTTTCTTCACTGGGCTTAGAGGGATTAATTTGCCCTCTCTTTCAAGTAAGCGGTGATCGAGGGGGGCATGACTTTTAAAGGGGAATGTGGCTTCGTAAGACTGGTAGTTTACTTGGTTTTAGGGGAGGGGTTGGTTTTGGAGATAGCGATTTGACGGGAAAATGTGAACTTCTATTTTGGGGGGATTTAGAGCTTTCTGGTACTTCTTTTTTCTTATCTAGTTTATTTTTTAGCTCACTAGGTATTTGTCTTTGCCGGGATCCTTTGATAACGTTTCTTGTTCCCGCATTTCGTCCAGGGTTTGACGGCCAGGTGTTTTTTCCCACGTACCAAAATCCACTTGTTCTGCTCCCTGTCATCAAGTTTACTTAGGTCAGGTAGCACTGGGTAGTTGTCGTTATCAGCAGATTTTGAAGGGGGTGGATTAATGGGCATCCCCACTATTTTCGGCATTGGTATCCCTCAGTGTTGGCCCACTCGTGTTTTTATAGTAGTGGGTTTACTTTGAAGACATGCAACGGTGAGGTGGCCGACTTCCTCACACGCCCAACAAACAGGCCTTCGTCCAGCCACAATTACCGGTAGTTTTTCTTCGCCCTACGATATAATATGGGATACTTTCAAACGCTTTCTTGTCAAGTAGTACTTCAAATGTCATATACCTGGGTGCTCATCCCAGGTAAAGGACGTGATGTCTCGATATTTAAGAAATAATACTCCTAAATGCTCCATGTCTTCCTGGAACGGAACGTTAAAAACTGACAAAGCCGTCGCTGTTTGCCCATATACTCCATTCGGAGAATCTAGACTTTGGTTATAATTTCCGTTTGTGATAGTTTTAAACAAATTTCTTCATTTGGAAAAAAAGTGTTCCAAGTAATGTAGCCTTTGAATCTGATAATCCTTAGAGGTATGTATCCTGCTGTTACCAGTAATTTCGCAATAAGATCCGAAGATGATCTAACAACTTGTTTCGTCTTTTTGTCTTAATTTCCTCGAGTTTTTGAATATCAACCAGTAGTCTCGTATAAGTAACTAGATGCAAGCACTGTTTCGCCTTTTGAATAAATTCACTGGCATTTATTACCACTTCAGGTGGCTTACTCTATTCTAAACATCCGGGAGTAGCCTCTCCCGGCCCCTTTTTCTCCTCGGTAATTTCCATAACAAGTTGCCGTCGCCATTATGGTTATTTAACTTTAATTATTTAACAAAACAACAGTGGTAAATAAACAAAAAAGAAAAAAAAGCTTAACCACGAAAAAGTCAGCTAAATAGCAACAACAACAATAACAATAACAATAACGGCAGCGATAACGACAGCGAAAAGTAAATAACAATGGTAACAAATGGTAACAAGGCAACAAATATACTTAACAGACGATCTTTTTGGAATAGAATAACGCAAAAAAAGCAATCCGAGGATTAAAATCTTACTGGAATACCGGCGAGAGTTAATTGCCGTTGGCATTTATTGAGCAAAGAGGAAGAGTCCATTTTGTACATAGGTAAGTCACCATAACACCCCTCCAAAGTATTACCTCCGCAAGATAATTAATAGCGTTTCCTTTTCGGGTCTATTACTATCAGATCCGTTAGTCTTAGCTTACTTTTTGATTGTCTTGGTTCCGGAGCTGCCTGGGGGATCTCAATGTCAAAGGTGTCAATATATGGTGTATATAATTTCTTCTTCTTCCTCGGGAGCACTGTCGGTGTCGTCTGATAGTCGTTTTCTTAAATGATTTGAATGTCTCTTATGAGAGAACTTACGGCCTTGAATTATGTATACCATATTTTCAATCCGCTTCTAAATTGTCCCCAGAACGATTTATTATTTTTAAACATTTAAAAAAATATTTTTCGCCTAGGACGTAACGTTTTCTTGGTACGTCATTTGTTCGTTCCGGTTTTGTCTTTTTTGGCAGCAGTTTGTCAAAGACGGATCTTATCTTACGCGCAAACATTTCCTCAGCAGGGGATGATGAAGATGGTCTATTCGTGTTTGGCGTGATCATGTACACCTGAAGGAACCGTTGTAGGGCTTTTTCTGTACGAGTACCTCTAGGCTTCTTTAGGGCTCTTTTCAGTGTATCGACAAAACGCTCTGCTGGCCATTTCATCTCGAGTGGTATGCTAGGGGCGTACTATGTTCTATTTGGAACGTATCACAGAATTCATTGAATTCAGCAGACGTGAACTGTGTTCCGTTGTCGCTGACTAAACAACCCACCGCCCCGAAACGAGCGAACAATTCGTGGAGGAAGTTTATGGTTACTTCCGTAGTTTGACTTTTGCATCGGCACATATCGGGCCATTTTGTGAAACTATCTACTACAATTAAATAGTTGAAACCGTCTAATGGGCCTGCGAAGTCTATATGGATCCTGGACCATGGTCGGTCCGTTTTTGGCCAAGGACTGTATTGATCAGAGGTACCTTTGCTGCCAATGCGCAGCCTTTGCATGTCTTCACGATTTTCTTGATATCCTGGTCCATGTTAGGCCAGTACACGTAGCTCCTCATCAAGCTCTTCATTATTGTAGTCCCTGGGTGGCCAACATTGAAATCCTTCAGAATTCTCCTTTGAAGAGTTTTGGGAATGACGACTCTCTCACTATACAAGAGTACCTCATCACATAGGGAGAAAATGTCTGAAGTTTTTTGGTCCTTTTCAATTAATTTAGTCTTGGTCATCTTAATAAACTCGTCACCGAGGGCTTCCATTTTTATTTCGTGCAGTGACGCGTGGAGTTCCCTTACTGTGTTCCGTAATGTCGAGTTAATTTCTCCTTTTGTTCGAAGGGAGGCAATCACAGTGTCTTCCGGGGGTTCACTACGTTTAGGAATGAGTCTTGAGAATCAGTCAGCGTGACAGATTTTTTTTCTGAAAGGAGGTATTCAATCTTAAAATGATAATTAAAAAATAATTGTTCCCCACCTCTGCAGTATGTTTGCTGTGTGTACGGGCATACCTTTTTTTACCCAACAATTGTGAGTAAAGGTTTATGATCCGTTTGTAACGTGAAAAGCTACCGTGTATGTAACGGTGGAATTTTGAGACTGCAAATATGATCCATAAAGTCTCCTTTTCTATGTGGGAGTAGTTGTTTTCTACTGGTAGCAGTGTCCTCGAGGTTTGAGCTATTGGTTTGAGAGTCCCGTCTGGCATTTTGTGTAAAATGCATGTCCCGATGCCATATGAGCTTGAGTTGCTAGCGACAATATTCTCTAAGTCTGAATTATAGTGAGTTAGGAAAAGATCGGATGTTAGGATTTTTTTCGTTTTCTCAAATGCCTCCTGGCATTCAGCTGTCCATTCCCACTCTTTGTCTTTTTTCAGAGTTTCATTCATTGGGGCACGGAGGTTATGCGTATGGGTATGAAATGTTGGTAGTAGTTAGCCAGTCTGAGAACACTTTGTAAAGATGCGACATTTTCAGGAGCCGGCATGTCCTGAATTGCAGTAGCCCGTTCTGGGTCTGGTCTTCTGCCATATTTGTCAGTAATGTGGCCCATATATTTGCTTTTCTTCATAAAAACATCACATTTGGCTTCCTTGAAACCGTACTCTTGGATTCGCGAGACACCTTTGTGGGCGTGTTCCCGATGTTGTTCTTTGGTCTGACTAATCCTTAGGATGTCGTCTAGGTATGCTATCGTGAATTCTAGTCCGTTTAACATAGTATCAATCACCTACAGGAATATGGCTGGTGCGACCTTGGCACCGAAAGCGAGTCTCTCGAAGTTGTATAACCCGCGATGGGTGTTAATACATGATAGTTTCAAGCTCTCTTCTTCCACGAGAATCTGTAAATATGCGTCACTTAAATCTTTTTTGGAGAAAAATCTTCCTCCATTTAATTTAGTAAATATTTCATCTGGGCACGGAAGAGGATAATGATAATCCTTATGTGATGCATTCAATCCAGTCGAAAAATCGGCGCAGACACGGATCTCCTAAGTTTTCTTTTTAACATAGACAGTCGGAGCATCCCATTGGCTATATTCAATTTTAGAAAGAAGTCCGGTCTAAACTAGTCCGTCTAGTTCTTCATTTATTTTATCGAGTGAGGCGAAAGGTACATTTCTTTACTTTTAAAAAACGGGCTGGATGTTTTATTTTAATTCAGATGTTGCCGCCATCATTTTGCATCGACCCATATCATTTGAAAAAACTTCTAGGAAGGTTTTTTTCAAATCTTTTTTTAAGTTATCTGCTTCGGTTGTCAAGCTTTCTATTTTATGGCAAAGAGCGTTAATGGGTAAATCCCATGAATTAAAATGGCCAACCCACTCTGTCCCAAATAAATTGCAAGTGTTTTTAACATTTTTATTTTTTTGATTTTCCCGTTAAATTTAACGTTAGTTATAATCTCACCTTCGAATTTTATTTTTCCCCAGTCATCGACCTGGCTATTTTGTTTGATTTCAACATGGTTGGTTTACCTAATCGTTTCCATGTCTGCAGGTTGATGATAGTTAAATCAGATCCGGAGTCTAATTGTAGCTTTATTCTTTCGTTACGGATTTGTACTTGAACGTACTCCCTTATGTTTATGCTATCCTGTTCGTCTGATCTTGCGATTTTTATCCGGCTTTTAAATCTATTATTTGCTCTACAATGTGAGCATTTGTGTCCGATTTTGTTACAAATTAAACAAGCTTTAAACCGGTTGGGGCAATCTATATTCAAATAAAGAGCACCACAGCGCGAACAGGGGCTAGATGGTAATTTGTTTTGTTTTTTCTTGGGGTAATTTGTTTTTGGCGAAAAGTGAGAATAGTCACTCTTTTTGGATTGACTTGATTTTGAAAGAAACATTGGGACATAATTTTTGTCGTACCTATCTTATGTCTGCTATGCCCGATTCTTCTATGTATTTCGAGTCTTGCTTCACGCTTACAAATCTCTCGCAGTCCTCGGCGACTTTTTGTAAGGTTATATTCGGCTCATCTTCTAGCTTATTAAGAACTCTGCGTCTTACTCTGACGTCTTTTGCTGATATCAGTCCTTGCACAAAACATACACATTTGAAATCATCTGCGCTTCGTTCGGCAAGCTTGAAATCGTCACAGTGTTTATTCACTACTGGTGCGAAAGTCGTGTAATCCTCACAATATTTTCTCGTTAAATTTATGCACTTCCATCTTTTGTGAAAAAGGGAAATTTTGGGGCTAAACAAGTTGGTCAATAACTTAACCGCTTCCGAGAAAGGTAAATCGCTGGTCTTACGGGGTAATATATAGTCAAGGAACTTTGTATGTTCGATAGTCCCTATTTTACTGAGGAGGTATCGAACTTTTTTAGCGTCTGCCCAATTTTCGCAATCTATGTTGTAAAGATCTTCATACCTTCTAATATATGAAGCGAATGTTCTATCGTTGTCTGGAGAATAAGAAAAAATGTCAATTGGACTCCAGACAGTATTTTCGAAAAATGCGTATTCGTTCACGGTATTTTGACCCGTATTCAATATTGTTTGTAGCAATAGTTGTTCAAACTGTTGCTGTTCTTCATCAGCTATTCGTCGTTGTTCGTCGCATTTTTGTTGTTGTCCGTCGCATTTTTGTTGTTGGATAAGAAGCTTTTTTCTTGGAACCTAGCTTCCATTTGAGCCTGTTGTTAGATTTGGAATTTTACTAGTTCTAACATCATAGTTCTGAATTCTTCCATGTTCACTGTTGTCTGTATACAATACAGCTCTTTTTTATATAACGCTGATAACGTAAATAGTTCTTCAACCAGAAACAAAAATAAAGGTCAACTTTTTTTTTTTTTGCTTGCTTGCTTGACAAAAAAAATAATGTTTTTAATTTCGGTGGTAGTATTTTTTTTAGAGTATTAAAAATTTTAACTCAGTACTGGAAATAAAATAAATATTCACGAGGGTCCTTCTAGAAAAAATAACTTGGTTGATATTTTTTCGTAAGAGAAGAAGAACAAAAAAAAATCACGTGAATTGACTTGCATAAAAAATCCGATTTTCGAGATTTCTTATTCTTTGTCAGCCGGATTGACTTGTTTTCAAACTTTAGTAATTGTATAGCTTTCTCCACGTTCGTCTTTAAATTCCTCGGGTATTAGCACGTGTTTGTCTTACGCTGGATTTTTGTTTCATTCGAAAAACTTTCGTTTGTTCAAAGATGAGTATGTAGGAAAAATTTTACGTAATTCAAGATTGCTAATTGTTGTCTGGTGGTTAGACAATGGAGAGAGAGAGAGTAGATCTTCGAATCCTTCGTCGCCAAGTTGTTGTGGCTCTGTTTTAAGGCACCGAAATGAAAACACGAACCCGGTATAAAGTAGAAACAAGTGTATTGAGAAAAGAGAGTACAGAGGGAAGAAATATGCGCCTGGTTAGAAGAGTTCGAACTATCGTACTGGAAAATATTTATTCGCGTAAACGAATACACAAAATGTGGCACAAGGCCAAAAAAGTGGGGAGGGAATAAAGGATCGGTCATTTCTAACTTAAAAACTCAACTTAGCTAGTTTCAATCATGACCATCATTCACCAAAATACCACATTCATACAATACATCTATCGCTACTCACCATATAAATCCATACCATGAAATCCTACTTAAAACCCATATAAGAAATATGCAATGGGGGGGGGGGGTACTAACATTTATATATACAAAAAATGATATATACAATGAAAAAGTAAGTAAACCCCCCCCGTTATTGAAATGTGGCAGAGATGCCGATTTGCAGGTCGAAATCGAAAACTCGAAAAAAGGGGTTTGATGCAGGCCCCAACGTTTTATATCAGAACACCTCCTTCGAAAATATCGAAGAGTGACCTGCATCTCCGACAAATCTCGCGCTCAGTCACCTAATTGGGGAGGGTAGGGGAGTTTAACATGGGGCAGAAAATAAAAAGGGGTGTGGGATGAGGACAAAATAAAAGGGAGCAGGTAATGGAATCAATCATACACTAGCCAAATTGTTGAACTTAAAAATCAACAGAAAATTAAACAGAAAATAACTTAAATTTAGTCTTAATCTAACTTAAAATTAAATCAGTGTTCGTTTCCTTAACCCAATATTCTCTGCCTAAGGCACGTCCAGATACCACTCTAATCTAGCGCCAGCCACTCTGCACAGCCGCGCTCCAGTCACCCACCTTTCACCAACATCTGCCGAAGAGAGTTTCACCATCTCGGCCCTAATGCAAGTCTTCAGGAAAAATTTGAAAATTGCAATAAGGTCGAGAGGAGTGAAGGTCTCAGCTCCGTAGACTGTCTTGCACCTTGTTTCCAAACTGTAACTCTCATGATGGCTAGTAAGTATACACACGTAAACCGTGTTTGCCTATCAGTTGTCGGAGCCCAGTTGTTGCATACATTAATGGGTTCCACGTCAAAAGAAGATACATAAAGAATACGAACAATGTAGCCTGCAACAAGCTTAGTCAGCGGCACAACGATGCGACAAAAAAGGAAGACGTGACTTATGGTCTCGTCCTCATCGCCGCATTTGACACAAGTCGGAGAATTACTCAAGCGTGCTAAATGAAGCCTCTTGCCTACCCAGAGTGCATTCCTAATCGTCAGCCAGGTCAGCGATGCCTCGTCATTGTCGAAGCACCTTAACACAGCCGCCCAAGGCCAGATTAAGCGGAGACCCCTCCCTCATCAAAGCGAGCCCCTGAGACACATCATCTCGGACAATCCCCCTTACCATTACCCGATATAATGCCTTTCGGGACAACAGCAGGGTGTCAGAGAGGCTTTCTGTCACCCTTGAAATGAACTGCAGAGCATGTCTACATTCGCGATAGAAGGAACACTCGTTTCGGGGCAACCTGTGTGCCCCCCCCCTTATCCAAGTGCACACGTCTTAAAGCCGGAAAGGCTTTCTTAGTGCCTTCCTTTCAAAAGACACCGTTTGCCTTAGATTATGTACTCATTCATTCTAGATAACGCAGCCGAAGTGTGAGACATCGATATTCGATGCTATGCTTACCCAGACCGCCCTCAGAAGGATGAAGGTAACAAATCTCGCGACGGACCATAGGGCACCTGACGAAGAGATCTGGACAATCTGAAGTCCTCAGATTTCATACCATTTACTTCACCCCTGACACCAGGGTTCGCATACAAGAGGCGAATCCAAGAGCGGAATTGCGGGCCAAAACCACCCGCAGACCAAACAGCCTCCAAATACCGATGGTCCACCCTATCGAATGCTTTGAACTGATCTAAATTGATCAGCTCGGCTTCAGCGTCGACTTCATCTATGATCAAGCGTATCGAGTGCAAGTTATCCTGAATGGTCCGACCCTTTACAGAACAAGTCTGTTCGGGGCTAATTAGACCAGGCAAAACAAGTTGATGACGATTGGCTAAGATATTTGTCCTGAATCTTTATATCAGCATTAAGCATTGTTAGGGGCCAAAAACTATCTAATCCATCCTCACCATTTTTGTTTTTGCGTAACAATTTCACAAAACGCTTGGTCAAGTACTGGGGAATAGACCACGAGTTGAACAAATCTGCCAGAAAGGGCACACAAATGTGCGACATCCTCAAATACACCTCGTAGGGAAAACTATCAATCCCCGGAGAACTGTTAAGGCCGACCCGCTTTAAAGCTCCCAGGACTTCATCCTCTGTTATGCAACCTTCGCATCTAGCCGCTTCTGTCGTGTCAAGAGGAGAAAAGTCGGCTAAATAGGGGTCGAATTGTGCTAAAGACAACCGGGTTCCCTGGTAAAAAGATCCTGGAAATGAGAACGAAAAGCGTTCAGAATACATTCGTTTGTGGGCACGAGGCCCCCATCCGGAAATGAGACACGTGCGATATGCATGTCGATATGCATGTCGACGCTCCTCTGCACGCAGATCAGCAGCCATGTTTTCCGCCTCGTTAGGCACTCTTTTTAACCTAGCCCTAATCACTAAAGCCTGGTGTTCTTGGAAAGCCAAAGAAGCCAGCTTTGCCTTAAATATAGTAACACTAGAGCTACCCCCCACCGCCAGCGCCCGATCTAATCCAGACTGTAGTGCACCTTTAGCTGCCCTAGTTGATAGATCGAGTCGTCTGCTAACATCGGCAGTAAAGGACCTAATCCCATATTTAAAATGAACCCACTTCATATTCCTAATTACAGCCCCCCGTCAATTTCCGTTGTAACGTTAGCAATAGCTGTTCCTGGTAGCCCTTCACATCGAACAACGAAGTGTTGAGCTTCCAGTAGCCAGCTAATCTAGGATTGGGTCTATCTAAGTTTACCCGGACCCGAACAAGTCTATGATCTGAGTAAATTATGTTATGAAATCTTGGACATTCAACTAACACTACGTCGACTCTCTTAATTAAAAACCGATCGATATAACTCGGAAGTTGTACCGCACTGGAGCCGCGTCTAGCTGCCTATTTCGGGGATTTTCATTCCGGTACTTATCGATAAGATAAAACTTATCGAGAAAGTCCTCGAAATAACGTAGCATGCTAATCGGTGTTAGTACCCCTAGACCGATTACGATTTAAATCGGGATCCAGGACCGCGTTCCAGTCTCCCGCTAGAATTACCTTCTGAGTAGTAGAATTCAAGAACTGCTCGATTCGCCGAAAGAAAGAACCGAGCTAAGAATGTCTATTGACCGCATAAACCCCGATGTGCCGAAATGATTTCTCCTTTATGGTCATATCCAAAACGCAAAGTCTCCCTTCCGGATCCATGTAGCAAGGGTCACACGACGCATCTAAAGATTTGCTTACCAGTCACGAAACCCCCCTAGCGGAAGAATTAAAATACGCTGAATAAACGTGGAACAACTTAGACAGCGCACCCAAATAGTCTCCTAAAAGCAAGTGGGTTTCCTGAACACAACAATTATCCACTCCGAGGTGCTGAATGAATGTAGCGACTCGAAATTTACGAGCGTCGGCCCTCAAGCCCCGGACATTCAAACTCGCTAGAAAGAGAGCCATAAGGGTGCCTTGGAGTTGTGTTCCAGAAACGAACATAACAGTGGTCAAGATGCCAACGGCTCTCCCAAAAGATTGTCTGGCCATCTGATCATTAAGTTGACCATCGTGGGAGATGTGGCCAACATCCAAAGGATATGTTAGTATAGCGACTCTATACAGGGCGGGTGTAAACTTATGGGGACCCTCCCAACACAATATTTTCTTAAAACAGATAAAACATCATCTTTAAAGATGACCATTACAATGGTGAATTTAAAAGTGTTGTTCGACTCTTCCAGCATCAGCCATAGAACCTTCGCTTCTGATTTCCTCCTTACAACTGTTAAGATTCTAGGAACGTTGGGGAAATTAGAAGGGTCTTCAATGATTATACACCCGACTTCTTTGAATTTAAGCAGCTCACTAGGATTAGAGAGGTGATAATACTTGACTGTTTCTTCTTGGACATTGGTAACCTTGCAAATATCCTCCCCAGATAGGAAGGCGTTTTTTTGCTTTTCCTTTCCAAAGAAGGACTCCTATGTTTCTTCTGTGCAATAAGTGGAGGGACAGGCATGTCATCCATTTGGGACGGGAAAGGGGAGCTAGGCCCTATAGAAGATGATGGAGAAGGCAAAGGCGAGGGCTGCTTTGTGGGGGACGCAGGTGGAGTATTTTTTGGGATTATTTACTGGGGAGACAAAGGGAGAAGGTTTTGGGGAAATTACTTTTTTGGACGATTAGATGGGACTTAGTGCGATAAGTTTGTAAGGTTTATCTAAAATTGGGTCAGTGATTGGGGGGGGGCATTGATTTGGGAAAATGTGAATTTTTAGGGATTATTGGTTTGGTGACCAGCTGGGGACTTGGTTTGGGGGTAGTGGTTTTATTTGAAATAGATGAATTATTTATTTTTATTTTTCTCTTTTTTTCCTTCTTTTTTATCTAGTTTAGTTTTAAGTTCTTTGGCTTTAATAAAACTGTCTTTCCCCGGGTCGTTTTTTAGCATTTCTTTTTCTCTCATTTCGTCTAGAGAGACCCTACCCGGAGTGTTCTTACCCGGAACTATAATCCATTAATTGTCTTTTTCCGAAGTAGGCAGAGCAAGAAACTCGTCGTCGGAGTCGTCAGATGCTGATGTGATTAGCTGACCAATTGTAGCTGGAGGATCGAGGTGGGGGCCTGCCTTAGATGTTCTGGTAATCGGGGTGGTCGCTTTCTGGGTGGATTTTTTTGCGGGCAATCCATTGTTAAATGACCCAGTTGCTCGCAGAACCAACAAACCGGTATTCGTCCTGCTAATATTATTGGAAGTTTTCCTCACTGATTTGTAGATAGTAGGGGGATGCTGTTATAAGCTTTTTTTTATCAATGAATAGCTCGAAATTCCAGGTGCCTGGAAACTCGTCGAAATTGATGTCTGTGATTTCACCATATTTAAGAAAAAAGGCGCCAATATTCTCACCTTTGACGTAAAAAGGCACATTAAAGATGGAAATAGAAGATCGTCTTCTACCCATGTATTTCGTACGTAAAACGTACTCTTGTTTCATTATTTGTGTTAGCGAAATATTTGCACAAATGTCTTCATTAGGAAAAAGAACGTTCCATCTATTAAAGCCCTTGCATTTGATCAACCTTTGCATATTAATTCAGGAGAGGCCCTAATAGATTTCTTAATTTTGTTGTCGACCACAAACATCGTTACAGTTCTTTTTTTAATTTCTTCGAGTTTCGGTAAATCCACATTAATTCAATGTTCCGTGACCATGTGTTCATATTTATTTGCCTCCTCCACGAATTCTTTAACATTAATAGACACTTTTGGTGGTTTACACCATTCAGAATTGTCGGTCATTTTGGTCGCCATCTAGTTAACAACTAGAGGCATGACAAACAGGGGGGAAAAAAGT
>OY744515.1:169689054-169744054 GCA_963556195.1 Sepiola atlantica | reverse complement strand
GCAACTACATTAATTTATTTTATTTAATTGCAAATATATTTTCGGATCTTTTCATAACCAGTCAGTTTGTTTTTTCAGCAAAACATATTCTCTTGGGATGATAGTTGTTATAGGGTGTGTAATTCTCGATAATTTTAATGAGGTCAATCTTCCTAATCGTGGTAAGTTTGATTGTGTATGACTAACAAATCTGAGTATATACTTAATCAACATGTCATATTATCATTCATAATTTATTTGTATTATTATTTTAATCGTAGTCAAGTTACTCCATGACCTCTTCTTTTATTCTCTGTTATAGAATCCGTGTGTGTATTACCTTTCACATGCAAAACATTATTTCGTTGTAAATAGGGAATTTAATGATTTGTTTTTGAAAGGGTTATCCTTTGGAAGAATGTTCTGTCTTCTGTTTTTCTTTAATGGATAAGATTACTATGGTATATCCCGTCTTTAAATAGTCGCAGTGTATTGAATAAGATGTTTAATGTGTTCCCATTTTTCTACATAAATATTGAGATGAATTTTAATGTTGTCACTGTTGGACAAATGCATGCTCCAACTTAGCTTTTTTAGGGAATTATTAATCATTGGACGAGACGTGAACACTGTTATATTCCATAGCTTGTTTTAGTTTGTATATTGCATATTGCTTGGGTACAATAGTCCGTTCGTTTTGGAGATTCACATATTGACATTGTATCTTAAACACATATTATGTAATTCAACAGTTATTTCAAAAGATATGTCGGACGTATTTAATTTGCATAATTGGTACACTGACTTGACTCAAATTTACCATGAACGTACATTATTTGACGGAACAATTTTCATCTTACTGACAAAAATATCACGCAAAAATATATTCTACCGGATATTATTAAATTATAAATTGTTCTCATAAGTTAATCCCTATTTGAAAAGTTGAATTACTTTCTTAGTTGTAGTAATAATGATGCTACATATGTTTAGTGGGTGGGTGTTTTTTAAGCGACCATATCATGCGTTCGATGTTTTACACATGTTTCTTAGACTCATTTTTTGTGATTGTCCGGCTTCTCTTGTTAAGTTTACATGATTTAAAGCATAGCTAATTTTAAATCTCTGTTTTTATCATCTTGATAAACAATTTTAAAAATACTTGCTTTCAAAATGAATCATATGGTTTGGACATAAACAAAGATGTCCGTGTTATATTTTCTCAGAAATCTAAATTATAGTGTTCTTTTTTTAGTAGCCAATATGTTATTCAACAATTCGCGGAAAACTAATCTAACAATATTTTATAATTAATGTTATGGTTTTTCTAGTTAATCCTTGTGAATACTCACTTCCAGCAAACTATATCTTAACTGATGTAAGATGACACAGCTAAACATAATTTTGTTGTTAAAAATAATTGTGCAAAAGAAAAGTTCATAAGGCAATAAGTGTTGATCGAACTCAATCCTGTTGAGTTTCGAGAAAATCGGATTACGGTATTTCTCTATATTACGTATAAAGTTATAGGCATTCCGGTTTTTCGAGAATGCAATTCACGAACATAGTATTTCATCTTTCAGCATGACGGCTACATTTTCTTAAACTTAGACTTCCAAATAAGGTAACTATACATCAAGATACTTAACAGATCCATAAAGTGTACATGTTCTGATTCCAACAATTTCACAAGCATACTATCCAAAAATTACACATCGATTCCGTGGTACTGAAATGACCCAAAACGTGTGATTGGTGGATCCTACATTCGATCACCTTAAGGCGGGCTGAACCATAACACGCATGCTAGCCCTAGCTGATTCGTTGCAATGACTTATCTTTCCATACATGTTCTATTCACTTCTGTACACCAGTGTTTACGAACGTAGATCCAACACAGAGCGGTTTATGGTTAAATCCCAGTTGTGTCACGCATGTTTGTTGTGTTTTTACATTGTTAAACTTCTGCTTACGAATGGCACATGGGAAACAGGGAACTATAGGCCGTTTTTTTTAAAATCAAGGTTATTATGTAATCATTTAGAGCCGAAATTAATGTAATATGTTGAACGTTAACTGTTGTGAATCTCATTCCGACGTTACCTATTCGTGTGCGGTAGAATAAGGTTTGGAAAATGACAGTTGAGATCCAGACCGGAGATCAGAAAAGGTATATATATATATATATATATATATATATATATATATATATATATATATATATATATATATATATATAAATATATATTTAAAAACAACTACAAAACAAAAATAAAAAAATAAAAAATAAAAAAGTAAATAATAATTTAAAAAATATAATATAAAAAGTAAAAACAAAAATGAATACAAAAATATTAAAAAAATAAAAATAAAAATAAAAAACAATAAACCCTTCCATACAACTCCCGCAAGTCAATATTATGAGTTTCGTACATTTGGCCGCTACTGTTTGGGGATTCGAAGATGTGTGTTCTAAAGAAACTAGTGAGAGGGAACATGGGTTAAGGGTTAAAGGTGTTTAAAAGGAAGAACATTAATTGATTCCGTGTTTAAAACCTGGATTAAATGGCTTTCAATCAATCCCGGAGAAATTTAAATAAAGGTATCATCCGGGCGGTCTAAGGGCAGTAACTCTGTAGCGGTTTAAAATTGTTTGAAACCGTCTAATTGGATCTGTTTGGAAGATGTGGAAGATTAGTATTATGACCGAGGAATGGTGGGGACTTATGGAAATAATTATAATGTTGTGAATAGAGGTGTTACCCTCTTAATGACGGGATAAATATTTTGAAATATTGCTCTTGAAAAGTAGTGTCGATATGGGTTGATTACGGTATTTGTTCGTATTTTTTAATTTTATTTATATTTGTGAGGGGTGCTAGTTGGGAAAATTTTCTCGAGTGGAATCGATATTTAATTGACCAATTATGGGGTGATCTATTTGACAGTGGGGGGAGTAGCTAGGCGTTCATGTGTATCGAAAAGTCCAGTTTATTAGTAGTGCTTGTCTCCTGTGGATGCATCCCTTAAATATTTCATCGCGAATATTCAAACAGACTGTATTTGGGTGAATTATGGTCCTAGAAATATGGTATTTTTCTGCGTCACACAGAGGACATATATTTATGGCTGGAGAGAAGGATGGTTTTCTCTCAATTACTTTACATTTGATGATGATGGGTACATTTTCTTCTTTAAGTTGCCATATTCGGGTCGCGAGTGCCGTATTTGCTTTGTTTTTTGTATCTGAAAGTGTTTTTGTGTGCGTATAATCTTAGCTTGAATCTTCCCTGTGTCATGCCAATGTATTTTCATGCTCTACCAGTAGTCTGTGACGGTGGCTTACTATACAAGTGAATTGATTTTTAGGAGGCAGTTGTTTTGTACTGGCATGAGCAGCCTGCGTTTGTAGTTGCTTTGAGTTCCGCAGAGACTATTTTTCTTATTGATGTCATTTTTCAAAGCCTATTAAACCTTCCTTACACTAAATTTAAACAAACATACACAACGCTCTAAGCAATTAACGTGTCCAAACGAGAGTGACACATTTCCGAAACAGATGACAACAGAAGCTGAAGAGAGCCGGATGGCTAAGTCCTTCCGTGTTTGAAACCGACGGAACGAATGTTGTACTAATTTTTATGTACCAATATGAATAAATATTACACTCTTAATTTTTAATGTTTAACTTTAATTCTTAATTAATCGAGCACTCTGCTTGGATTTCTCCTGCTATATTACAAAGAAGTGATTCATATATATATATATATATATATATATATATGTGTGTATATATATATATGATATATATATGTATATATATAGATATGTATAGATATGTATATATATATAGATATGTGTATGTATAGATACGTATATATATAGATATGTATAGATATGTATATATATATATATATATATATATATATATAGAGAGAGAGAGATATGTATAACTATGTGTATTTCTTTATGTATAGATATGTATATATAGAGAGAGATATGTATATATATAGATAGTTATATATATATATATATATATATAGATATGTATATATATAGATATGTATTAATATAGATATGTATAGCTATGTATATATATATAGATATGTATATATATATATATATGTATATATATATGTATATATATGTGTATATATAGATATGTATATACATATATATATATATATATATATATATATATAGATATGTATATAATATATATATTAGAGTGTATATATATATATATATATATATATGTATATGTATATGTGTATATATATAGATAGGTAGAAGGATGAAAAGGAATTAGAACATCGACGGAGGCAGATTTTAATTCAATTCAGTTGCTCAAGCAAGGTATATACCGCAAAAAAGCAATTTTCAAAGATCAACATCTTATCATGAGAGGGAATTGCTGGGATAGATAAGTTTGCAAAGGCAAAGATTTAAAATTTGAAAAAGTTAAATAAAGTTAGTGGGAAAAAAAAACAAGACAAAATGCTGTCCGAATGCAAGCAAGTGTCCGATTGCAAAAAAATCCGTTGTCAAAAAGTCCAGCGGAGAAAGTGATTTGTAGGTAGGTCGTTAGAAGGCACGGGAAACAATTAAGAGGTTTCAAAGTTAAATTCCAGCAACATCCATCTTCAGTTGCGGCCAAAATAGGTAGAATCTAGAGGGTAAAAAGTCCAATAGATGGTTCGTTCGTGGATGCAAGAAGGCTCAGTAATTCGACTTTTTACCCTCTGCCTTCTATCTATTTTGGCCACACCTGAACATGGTGGTTTATGGAATTTAACTTTGAAACCTCTCAATTTATTTCCCGTGCCTTCTAACGACCTACATACGAATCACTTTCTCCGCTGGACACTTTGAGACCGGATTTTTTTGTCAGTCGGATACTTGCTTGCATTCGGATAGCTTCTTGCCTTGTTTATTTTTCTATTTCAAATTTGAAATCTAGACCTTTGCCAACTTATCTATCCCAGCAATTTCTTCTGATGATAAGATTTTTATCTTTGAAACGCATGGCTTAACGAAAAAATTTTTTAATGAATTGCTTCTTTGCGGAATATACCTTGCATTGAGCAACTGAATTGAAAAAAAAGATCTGCCTCCGTCGCTCTTCTAATCCCTTTTCATCCTTCTACCTATCTATCTGCTCTATCCGGTATATTGAGCTGTATACTTTTCACAATAGATTCTGCCTTTCCTAAAAGTTCGCTTTTAGTTCTCTACTTTATATATATATATATATATATATATATATATATATATATATATATATATATATATATATATATATATAATGTTTTCTTAGTTATATGAATACTCTAGTATTATTTAAATGATTAATAAAATTACAAATTGCATTGTAGGATTTGAACTCTTTTTCTCTGTGAAAACGTAATTTATTTAATATATTTAAAATAATTGTCTTTGTTTCTTCAATGTGTTCCATGTAATATATTGCTCGATATATCCAATATCATATCATATATATTTACATAAATACAAAATACTTTCATGAAATGTAGAATAAATAAAATATGATGCCCGTTCGTGCCGTTGTAAACTGTTAATTTAAAGAAATCTTCGTTTAGCAACATATTTGAGCTTTCTTAAAATACGTTTACATTGATAATTTTGTAGTTTGATACTCATCATTGATTTTAAAATTAAAAAAAAAATGCTTTTTAATACGAAACACTAATTCACAGCAAAGCCTATATTGGTTTTGATAATTTCGACCTTGTCTTGTATTAGGACACGTTTTTATATTGTTATAGTGAGTTATATCAAGTACGACATATAGTATTATCATTGTATAGCGTTTTTATTCTAGCACACATTTTTCTAACATATCAATGTCTATCTAGAACGAGAATTTATAGTGCCATGTAATATCTCAAGCACAGACACACTATATAGACTTTGTCTTTTTATACGAATAAACAATCGTGTTACTGGTTCATTTAATAAGTAAAATAACGCACAGCAGGTCTTTACCAAATCTGTGACAAAGTAGAGCTTAGTTCTGTCAATTATTAACATATTCAGAGCATCGGTAAATCGTGATGAATACCAGTTCTTTATTTGTATTTACGAGATTCATTTTCATAGTCATTTTTCTCATCGTTACTCTTCCCCCCAAAAAAGCTCGCAATTTCCCAAGACAGATAGTTCAGTATCCGTGTTGTATTTGAGTTAGATATATCTGTCATAGGTTATCATAACAAAGTAATCCTCTATTTGCATTGGGTGATCAACTGAATAATTTGAACAGTGAACATATACTTATACCATATTTATGCGAACGATAATTGTTATTTCAACGCTCTAAACTGGATTTTATTCTAATTTTCAGTAATTTATGTAATATTCAGCACAGTACGTTTCTGGTGTCTTGTTCTATAACTAATGCTACAGCAGTTGCCTTCGAATGTGTGCATGTAGTTAATTGTCTCCACGATATCCCAGATGATTAGCAAAATCTTTTTTTTATGGAAGACATTGATATATTTCAATCATGATAAGTCAAATGTATCTTCTATTTTCGAAGGCGATTTTCTGTATACTTGGAAATCTCGCTTCTTAACCGAAGTTTGATAATAATAGTCTGTTAAGTTTGAAATATTTACAATATAAATACACCACATGCTTTTATTTCAGTGTAACTGTAATTACTGTAAACTGGCATTACGTATTTCTATTGGTCCGCTACGTCTGCCCATTAAGTCTTTACTAGTACATTCTCATGACATATACGTCATTATACGCGTTGTATCAGACTTTGACAACTTGACAGAACGCTATTGTAATAAATAAATCATCCTTCTCTTTAGACAAGCTATTAATAAATTCGGATGTTGATGTTTTTGTTCCATCCTACTTATTAATATATCTATGAGGTTTAACGAGCAAAACTCCTTTGTATTAATACAAAACGTGGAAAAGGCCGAATTCAATTATTACCGTATCTATTGTTTAAATCCATGTACCAATACTGTTGAAAAAATTATCAAAATTATTTTCTCCAATGTGTAAATTTTCAATGTGTGTTTAATTACACGTATGCACTTAATCGTCCTACATATGCCCTGTATTTCGGCGTAAACTAACAAAGGAATTATATATATATAATAATTCCGAGTGAGAAAATACAATAACATATCCAGAGTGCAATTCTAATTATGTTGTATTATTTCGTTGGGGTGGGGAATAATATATAATGGGTAGGGGTCAAATGGTTTCAACACAGATGTATTTAATTTATGTACAATTATTCCATAAAGAGAAAAACAAAACAAACAAACAATAAGGCTTGAACCAATTGAAGAGAAAGAAAGAGAGAGTCAACAGATGGCGATTAGAACGGAAGTGACGCCGCCTTTACGTACATAGCATTGCAAGGAACGATAGCCAAGGAGATGCGTTGGAACAACCAGGCTGACTCACGGGGCTCGTGCCTACACGTTGAAATCCTCCGTCCAATGTCCTGAAAAAATTAAACATATAGCACACCCGACGTTTCCACTGAAATTGGTTGGAAGACGAAACGGTCAGTGAGCTTCCTTGTTTCGGCGAGCAGAGCCGCCATGCCGGGCTTCACCGCGGAGTCCGCAATCCTTGCTGGTGAAAAGTAGTATAACAAGTGCCGTCCCAGATCAGCGGCTTTCCGACTCGGAAAGCAAACACTGTCATCACGTCAGGCCTGCGACCGTCGCCCCTGTTCAGGCTGACTGGTTCAAGGACTGATGTTGACATTAATGAGATCGCGATTGGTAATTTGTATTATTACGACTACTTTTCCTATCTTTGATTTGATTCCCGATGTATCTTCTGATAACCTTTAGGTGCGCCACGAATCGAAGTTCTGTTAAGTCTGTTCTAATCGCTAGTCTTCTTTAGATGAAATGTTCAATATTGAGTATTGGCGTAACAAACAATAGTATTCCAAATTACTGAATACTACTTTCTTCTCATTGCTGACATAACAAAATCAAACTACTCCTGTGGATAAAATAAATGGTTCCATTTGAAATTTCGTACGAATTCCCGAGTTCGAGAAGAAGCAATAAAAGGTGAAGGATGGCAGCATTACATTACACGGTAACAGTAGTACCGATAACAAAAATGCTACAATAAACTGTGAATAATATAAAAGATATGAATGAACTATTATCTTCGGATTAAAACTACCAACTAAAATACAAGCAAAAAATGCATCATAGCTGTTTTAAATGTGAGAAATATTACAAAGGTTTCCGTACACAAATTTCCAGAACAAAAACGCTATTTAAATCTAATAAAATAAACATGTGAAATAATGAATTGTATATGAACAGTGCTTGGTACGGTTTGTTTTTAACAATTTCAAATAGTGTCGCTTGTACATGTTTTATTACTTTTATTGCGTTTAATTTATTGACAAGCAAGGAAAAGAAAGTGCATATTTAACGTAAATAATGTCTATTAACGACTAGTGAACTGTCTCAGTGTAGTCTTATGTGATGAATATATTGCATCGTAGTACCATGATTGATTAATAGTTCACTAATTTTCCACTTTAATACTGCTTTATGTGATGCAATCTCTAACACCAACTTCCACATGTATTAGATCAAGGGGTGTAGACAAAATATGAACGCTGCGAAATACATGTAACTTAATTATAATGTGTTTGTATTTTTACCTATGACGAACAAGTCGTGCGTTTGCTGATATTACATATGAAAATATAACTATAAAAGTGTAAATCAATATCATAGAAGTATAAATACCATGGATTATTTAAAAATCCATCTCGAAATGACATATATTTATTTCAGTACCGGTATATAGTGAGAGAATATACGCTCATAAACACGTGGCACACCGGTTCTTTTAAGATCATCGCTTTTAAGCGATGGTGAGACTGGTAATAGGTACACTTTTGGTAACACAAAGTGATTTATGTACGTGGGAAGAGAACCCCTTCACAAGACAATCTTGCAAGGGAATTAAAAATAATGTTTTCAAGGAATCGATAATAAAACACAGCAAATAGAAGTTATCTTTCAGAAAATGTCCATATTTCATTATATCAGAAACAAAGTTACAGTGCACAGCGTATATTTATAGGCGAAAATATACAGATAGAAAGCGATATATATATATATATATATGGTACTACTCCAGATGAAGCGCCTAATTTCCGGGACTGCTCGGCGGCAACGATCGGGCAGGTCGCGGAAGCGCCCGAGATCTGCTGACACGAAAACGAGGCTGAAGCAGAGCTGACCGATCAGGTTGCTGCCAATTCATCTGCACTCAGCACAACCAAACAAGCGGTAGGAAGAGCGTTCGAACGGGCCGCACACGTATTCGTAAAGCCTGACCCTCGACGAGAAAATATATTAAATTCCCAATCACCCCCCCCCCCCCAAAAAAAAAAAATACCAAAAAAACTTGCCTAAATATCCTCAGAAAAATAACATACTTCTTAGTTTTATGTAAAAAAAAAGACAAAAAAAATTGCCTAAATATCGTAAAAGAAATACCACTTACTTCTTTGATTTATGTAAGAAAAGACAAAAAAATGGTTCATTTGGCCCACGAACATTTAAAAAAAAAAGTTTTTTCATAGTTATTCAGCTATGGTTAGTTAATTTTTTTTTTAAATATATCCATTTTTTCTTTTGTATTCTTCGTCTTATATTGTCGCCTGCCACTCTTCCATCTTTACGACTTTCAGTTTTGCTTCAGCCTCGTTTTCGTCTCGGAAGCTCTCGGGCGCTTACGCGACCTGCCCGATTGTTGCCGCCGAGCAGTCATGGGAATTAGGCGCTTCATCTGGTGTAGTACCATATATATATATATATATATATATATATATATATATATATATATATATATGTGTGTGTGTGTGGGGGTGGGGGGTGGGGGGTGCGCGTGTGTATATTATTGTCTCTATCATACTGACTTGAAACTCTAAAAACAAGGAAACTGTCATTATAAGATTAAATACTTGTATTCTGTCAATCTTCTGCTGAGTCCGCTTACGTTGTCTTATCTCGCCAACGGTGTAATTTGAATGACTGGAAGAACGCCAATCGAATGACGGCAGGCAATACGACTGGAACAGCATAGCTACTTCCGCGTAAGCGGATGTCAACAAGTCTGTCTTGCCAAAGCCATTCTTCCTCTGACAGGAAACCAATGACTGCAAATGCTAACAAGCCATCCGATGAACGAGGATTAGCTGAGCCTAAACAGCCCAAGCTGTTCGGTAAATAAATGAAATAAGAAAATAAAAACGAGAAAAGTGTATTGCAGACAATAAAAGTTCCCAGAGTAAATATTTTCGAACGAATTCTTACGCGCGTAATGAATTCTAATTTTATTAATACAC
Organism: Sepiola atlantica; assembly: GCA_963556195.1. Classification (NCBI taxonomy): domain Eukaryota; kingdom Metazoa; phylum Mollusca; class Cephalopoda; order Sepiida; family Sepiolidae; genus Sepiola; species Sepiola atlantica. The sequence goes on along the minus strand of OY744515.1, from coordinate 169,733,685 downwards.
AACCTCCCTAGAAATGACGTAAGCAATAATGCATCGCATGTGTTTGCGCTAATATTTATTGAATATTATTAAATTAATTTTATTTTATATACATTATTATACGAATTTCTGACGAAAAAAGAAACAAACATCAAACACTACGTTTGCTTTAGAATGTAGTATATCTTTATAAAATAATTTGTGCCGGCGTGAGTTGGTTGGCATTGTATGTTCTTTCAAATATACATATAGTGTATGCTTTTCAATCCACAATCTTAATTACGGATTAAATTAACGCGAGTTTTAGAGACGTAAACCCTTTCTGATGATCTAATGACAAAACACGCTTACCTTTAGCGTTTTCGTTGTACACGATTTCTGTATAACTTAGTTTAAGGTAATCAAGGCAATGAGCCACTGTAGACGTAAGGAGGTACTGAGAAGCAGGCTGTAAGTTTAGCGGGTAATCCTAAATCGGATGCTGTGCAGCGAGATACTTGTTCATATTAGTTTTTAATATATGTATGTCGCTACCGTCGAAAAAATCGGAAGCAAGTGAGGAGTACCAAGTACCGACAGCTCGTGAAAAATAAGCTATTAGAATGGAAGGCTCTCTGGCATCTTGGCAGCTACACATTGAATGGATACGATTGAGCTTATTATCGGGTTTATCGACTGTATTTACGTCGAAGACGTAGCAAGTTAATCGGAGCACATTCTTTTAAAGTACTTGTAAAAATGCACAATTATGAAATATTGAGGCGATAGGTCAGGGACGTGAGTTTCATGGATAGTGAGAGACATATTGTATTAGATACTCTTTATTTTACCTTGTCTAAGAGGGAGAGACTGGTGAATGCTGCACCAGCCTAAATGTGAGAATATTACTCTAGGCATAGTCGTTACTTTATTATAACATTCCTTTAATATTCTGCATTGTATTGTTGTTAGCTAGCGGATGCTAGATAGTTAAAATGATTCTGTAAAAGAAAGCTCGCGGTATAAATTGTAAAGTTCAATAAAAAAAAGAAAGAAAACCAATAACGTATAAATATCATGGACATAGATTTACGTTCACCCTTCTTTATACGGTGAGTAGACATAATATGTCAGGTTTAATATATATATATATATATATATATATATATATATATATATATATATATATATATATATATATATATATATATATTTATTTAGATACCGTATATTACATATTTCACCAATGTACCGCGGTTTCATCCAAAAGGACAGATTTAGACATCTTTAGTAATCTTTATTATATATATAATCTTTGGTATATATATATATATATATATATATATATATATATATATATATATATATATATATATATATATATATATACATTTAAGGAATCAAAACATTACTATTGTTCTAAGAGTTAGAACACCAAGTCCATTATGACGTACGATCGTTTCCAAAACAGTTTTGACATACTTTATTTTATTTTATACGTTGAAGAAGTTAGTCTAAAACGTCTTCATCAGCGCCTATAGCAACACGTCTTGCAGGTAAAAAAGAAAAACTCGTTCTAGACATACACCCACTGAAACATCCACAGGTTGCTTTGTACGTGGAATAAGAGGGGACACACACAATCATACTTATTAACAAATCATCGGTACATATAAAAATATAACACAAAACTTTCCAAGAATTAATCCTTTCAAATTTCCGCCCCAAAGTTAATCACAATACAACAGTTATTTTGTCAGATGGGTAGTGAAATAAGAAAAATAAAAAATAGAAATAAATATAGAAATACACATATATATATATATAAATATATATATATATATATATATATATCTTTTATTGGTACATAAGGTGCTTTGATGTACGTAAAAAATAAATATATATATATATATATATATATATATATATATATATATATATAGACAAACATTGAAATAATATTAAACCCTAATAGAGAATACAAAAAAAAGAAACCCAAATATATTATACATATATTTTCAATTTTTGTTATTATTTGAAGACTATCTGTCTATTAGAAGGAATACAATATATGACAAATTGTGGATTGTAGTTGACTAAAATATAATGCGTTGTTCTTTTTCAGAACGACATTTGTCCGGTTTAATTGAAAATGTGTACTATTTCTTAGAATAAAACTGATTTTTATTTGAGATGTTGGTGTGTTTAAATATGTATACAATTATTTTCTAGGCATTTAAAGAATAGACATAACCTGTATTTGCACTCAGAAGGTGTATTATAGGGACTCTGAACTTTTGCTTTAAAAATTATTGTCAAATGAAAAATACGGTTGTCAGTGATAAGTCTCAATTATGTAGTTGGAACGAAAGGGTAAGTTTATTTATATCATTTCCTGGTGAATATTGATTAATTAAAACATTTTAACAAGCATATAATGATATAAAAATATTAAGTCTTAGCTATGTATAATTGTGTGTTGTACATTCATGTTTTATATTTTCTCTAATAAGTTGTCATAGTTAATATGGCGTATTCACATTTATATTACTTCTACCGAATATTTTGGATATGATGGCGACATAATAATTATCCTCACTGAAGACACCCAACTTTAAAATCTCAAAAACAAATATAACACAATCGAACTCCTTATAATGTTAACCTATGAAACACAGAATCATATCTTTATACAATTTCTAGACGCACTTATAATAAACTCACACAATAACCTTACCACTTAACTGCTATCGCAAGAACGCACAAAAGCATGTTCATATCGAGTGTTACTTACATGATACAACAAAATAAAAACAAACGTGTGTATCGTTGTGTATTTACGTTCTTTCAGAATCTGTAGTCTACAATATCTAGACAAATACTCCAAAGACATCACATATACACTGATAACAGTGCAATGCCCCACATATTAGATAGCAAATGATAAGAAACCCACTCTATAAACATTTTACCCAAACAATAATCAACAATATTATACACGGACCACTTCTCTTATAAGCTGTGTTATTGTCTTATCTACAAATGCTAATAATGCAATCGTTTTCAACCCTCTAAATAAACTAGCAATTCCGACAATACAAGCTGCATCACAAACTATAAAACCAAACTTAAACACGAGAAAACATTAAAAACAAATCATGTAATGCAGGTAAATATACAATGCCATACAATATTGCCATCACTTATACGTAGAGGGAAACTGCAATGTGGACTATAGAAAAGGATCGGTGAACATAGAAAAGATATAAAAATAAAATTCATCTTAATGCACTGTTGTCCCATGTTTTAGAAAACGACCAGTCGTTTAACTTTGAACAGGCTAAACTCAGTAAATTCATTTAAAATCAACCTGAACGAGGACTTCTGTGAATTAGCACTAATTATAACCTAAAACACAATCAAACAATGTAATGTGTCTCCTTTAATCAGTAAATTGGTTGTGTCCATACAGAAAAAAATATTAATAATATTGATAATAAAATAAATTAATAAATACAAATCAAAATAAATAAATAAACCAGCCATTTAATTTAATATATATATATATATATATTACACATTTAAATTCTAACGGCTATGTTTTGTTGGAAAAAGAGCAATACCATTACTTTCACATCATATACCGCACCACATGTATATGTTATCTTAGCAACATGTTTACGTTTAACATAAAAAAACATTAATACACTTTCTCAAGCGCAGTACACATATTCAATTCTAACGTTTATATTTCGTTCTAAAAAAGAACAACCACATTATTTTTCATTTACAAACGGACCAAACGTTTTCAAATATTTGTACTTGTGTGTAATTTCTTCAAATCAATCACCCCGAGGAACTCTTAAAGTAGAGACGAACAGTTGATGAAAACATAAATTATATATATATATACATATATATGTTTTTTTTAGTAAGACCGTCCAACTATACTTGAATGTTAACTCGCCACGTTTTCTCTTCGGCTCGGTTTAATTAAATGCGTCTCTATAAATATCTGACAAAAATCAGTGCCCGTTCAATCAAGGCCAGATTAAAACAAGCGTAGATAAGTGCTATTTTTTTCTTTCTCTTTATTTATGAATTAGTTATTTATGTATCTTTGAAACTTTATTGAATTTGTTTCATAAAATGAATACAACAAAAACAAGGCTTTCCACACTTTTAATTAATCGCCTTCTCTACCTATTATGAGAGAGGAACTTATCTGTAATTCTATTTCTATATTTTGGGGAAGAGAGCAGTACTTATTCAACTACACATATATATATATATATATATATATATATATATATATATATATATGTATATATGTGTGTGTATGTATATATATATATATATATATATATATATATATATATGTATATATGTGTGTGTATGTATATATATATATATATATATATATATATATATATATATATATATATATATATATATATATATATATATATCACACGCGAGGGCTCTTAACCACTAGTAAACGGGGGCAGTATTACTCTACTCGGTGTGGTGTACCTGTATCATTTTCCAGGTAATCTCGGAGAAAGAAAACCTTGATATAACAACTGTGCTACTGACTACTTACGTCTTTACAGAAAACCGTCGAGGGAAAGAGGAATGTTTAGTCCTGATCGACAACAAACCTCGAGTTGGAGTCTCGAACAAAATATCCGGTTTGCAAACCTGAAATTTCTTAAGTAGTAGATGCGATATGAGTATCGCCATGCCTTTGCACTTCTACTTTGTCTAGCGCAGGGGCATCTTAAAGACACACAGTGCGTGACCTTGTTGCTGACTAGGCCAATGAACGCTGTCTCTCTTTCTCTCAATCTTGGAAGTTTGGGGGAAAGTATCTCATCACTTGTGGAAATGTTTCTCTTACTATGTCTCTTGTGACAGGTTGAGGGTACAGGTTTGACAGCTTGTATGGCTACTGTGTTTCCTACTGGTAGTGCAGGAAACGATACACTTAGGAAGCGCAAAGACCGACTGCTCCATCAACAGTAGTATGATATCGTTTTTAACTGTACATGTTATGCCGCGCATGAAAAGGAACCCTACATTTATGATCGTTAGGCTTGCCTGAGACCACAACATCCATGGATCAAGTATCGACTGATCATCTTGTTGTGTGAGCTTATTGGCACAAAAAAAAACAGACTACCCGAGGCTTGTGTGACGAATGCCCATAGCTCGCGCGAGAACGCTGACCTATTGTGATGATGATTAATGTCAGCCTAGAATATCGTCTGAAAGCTGAAGAGTAGTTGCTAAAATCAATGAAATACCACAAGCAGACTATTTGAGAATCCATCAGAGATCACATCAGAGACGCCACATGGAGTGAATTTATTATCAGTGTGCAAATGAGGTTACCGAATGAGTCAAAGCAGGCATTGAAGCTTATGTCTCCATGCGACAATTCTACAGCAATCCCTACTTTCTTTAATGGTTCACCAAACATTGTGCAGGTGATATCGCTAAAATGTAGCAAGCATTCTGAAAATGCAGCCGCTATAAGTAAACTACGAATTGACAGACATCCATGGCGTCAATAAAATAGTGTAAGACGTTGATTAATAAAGCAAAGAGAACGTATACAGAGCTAAACAGAAAAGGCATTAAATCTCTAGGTACTCATGATTTCTGGAATAGCTGCAATAGCGTGGTGAAACATTGTCCAATCAAAAAATCCCCCGATATCCGACCACAATGATGTCGTTAGCAGGACACCTGCTAAGATTGAACTACTTGCCCAGCATTTCACTGAAAACTCCACTTTGGGCCCTGCAAACAACTCACACTTAAATTTCCCATTGCGGACTGAAGCCACACTTTATCACCTGCCTATCACTACATCTCATGTCCAGGACATTATAAAAACCTTGACACAATCAAAAGCATATGCCCCTGATATTATATCAGTAATTGTAATAAAGAAGTTATCTGCTGAACCAGCCTTTCTCCTTTCACACTGTACACAAAATGTCTTGTCGAATCTTGCTTCCCTAATAGCTAGGAAATTACAACTGTGGAACCAGTCTTCAAGAATTCTGGATATAGAAATTATCGCCTCATCAGTCTACTCCAGTTCTTCGGTAAAATATTTAAATTTCTAATCAATTAAGCGATAGTCCGACACCTCGTTAATGCTAAACTTTTTTCTAACTATCCGTATGGATATAGGAATGAACGTTCTAGTGCGGATATCATAACGATCATCTCTAGATGCATATATCATACACCGGACAAGACAGCTTCAACTGTGCGAACAGGCCTATTTTGCACTCGGTTGTACGGGTTCACCCGCACTAAATCGCGTAAGCCAGACCAAACGACCCCCTCACACACACATACGCACACTTCAACATGCGTCCGGCCCAAAGGGCCATTATCCAACACGTGGTTATTTATTAAATGTCCATTTATTCTATGCTTCTTTAAATTGTTGTTCTTTGAGCATTTTTTGGATGGTATGAACTTCACATTCTTCAAAAGTCAGGCATATATCTACTACCACTAACAGGTAAATGTATCGTTGTAATCTTAACACGGACCCCCGAAACAAACGCCAATGCAATTGTTTTCGGGACGAAATGTTACACCATTTTAATGTTGTATGTTTTTGGTCAGATTATTCACTTATTTGTAGAAAAAATTATTCTGCTACATGGATAGGCACTTACTTTTTTTAAAATTCTACGATAACGGATATGCAAAATAGTAGTATATGAACTTTAAATATGATAATAAAGAATGTAGAGAAACAATGACAATTTGAACAAGTATATTAAGATTCATCTATTCAAATCAAATAACAATAAAGTACCATATTTCAATAATAAATATACCGACTGTATGTACCTACGAACTTAAACACGCGTTCGCAATTTGAAAAAAAGTATATTAAGATGCATCTCTTCAAATCAAGTTACGACAGAGTACCATATTTCAATAATAAATATACCGACAGGATGTACCTACGAACTTAAACAAGCGTGTTCAATTTGAAAAAAAAAGTATATTAAGATTCATCTATTCAAATCAAGTAAAAATAGAGTACCATATTTCGATAATAAATATACCGACTGTATGTACCTACGAACTTAAACACGCGTTCACAATTTGAAAAAAAGTATATTAAGATTCATCTCTTCAAATCAAGTTACGACAGAGTACCATATTTCAATAATAAATATACCGACAGGATGTACCTACGAACTTAAACAAGCGTGTTCAATTTGAAAAAAAAAGTATATTAAGATTCATCTATTCAAATCAAGTAAAAATAGAGTACCATATTTCGATAATAAATATACCGACTGTATGTACCTACGAACTTAAACACGCGTTCACAATTTGAAAAAAAGTATATTAAGATTCATCTCTTCAAATCAAGTTACGACAGAGTACCATATTTCAATAATAAATATACCGACAGGATGTACCTACGAACTTAAACAAGCGTGTTCAATTTGAAAAAAAAAGTATATTAAGATTCATCTATTCAAATCAAGTAAAAATAGAGTACCATATTTCGATAATAGATATACCGACAGGATTCACCTACGAACTTTAACACACGTTCACAGTTTGAAAAAACAAAGTCTATTAAGAATCATGTATTCAAATCAAGTAACAATACAGTACCATATTTCAATAATAAATATACCGACAGTATGTACCTACGAACTTAAACACGCGTTCACAGTTTGCAAAAAAAGTATATTAAGATTAATCTATTCAAATTAACTACTAATAGAGTATCATATTTAAATAATAAATATACCGACAGTATGTACCTACGAACTTAAACAAGCGTGTTCAATTTGAAAAAAAAAGTATATTAAGATTCTCCTATTCAAATCAAGTAACAATAAAGTACCATATTTCGATAATAAATATACCGACAGGATATACCTACGAACAAAAACACGCGTTCACTTACTTCCATTTAAAAAAAAAAATCACTGTCAATTTTAATCAACTGAAGTTCCATTAGCATGGCGATAAATATTTATATAGTTTACTGAAGTCAGATGGTTCTAAATTCTATTTCAATTTGCTCGTTGCAGATTCCGATCCTAAGATGTGATACGTGCACCTGCACATCAATTGGCATCAGCGTACTTTTTGTTTATTTAATTGTTTACTGTTTATTTGCATGTTGTATTATTGTTTTACATTAATTATATTTGTTTATTTTTAATTATGCTAGATTAGCTTTTACGTTAATTATTTAATGTTCGTGTCAGCGAAGATTGTAAAATTGATTATTTTTTTCTGTCATGATTGCTCTTTATTTAAGCTTCCTCGTTGACTTTGTTGAAAAGATCATAACACACTATTGAAGCGCAAATAATTAATAGTTTATGAGTTAGATTATTTTGATATTGAATATAACCTGTAAACTATAGTTAACTTGTCTGCTAATTCATTTACTAATATGTGAAATAACATGTGATATTGCCGATTCCTTCGTCAAATATGGGTATTACTCATTCATAGTCACGAAATATATAATACATTTCACGCACGTTTACTATAGTAATCTGACAAAGGCGAATGATTCCTACTATATTTATAATATATCTTGATTATGATATATATATATATATATATATATATATATATATATATATATATATATATATCATGATTTTTGGGGGAGTACAACATTTTATTATCGCAAGATGAAGGGAAGACGGATTTTATCGTTGATCAAGAAAACAATTGGCATGACCCATTACACCATTCTTCGTCAGGCTCACTCATTATACCATCTAATAATCTTGGAGACGAGCCACGTCTGTCTCATACGCCCCTCCATTGGTAAGCAAAGTGAATGTCAACTAGGACTAGATGTGATCAGTCTCAAAGATTCATACTCCACTGTGCATATACCATAACTATGGTATTTAATTTTCTGTACTCTCTCTTTTTACCCCCATTTTTTATTCTCTCATTATTTTATAAATCCTTCGATGCAACCGTTAAGAAGGGTCGAAACCGGTCGGCTGACTTTTTTAATTCTTTATTAATATTTAATCATGAACGATAACATTCGTCTTCCCTTCATGCTTGCGATATATAAATATATATATGCATATATATAGTATGTATGTATATATATATATATATATATATATATATATATATATATATATATATATACATATATGTATATATATATATATATATATATATACACACATTAATATGTTTCATATTTACTAGTATTCCGCATATTAATATTAATTTCAAACACAGTCCGCGATAATTGAAAAAAATGTGTACAACAAACCTAAATAAGTATATAACACCATTAAGTTCGTGTGTACGTATATACTTTTAAAAGAGCGTTTTTTCGAACTAAAAGTTAAAAAAATAAAGAACCCATTTTGTTGGAGTATGTGGCAACACTAAACACATGCTCATTTAGACTGTGATTCTGTGACACGAATAGTCTTAATCGTATCGATTCACAAAGTGTTTCTCTATATTTTATAGCAACTCGTCTGTATAATTGAGTATATATGTAAGCATTTCATTTGTTTTAATGCATCTATACATCACAGCGTAAGTGTGTTTTTACAGGCATTAGTTTAAAAAAAGCTATGTGTTGGTATCGCTAATATTCGAAACATTTCCTTCACTTCAGGAGCGTAAGTGTTCATATCATATGCACATCTTCATCATACTAAGATTATATTTTGGTCGTTTCTATTTGACCCTTGACTTTTTGATGTCGACCTTTTTAATTGCTAAAAGCCCACATTGAATGTCGACATCTGAAGAATACACGGATGTTTCTATCCATATATGGTTGTGTAATCTAACGTAATTGACTTATTCCAATCGTTATTTCGTATCGTTCTGTACATCAGAATGTGACGTGTTTAAATTGTGTCTGCAACTCATTATATAAATTACTCATGTTCAAATGAGAAATAAAAATATGTCATTTGATAAAAAGTTACTCATTGAAACTGGATGATTATTTGACATGACTCAATTCTAAATTATTCAAAATATTAATTTAGTTCGATTTCTGCTGTGTCTACTGATCGCCTAATTTGTGCATTGTTTATTTGTAAATCAGGAAACTTCGTACAGTTTCTATTCAAATTAATACCGATTCAAATAATTGTTTTCATCGAGTGGTGTCTAAATGAACTCGTCGTTGTATTAGTTTCCTTTCAAATCATTGTCTGAAAAGGTTTAGTTTCCAGATTATTGCAATTGGTGCAGGATTACTAATGTTACTACCTAATACTTTCTGTGATATATTCTGTATTCAGTAAGGCAAATCTTCGAACATGAAGTATCATGGCATCATGTAATTGTCTGGCGTCTGAGAAACAAATGACTCAAATATGTTCTAAGTCCATTCTTAATATCAAAACATTTAGAAAAATAATCTTTACCGTAAACTAACAGAAATTTTAACTGGAGAAATAAAAATAACAAGACGCGCGTGCGTGGTCCCCCTCTGTATGTGACTCGATGTGGCGAGTGTAAAATGCAATAAATTTGGGCAATTTGAGGCATTTTTTACTTTAACCCCCTGGGGCGCCAACCAGAATGTTTCTGAGGTCAAGGATGCTCATTTATATCCAAAACATTTGCCTCTACATTTTGGCCCCAAAAAATTGAATGGATGGATCAAACGTTATAGGAGAAAAGGCTATTTTTTGCCATCTTGGGGGCTATTGCCCCCCTGGGGGCGCGAACCAGATTTGTTTCAAGGCAGCGATACTAATTTTATATTAGGAACAATTGCCTCAACATTTTGGCCAAGTTTCAGAGAAATTGAATGGATGGATGAACAGTTATTTCGGAGCCTTTTGCCCCCCTGGGTAGCGAACCCAATTTTTTCAAAAATCGGAGAATGTCACTTTCTAGCCTGACCGAAGTTACAACTTCATGCAAAATTTCAGAGAAATTGAATGGATGGTTGCGGAGAAAAATCCGGACGGACGGACGGACATGCCTCAAAACATAAGTCCCCCAATTTTATAAATCGGGGGACCAAAAACGTAACTTTAGACATTTGATCTAACGTGTTCATATTGTACGTTGTGTTTAATATGAAGGACACTTCTATTTGTTTAAAATGTCAATGCTATACGTAATATCATCACTTTGCTCATAATGAAGCATTTTCAAGATTTCACAAAAATAATCAAGTATATTAATATACGCTATTAACCGGTAGCATTTAACTTGGTATTTTTTTACAATAAATATTCGTTTAAAGATATTTTAACATCATATAACTTGTTTATATATTATATCTATTATTGTTCCTTCGGAAAAATCTGAGCATACACTCATATGTGTTAATCGACATTTTTCAGTGACAAATACTAAATAAGTAACAAATATTATAATCCAATCACTTACGCTTGGCAATTTGAACCACTTCAGTTAACACTTTAATTTAACTTTAATACGCATTTTAATAGACTACGTTTGTCTATAGATTGATGTAATTTGTCATATTTACTTTTTATTTATTGCTGTTCATTGATTTTCAGAGACGAGTTCAAAAGATTTCTGAAAACAATAAAAACATGCGTTCAGGAGACGGTTATTTTCTTGCTCTAGATCTAACAAACATAATTGAACAAAAAAGCGCATTATGACAAGTAATGCTATCCAATAGTATTTACCGAATACATGTTTATACTTATAATGATAAATAGTAATAATATATTAATAATAATAAATTATAATAGTAATAAATAATAATAATAAAAATAATTATGATCATGTTGTTAATACTAGTGATAAATAATGACGATAGTATTGTTAATAATAATAATAATAATAATAATAATAATAGTAATAATAATAATAATAACAATAACAATAACAATAACAATAATAATAACAATAATAACAATAATAATAATAATAATAATAATAATAATAATAATAATAACAATAACAATAACAATAACAATAACAATAATAATAACAATAACAATAATAATAATAATAATAATAGACACAATCTCATCCGAACAAGAAGTTTCCAGTTTAGAGCTGAATGAAGCAGAAATGCTAAATAATTATCAAAGAAATTGAATAGCATTTGGTCAAATATCCTAGTAATTCATTAGTACATTGCATAAACAATAGAACATGTCGAATTAAAACATCACTAGCAAACCACTATTGGAAGCTCAAAGAAAATAAACGCTCACCAATAATTGAATGGGAAATAATACGATAGGCTGGTAGATGTAGACATTTAGACGATCCGTTTAGATTGTCTGAATGACCAATTTGAAATCCTAAACTTTACAGACACCCAAGATCTATTACACTTTAGAAGTGAGATAGCAAACAACTCCCTGCATAGAACAAAATTTAACACGGTTATCAAATGACGTCAATTTCTTTTTCATAACATTGATATAGTATTAACAATTAAATAAAAATTAGTATCACATGCTCTGGTATTATATTATTGAGCAATTATAATCACTTCATGGTATGAATTTTATATTTGAATATATATATGTATATATATATATATATAAAATAATCTAAAGCTAGATAAACATGCATATTTATATACATATGTTAGAAAGATCAAGTTTGCGTGCTGCTTATTAATGAAAAATCCTGTTTTAGCTCATTGAAAAGATATGCATACGTTTATCCTGATAAATCTTATTCAGAGTGTTGTTTTTTTAATATATTTTTTTTTATTTGGCAACATTTAACATATGAGAGAAGAGACAAAACTATATTTATTTCAGTATATCTATCGGCGTTAATGAGGACACTGTCAATTTATGGTAAGATTCCTGACGTATTGTGCTACAGTCCGTGTGGTTACGAACCAACACAATAGAAATCTAACGAATATTTTATATAACTTACATATTGATCTTTATTTAATTCAAAAAATAAATATAGTCAAACTGCAAGTATAACGTTTATGTGTATTAAAAAATTGTCCACACAAATAATGGTGGATGTGTAACAAATTGAACGTGTTCTGAAAACTATTCAGGATATCGGTTACAGCATAAAGTGTTTAAAATAGAAAAGTATGTACATTATTGTCGTTTGTGTTACAATATATTAATAACATCACATGTTTATGCGATGTATAATTTGGGCATATATATAGTACATATAATGTATGCATATATTGTTTAGAGCTGAAAAACAAAATTGTTGATTTTGTCCAACGAAAAAATGAAGTAGATTTCCTTCTGAGAAAATGTGTTAAGATACAAACAGAACAATGGGCAGTGATGTGTTCTAAATTAATGAAAACACATCTAACACAGGGCTAAATTGTCACTTGAACTAATGCTATTATCACGTATTCTCATATATATATAGTAAGAGGGTGAACATTCTTATATAGGGTTGAATATTATTTTCTGGCCCTCCCAAGGTTAAAAGCGTAGTAATAACAGCCATAGAACGGCTCAACTGTCAACTGACACTTACTAAGTACATTTACACATTGGATGGCGCTGTTTCAATGTATATATATATATATATATATCAAATAGATTCAGCATTGAAATAATTTATATGCAGAGATAAGCGTGTTTCGCGATTTGAAGTCTCATCAGTGCAGATCTACAACTCATCTGATGATCGTCCGTTCGACCTAAAGTCTAGTATCTCAGCATCTATAACAAAGCTGTCAACAGATAAACTGTGAAAATACGACGTGCAAATACTGCTTATAAATCACTACTGTTTAAATGTATCTTAGAGAGTTTAACCAGGAGAGGCAATATATGGAGTACTAACAACACAAATAATTTCATGTGAAAAAAGTACTTCCCTTTTTAATGGGTCTTATATTGCTGTAAACATTAATAATTCAATTATTTATCATGAAAGACAAGCTTGTTTCGCTTTTCGACGCTCAAATGTGCAGATCTCAAACTGATCTACCGATCACACACTTTGACTATCTGACGTCGAGTCTAGTAACTCAACATCTATAACAAAATGGTAAAACATATAGCTGTATTATTTTCAGTATGTAGAGACAGTGTAAGGTTGATAGTGATAAAGTTTATATTGGAGCAAGTTTTGTTCAACCACACACGGTACTTCACAGTGACCGCCATTGTTTCACTCAAGAAGCAAACGGTATGTGCAAGACGGCTACAAACAATGTTGGTATATGTATGGAAAGCTAATATTATTTCAGAATATTACTACTCCAAGACTATTTTCACAGCCAAAGCTTGTAATGTTGTTTTAACTCTCATATAATAAAAATAATACAAGAGGATAGCCGTATTAATTTATTTCCACGATAGGGGGTGGCGTCGCCCTTACAGATATCACATTCGCTATGCATGCTGACATTTCTTGCGTGTAACCACATCACTTATCTGTCTCTCTCTCTCTTTCTCTCTTTCTCTCTCTATCTCTCTCTCTCTCTCTCTCTCTCTCTCTCTCTCTCTCTCTCTATATATATATATATATATATATATATATATATATATATATATAATGGTTGACTCATACAGCCATGTACATAATCCGCGACACTTGTATGTCGATGTTGTCGATAAATTACTGTTAGAGACTGAGATCTGATCAGGCAGAAAAGAACATACGGTCCTTCCATCAGATACGATTTAGAAAGAATGAAGTGGAAAAAGAAGAAAAAAAAGAAACGAAATGCAAAATCTTAATTTGGTGGGTCACGTGGTAAGATTTGAAACGATCATGAATTAGAAAGAAAATGTTACCTCATGTTAAAAATAAAAGGGTCAATTACCAGTGGCACACATCTTAAGCTAACTTATCCTCGAGTCGTCGGCATTTATTAAAATTAATTTATTTTAGCATGATACATTGTTTCTATACCGAAACTTTCTACTTAAAAACATTCCACGATATATAAAAGCTACCACGCACATAATTAACAAATTTAAATGAATAAATAATTTCAACGTGGGGCAATTATATTTATGATGACGTTTCTGCCTTCTATATCAACATCGTACATAATAAGAGTATTCAAACTTTCAAACAAATGTTTACATGCAAAGATTTCTGAAATAATAACATACCAAATTATGTTTATAAACTCATACTT
This sequence comes from Sepiola atlantica, assembly GCA_963556195.1. Taxonomy (NCBI): domain Eukaryota; kingdom Metazoa; phylum Mollusca; class Cephalopoda; order Sepiida; family Sepiolidae; genus Sepiola; species Sepiola atlantica. The sequence goes on along the minus strand of OY744515.1, from coordinate 169,718,609 downwards.
ACTTTCAATTTGATAATGACCACATCAGTGATACCGTCATAGGAAGTAAATACTAATTCATTTAATCATATATTGTAAACTAAATTAATCAAACACTATTGATTTAAAACTATCCACTACTGTAGATTTATAGACGACATTCTCTTCATGTGGACATATGAACTAGAAAACCTACTGAATGCTTATTAATACGCCAAAATTACTACCTAACAATAACAGTATTCATTGAATATTCACACACATCAATCCAATTCCTAGATATGATAACCCGACTCAAAATAACATTATCTACCTACCCATACAAAAAACGGGTCTCAACTATAAATTCCTCAACTATTGTAGTCCCAACCCTCTCAACCTAAAACAAAATCCAGTATATATATATATATATATATATATATATATATATATATATATATATATATATGTGTGTGTGTGTATATTTATAGTGCACTCATCTCTATCGAAACACTTGTTGAACCCCCATGAGTATACCCATCACATTCATAAAGTACCACAACAATTCTACCAGATTCACTTCCCTATAAAACTGATAAATAAAAGCATCGTTAGACATACACAACTTCCTCACATAGAAGTAAAAACGCACAACACCACATTCTTATTATTTATACTCATGTCTAACACAGTCATACACTTACACCTTATCAAACTAGATATTTTTCAACCTTTACATTACACGTTGAATATAATTACTTTTTTTTTACAAAACCGCCGATTAATGCTAAAACAGCGATCTCATGTATTAAGCAAGTACACTATATCGCTAAAACACTTAGATAAAACTGCACAGCGTGGTATCTATACATTCTATAAACCTACGTGTATAGTATGTCAGCATTTAATTATAGACCCATCTTTTACAGTTAAAACTACACGCATTTTATTACAAACACCACATCTTACCTGTGATAGTCCCAATGTAATATATCACGGCTTTTTGTAAAAAAGAATGCCAGTTAGCGGATACATAGATATAGATTTTACAACACCAAACTAGTTTTTAGACAAAACACATGGGACTTCCAAATAGGCGAACATTCCAACCAGATAGACCAGACACTCGAAAACATGAAATGCATTTAAATAGATTACAATTCCCGTGCACATATGAATGTAAACAAAAAAGAAATAAAATATATTATAAAACTCAATACACCTAAAACAGGTCTTAACTTCGACCTGGAGTCTTGAATGTGCATAAATATTTTAAACGCTGAAACAAACTTCGTTTTGCCGATTAAACTTTGTTTACTGATTTAACTTAGTTGTTTTTGAACTCTAATTTTATATGACATGAACGCGCACAAGTGCATTTTACAAACAAAATACCACGGTTTACCTTGACAATCAGTAGAGCTATCTCGCGTGAACGGACTCGAAGGTTAAGTAAAAGGAGGAACGCTGACTATCGTTAAAAATTCCAGTACATCTGAACGGTTGCAAAAAGCCTAAGACCGCGTGAAATATAAACATTACAATAACATCTATAACTTTACATGCTTTTGCATTTCCACGAGGCTTACTATTTTATTTATCTTCCTCCCACAAGGTAAGATGTGACACAAGGTCGGGAAAGTGGGATTTGAAAAGCCAGCGCCCGAGAAGGATAGCACTTTGGCCTACAAAAAATGCCTGGGCAGCCCCGCCGGCAATAACCTTACTCCTCCCGAAAGAGGGGAGTAAAATCCTGGGAAGGTAGACCTCCTAGATCTGCACAGGAATGACCCACAGACCGGCGTCATCAAGACTCGAAGGCCAAGACGGTACCAGTCTATGGGGTACAGTATCCATTAGAACATATACCACACTTTGATCGAGGCTTACTATTATTAGTCACATCTCAAGAAATTAATTATTTAAGCCAATAATCACATTTCACACACACACACCCACTCACACACACACACATACATATATATATATATATATATATATATATATATATATATACATATATATATATGTGTATACAAAGCCCGAGGTACACAACTTCGTTTATCTGTAACTCCTGCCTCTAAATATACAATGTACCAATACTGAATTATGTTTGATAATCCATTTAGATTCAGGAGTTAAGACGCTATTTGCATTTAAATTAGTTACACATATATCTCTGAAAATGCTGTCAATCCGTCCAATATATCTAGTTCTATGTTTTACTTCAAGTTCTTATTTGTGAAGCCTTCTATTTGCTTCTCTTACAAGAGTGAAGTGAACCCCTTCCTCACCGACTTTCCAGTTCTACATGCTAATTTTCTCTCACATAATATATACAGATATAAATACTATATGTACAATTTTGTAAGAAATACAATATGTTAACACCACCCGTAACTAGTTTTAAAATAAACGCTATTTTATATCGCGCATTCGAACTTATGTGTTTTTATTTTTGTTTACCCATTTTAACTTTAGTAAATAAATTAATTTACGTAAAAATATTTAATTTTTTTAAAAAATTGTCCAACATAATACTCTCATAAAAGTTACCTGCGATAAAAAAAGGAGACACATAAATAAGTCAGGATTGAAACATAACGACATGTGAAAACTTAATTATTTCTCAGTCTGTAAAATAATTATACGCATTCAATACCCTAATATTAGTGTCATTTTAATTCGTTCGTCAATAAAAATGTTTTGTGATTGAAAAGGAAGGACCGTTTAAAATGTTGAAATTGTATTGCTTACAATATATGAGAATAATTCTACATGATTGTCTGTGTAATATTGATATGTTTTAAATAGCAGAAATTATTTATTTGTTATAAGAAACACAGTACAAATGACTATATAGTCATATGTGTAGCGATCATATATATATACATATATATATATATATATATATATATATATATATATATATATATATATATATATATATATATATATATATATATATAAGGAAATATAGACTAACACAACTAGATATTGTGTATATTAATAAGAGAGTATCACAAAGAAGAGAAAATGTTATGGATTTAGTTTCATCGTAAATATCGACTTCGGATTAAACTAACGATAGTTGTAAGCTCAACCCCCACGAAAAAAAAAGAACCTAATATATGAATTAGAAATTACTTCGTTCTTTTAAAAGTGGGCGAAAATTCTAATCAATCAAGTCTTAAAAACAGTTCGATTGATTAAAAGCCATGATGTCTGATACTTCATTTATGGAACGTGTTTCTTTTTTTATGGGAATCTAAAACGAGAGAGAATAAAGCATCGTCAATCAAAACTAATTCCAAACAAAGAGTTTTAATATTTTAGTTTGTTTTTAATGTTTTTACTTACAAAAAAATCAAATCAAACGAGAAATGCGAAAGACAATAGAGACGAAATGCAACGAATATGAATACAGAATTGAGGGTGTATGTGCGTGCGGGGGGTAAGCCAACGTTCAGTAGTTGGCAGCCAATAATGGTGTTGGTAGAAACAATCAGATCAATATCGACGACACGGATACAAACAGAAGCAAATTAAAAGTGAAAAAAATAATAATTTTATAAGAATGAAATGAGATTATTACTTGAAAAAGAATAGCCCCCCCCCCACGTGTACTTCCACGCATATATTCATAGAATTCAGCAGATGATTCACCATTGTAAAAAATGTGATTTCACTCATGAAAGACAATCGGGAACTATATGTGAAAAAATAGATTTGGTAGCGACTGACATTCTTCATGTTATACCCATACTCCATTAAAAAATAAATGTATAAATTAAATGTATACAACGATAATAAGTATACTCTCATAATATATATATATATATGCATATATATATATATATATATATAAATATATATATATAATATATGTATTAATATTATATACATATATATATATTATATACATATATATATATATATATTATATATATATATTATATACATATATATATTTATATTATATATATATTATATACATATATATATACATATTATATATATATATAGTATATATGTATATTATATATATATATATATATTATATATAGTATATATATATATATATATATATTATATATAGTATATATATATATTTATTTTATGCACATTAGTTTTAAAAAGTGTGTAAATCTATAGGTAAAGTAAAGTAAATTTACATGAATCACCACGGTAAACTTTGTTGACCGGATTGATTGCCAACATCCCTAAGTAGAAATGATTCTATGGAACTTGACACACTCAGGTCGTCCGTTCGCGTCGTTATCAAATTAACCACCGTCCCCTACTTAAACCACTCTGCCCTTCCTATATCGTACAAGCCAGGATGCTGACCGGATCAAAAGAATCCTTTAATATCGGAGATGACAAGTATGTACAAATCTGCTAAATTTTTGAAAATAAAATCTCCATCTTTTAATACATTTGTCATGTCATTTAGATACGAATCGATGAATTAACAACTCGAGAAAAATGAACTATGTATGGCAATATCTATATGGTGTTTGATTTTAACGATATTTTAATTTTTTTTAGATAAGTTATTTCTAAACGACCAATTGGTCCAGACCAGAGTTCACATTTTACTCGCCTTTAAATTACATAGATTTACTAGAACTTTTAAGATATCTGGAGTAATTTTGAATGAAAAAAAAAACAAGTTCTACGTGTTAATGTATTTGTGGCCGGCTAATATCCATAAACTACTTTAATATGCAAATAAACCATACCCGTCCTGATCTAATATACCATCGAGAGGGTGTGGAAATAAGAGAAATGTGTATATTAAGTAATTACGAGCCAATATAAATGACTAGATTATAAGGGGTGTGTTTTTAAATTTGATATATTTCAGAAATCAATTGATCTTAAACGATCAATATAATTAAATATATTCTGACTGAACAAATGATGATATTATATTCATAACTTGACAATTTATAATTTTTGATATATTATTATTTTATTTATTTTCTTATATGTGGAGAGGCTTCTAATATATTATTATAATAATTATTAATGCGAAGTCTATATAAATTCTTAAGTGTTGTTGTTATCTATGAAATTTAGCGCGGCGTGGACTACAAATCAGAAAGAAACACATGTTAAGATAGCCAGTTGATTGATTTAAACACGTGAAATATTTTATCATGAAGCAAATGTTATTATCTCAAAAAGTTTAGCAAAGTGAGCAAAAGAAGGTTTATATGTTTGTTTCCTCGTTGACAATATCTCGTAATACATATCAAATTTCAGACATAAAGCTCAAATCCTGAAATAGTATATAGTATATTTTTATAAATATATTTCAAACACAATCAATTTTCTATTGCAAATACCTGCAAACAATGGCAGGAACTAACAAGAACGAAATGTGATTATCGCAAAGACACGTAATACCTATTGACCGTAGTCTTGAAAAACATAGGTATAGGTAGGAAGAAAACTGTCAGCAGGAAGAGAGTTCTACAAGCCTGCAGTTCTTGATACAATGTTGTATCAACACAGCGAATTGATGAAGGCCACTAGCCGGACGAGGATTATAAGCTGGAGAAAACTAGGAGAGAATAGATCACATTACTTTGAAGAACGCATGCCTAATAGTATTTATAGAAAATACTGAGACGAGCGACATCACGTATGTTGTAGAGAGAGAGAGAGAACGAAAAAGAAAGAGATATATAGAGAGAGAGGACAGAGATAAATAAAGGGTGTTGCCAATTAAATTACACATACTTTTCTACACCTCATAAAAAACACTGAAATAGGATATAAATTCAATAGTCCAAATATGACAATGATACTCCACACATGATCGGATAGTACGTTTGTAGAGGTAGAGGTGTGAGATTGTGTTTGGAGCGATAGAGAGACCCGACTTTACTAGAAACACAAAAAGCAATGAATCTAATGTAGTGAATCCAATAACATTTTGATGGGGCAGAAAGACCAACAAGTTTCAGAGTCAATTTCTCCTCAAGAACAGATCAACCCATGAGAATCTCAAGAAGAAAAGGGGCACACCTACGATTGAAAGACACGAGCTGAGTCTTAACAGGAGTAAACACAATAAGCCCTTTCGTACCCCAATCTACAACTAAACCCATATCCCCTTTTCTAAGGCAGCTGCATTTTGCGACTCATCCGATTTGGATGAGCGCGATGCAACAAAAGAATTTGGATTGGTATCATCAGCATAGATTTTAATTTACGGGAAAAAAGTTATATAAGAAGGAAAAAGTGTTAGCCTTAGAATATAACCCAAGGATACAACATCAGTGATATAAATAGAGAATGAAGAGGCACCGTCTAAAGGTACCCCCAGCTTCCATCGGAAAAGAAAATACCTAATGATGCCAAGAACCTCACTACCAATAGATTAACTTTGAAGTTTGTTTAGGAGTACAGATTGATCGGATAATATAATTATTGGACTATCGCACTCAATTTGATGAATATAACATGTATACACAAACTTAAGTTAAAATGATATAACTATATGCAAAAATAGTTACGAACATTTTCCTTATATTATAACAAAAATGCTAATCTTTATTCAATTTTCCTTTTTCCAATAAAGGTGCAAGATTGCTTTCAATTTCCTTTTTGTAGTGTCTTCCAATTCTTTCTTACCCTTATAATTCTACATCCATAATAGTGTATGCATCATGAACGATTTTTCCTAACTTCTTGAGATTACCTGTAATGCTATTTAACATTCCCATATTCAACTCTACTAAAATTGTTTCTATCCCAAGTACTTCCCCAAACAATATAACTCTCTCATTTATCTACTCTCTTTTTGGTCATGAGTACTTTTTCCGCCATGAATTCAGACATAAAACATTGTCGATAAAATAGAGTCGGACTATTGCCGTTTTTTTTGTTATTTTTTTTATAGATTTGTTTTTAGTATAGTAAACAATTTTTTCTATCGGATTCGTCTTTTACACTTTATATAACATACATAGTATTTAATTTGTTCCGTAGTATTCAGTTTACTATATATATATATATATATATATATATATATATATATATATATATATATATATATATATATATATGTATATATATATATATATTACTATTTCATGTATCCACATACAATTTTATAAGGGAATATCATTTTTATGTACAATTTTAAGTATTTACTTTAACAGTGCTCGATACGTAAGTAGAGCTAAGTAGTAAGCTATAAAATATATTTATGGCAATTAAGCTACACAGAGGATCCCGCATTTCATCCCCGGGGGATACATTCTGCCTCTGTGTAGCTTAACTGCCATACATATATTTTATAGCTTACTATATATATATATATATATATATATATATATATATATATATATATATATATATATATATATATATATATATGCAGCATCTTCTCCTGCAAACAAGTATTGTTGAATATAAGAGACAACTACGCCTAGATATCCTTTTGTAGATCATTTCTATAGTCCGAATCACAATCTTAGTTTTGGAGGGGAATTGGCAAATGAATAGTCCATGGTTTAGATTTATGTACCAATTACTTTCAGACCCATCCGGGTCCATCTTCAGGAGAATGAGGTTAATCAGGTGCAGCCCATGTGTTAGTATTATAGAAGGGCTGAAAGTACTTAAGAAACAACTCTAAACTATGGAGAATTCATCAACAAATTTCCCTCCGAAACTAAGATCCTGATTCGGACTATTGAAATGATCTACCAAAGGATATCTAGACATGAGTTGTTTCTTATATTCAACAATATATATATATATATATATATATATATATATATATATATATATATAAAAATTTAAATAATCGTTATATATGTGTCCTTATATTTATTTAATCGATGCATTTAAAAAGTAAAGTGCATTCTATTTTTTAGAGACATTCGAAAAGTAACTAACTTTTTTACAATGTTCTCTTATTTCTTTCTTTGTGTTTTCTTTTATATTTTTCTTATTTTGTGAATGTGTATATATTGGGCGGTTATGTTTTTTTATGCACCAAATGACACGTACATTTTGAACGAAGATTAAATAGAGCTATAGGTCATTTTCTTGGGATTATTTTTTTTCATGAGTTGCTCTATGAAGCAATTGTTGAACCTTTTGAAAAGGTCGTTGTAGCCATTGTAATTTGTTGGAAGCACTTAAGCAAGCTGCCGGTATCTGATTGGCATCTAAAATTTCTTTATGTGGGTCGCAATGTTAGTCATTTCGCCTCTTTTTTTGCGGTAAATTTTATTCGCATACAGTTGTTATTTATAAGTCTTTCAACAATAGTATAGTTTACTTTTCTTTCTAATCGTTTTTTTTCATCGCTTTACTCTCTGTCAGTCTCTCCCTATTCATTCGCCCGAGTTATGTGTACAAAGATTTTCAATAATGTTGTTTATACGCATACATACTAGTGCAAGCATTTTTCTGTGAAATGTTTGACTCATTTTGTAGAGAAATCATTGTGTAATGAATATTAGCTTGTGCTGTTTATTTGGTCAACTATGTTTATGCATGTTGATGTTCACAGTTTCAGCCGATAAAGTATCACATCAGATGAGGTGCATGATTTGGCACATTCGAAATATTTCTGCAGAATGCAAGCGAACATTTCATTTTGTCTACGGGTGCCGAGTGTTCTCGTTCTGTCATACATATCTAGCCAGAAGTTGATTAATTATAATGTTATTCTGAGATATTAGGAAATGTAGTATCATGTGATATTTAATCTCTTTAATACTGTAATATCTGGGCGGGTGACGGCGGCTAAGGGGTTAAGGATCTGTGTGTGTCGGGTTCGAATACATTTCGTTGCACATAAATGCTTTCATTAGACCCCCACCTGACAGTGTATCGAACTTCTTGGATAGGGGGTACTCAAAATACTGTAACATTTTACGGAGTATGACCAAACGCCTTTTATTCCCCTGCGTAACAGTTTTCTGTAAGCAACTCAACGTTCACACTCAAAACCTATTTTGTGTTTAGATGGTTAGCACTACCACCTATTAGTATATATTCACAAGCATGAATATAATGAGTGAGTATATAAAAAAGCGTCAGTTTTAATGTTATGGGGCAGTTCTTTGTCTGAAGGGGAATGTTATTTTACATATATGTATATATGTTATTAATGTAATAGCGACATTCGAATATATATATATATATATACATATGTGGGATTAACTGTATCCTAACAGCCTTGATTTATCATTCTTATATAATCTAACAGGGTGGACTGCTGACGAATATGAACAACAAGGTAACGGGAATTTGCTGTACAGTTATACATTTTAAGTCTATCCATGCCTACTAGGTTAGGCCGGTATCTTTTCAAACAGCTTTGCTTCGTATTCTTGTTTAGTTACGTAAATGGATATTGCGTGTGTATAGTTCATGAGAATATATATATATATATATATATATATATATATATATATATATATATATATATATATATATATATATATATGAGAAAGGAAAGATGAAGGTAATCTGACGTAATGGGAAATGAAAACGGAAAAAACAAAAAGGATGTTTTTTTGATATATTCATCAACGTTTATTTGTAAGTCTTCCTCAGGATGATAATTTTAAGAAAATTGTCATGCAAGTACGTGAAAATATTGGTTTGATATTATGGGTTGATGAGAAAAAGTAGTAGCCACTACTGGGTGCGCAGGCCCGAGGTCCGGGCTTAGTTAAGTCAGTAGCATGGAATGAAATTAATGAGGATGGTTCTGAGTGAAAAAGTGGAGGGGGGGGGTCACGGAAATAATGTGGATGGCTGCTACCCCTTTTTCTCATCAACCCATGATGTCAACCCAATATTTTCACGTACTTGCATAACATTTTCCTTAAAATAATCATCCTGAGGAAGTCTTACAAATAAAGACGAAACGTTTATGAATATATAAAAAAAACATCCTTTTTGGTTTTTCCTTTTTTATTTCCCATATATATTTATATATATATATATATATATATATATATATATGGGTGTGTGTGTGTGTGTGTGTGTGTGTGTGTTTACGTTATTGATTCGCTTTCCAACATATTGTTATGTGTGCTTAGACTTCACCGGTTAAGTAATATATTTTTCATTCCGTTTATAAAACATCAATACTCTTCATTCGTCTTGAAATTAAATTTTAGTGTTAGAATCGTAAGTCGTCTATCTTACATCGTAAATGTTAAGCGGTATGAGAAATAGTGTTCTTCTTTTCGTTTACAAATAAAAATGTTATATCATGAAAATACACTTTTATTTACGTGTATCATCCATACATCGATATTTCCATAGGGGGCACTCGTCTGCTATCATCGTTTGTATATTTTTTTTGTTTATTTAAGAAAAATAATTTAATGATTTCACTCGTATTACACGAATATCGATCGCTATCTACTTTACACGTGCGTCTTCCTACAATATTGAAACTAATTAATTCGGTTTGTTCACCGGTTATTTTATATATACAGGGTGTCCCAAAATAATGTATACACCCTTTGAATAGTTATAAGTCGTTCAATTTACTGATTTTTATTTGCAAGATTGATAAACAAGATTGAGTAAGAATATTCATTTAAAAATACTGACAGTAAAATTAACAAAAACATAGAAAATTAACTTTTAACAAAGATAAAGGCTACTTAGGGTAATTTCAGAATGTTCATAAAATGAACCCTCATCCTAACCCCAACCCGTTCTGCTCAATACACTTTCCATATAGTGAAGACGTGAGGAATTGTACCTACAAACGTCCTGCGACATTTACTCCGGTATTTGAGCACATTCTACTACAATTACTACTCCCATTTGTTTGCAATTACTTCAGGTTTATTGCTTTAAACATTGTAGCCTTTACGTTTATTAAAAGTTAATTTTCTATGTTTTTGTTAATTTTACTTTCAGTATTTTTAAATGTGTATCTTACTGTTCTACTCTTTTATCAATTTTGTTTGCAAATCAAACTCAGTAAATTGAACGAGTTATAACGATTCAAAGGGTGTATACATTATTTTGGGACACCCTGTATATATATATACAGACACCCACACACACACACCCACACACACACATATATATATATATATATATATATATATATATATATATATATATATATATATATATATATATATATACTACTGTTTGTTAATTATCTATCTACGTGTGTAACTACTCACTACTGCTCGCGCGATTCGAAACGCCGGGCTTCGAGTATTTTATAACTCAAATCTGGGCACTGTCTACCGATGAATAGTCAGATAAATAGTGATAATGCTAACACTTATTTCGGCGGCTTGACGTCATGAGAGCGTTCAACTTAATAAAGGAACGATGTATTTATAGCTTGCAAAGTCATGCCGTGTTAATACTACATTTACAGTGTCTATCTAGGGAGTTTTCCAGGGGCTACAAATAATAAATATTGGTTTTGTTTCTTATTTATGCACGTATACGTTTCGCCCTTTTTAATAGGAACTCGTCAGCATAGAGATATAACTATTCACTACTGGTCGCTCCGGGCTTCGAGTATGTTACAACCTAAATGCCGACATCCAGAACCACACGACCCCCGCTGAATAGTCACAATGATAATTCTTACACTTATTTCGGCAGCTTGAGGTCATAAGAACGTTCAACTTATTAAAGCGACGAGTAGTTATAGCTATATACATATATATACATATATATATATGTGTGTATTTCGTATATTTTTTAGTAAACGTATATCACATTACAGTTTTTTATATAACACATTCATTACGTGTAATTCGCCCTTAACGTAGCTTATGTGTTCGCATTGCTACGTCCTGAAATAGTTTTATATCATACATGTATATTCTGATTCACTGGTAACAACGTCAGCTAATCGAAACGAAATTGTTCCCTCTAAGAAGCTGAAGTGACCTTTCTTTGTGGATCAAACTTAGGAGATTTACAACTCCTTTCACATTGATCATTGACGCCAAATCTTCTTTTCTCTGGAGGATTCTTTTTAGGCTTGCACACAGCATGTAATCGATGGGCCCGATCTTGAGAATAGGGTTGGTGCGGAAGTAATTCGATATGCATTTCTTGTAGTTTTGTTATCATTACGATAACCGTGTGACATGGTGTATTGTCGTACTAAAATGGCATCATTTTCTTCATCATTTGTGGACGTCTTTTATCGAATTATTCAATTCAAAAGAAAGCTATAATACTATATAATATAATATAATATAATATTGCCCATTAGGGTTTTTTTTTCTTTATTCATGATAGGTGGCGGTAAACGATGAACAAAATAGCCTGAACATCCGAAATTATGGAAGCCTAAATCTAGCATGGCGTTGTTTGCGTTTTTTTTGTTCGCTGACTGTAAGTTTAATTCAGAAGTGCGTGACGAATTCATGTTTCATCAATAGTCACACAATACGAAAACTAGATTTTGAACACATTTTACTTTATTTGAAAATGGTACTGCAAAACGGTGAATTCACTGGCGTATGCTATCGTACCCTACCTCTCTCAATTTAAGTTTGAAATCGGCCAAAATGATTTGGTAAAATATGTGATGTTATCCTGGACAACTGCATACTTTAAGGTATCTGAGCGTTCAGCATCATGGAGGTCCGTGCGTCCGAGTTTTAAGCCAGATTACCAGATGTAAACCTGTTTCTTATTGGTATACACTTACCAATGTATCACATTGCTTGAACATTATTTTTTAAGTAGAAACTAATGTGCCTCAACAATACGAAATTGATATTTTCACTTGTTTTTTTTAAATACAAGAGTTTTTTCACTTCAATAATTATTATTTGTAAACTAATAATCCGATAAAACTCAGGACTTTACATTTGAAATTTACTACTCCATACAAATCATTGTTTGTTTAGTATTTCTTGCGCCATCCATATAGAAGACCGAATATTGTGTCTGGGCTATTTGTGTAGTCCGACTTATTGTAATTTTTGGAATTGAAAAGGAATAAAGAAAGAATCATAATTATATTTTCTGTAGGTGTAAACGCGTGAGGAGTTTATTTTTTATTTTGAAACACAATTTCTGCTTACAAACGACAATTGCGGCAAAAAGTCAAAACGAGGAAATAATACATATTAGTTTAGTTATGTAAGTATGAATGTATTATTTATTCCCATTTATTTCATTACTTTAGATGTGTTTCATTCAATAGTCAATACATTTTTGCAATATAGAAAAATATGTGTAAGAGACAGTTACAAATAATATTAATCGTTTATTTATAGATGTGTGAATGTATTTATATTTATTTAATTAATTATGTATGTATTATTAATTCATCATTAATTATTAAACTATTTTTTTATATAAGTATACGTATATGCACCATGTGAATATATGTTAAAATAGCAAGGGAATAATATTCATTAGTTTCTTAATTGTTTTGTGAATGTATTTATTTATATTTATTTAATTATTAGTGCATTTTTGATTACCCAAATATCATTAACACAATTATGAGCATACACAGTGTATGCATATGCAATAAGTATGTATAAGTGTGAAAGAGAAATGGAAATTGTATCTACTAGTTTATTTATGTATGTGCAAGTGTATTTATCAATTCCATCTTTTTAGTTATTTGTGCACATTTATTAATATAACATGTGGTATGGGAGTGTTATCCAGGCCTTGGTGATATTTTTGTTTACTCATGACAAGTTTGCTGATTAAGATATATAAAACATAGAACCATTACGCTATTTGATGGCATTTGATTTTGCGATGATTGCTTCTTCTCGGAGTCTGCGTCGAGATTTATTTGATATGAATTCATTGGTTGAATGAGTAGTCATATTGTGCAGCGTGGGAGAAATACGCGTTAATAGAGCTGCTATTTTCAATGCCGCTATTGTGTTCACCGAGCCTTTTCCTCAGTGTCCGTTGAGTTTCCCCTATGTATATTTGATGACAATTACTACGGGAGATAGTGTATATACCAGCCTAATATGTGGATAGCTTACGGAGGTGTGTTGCAGAGGTTATTGTGTGTTTAATAGTCTGTAATGTTGAGAATTCTTAGTCTTTAACAGTGTCTTAAATTATTGTGTTAATGGAATGAGTGGGTAAAAGCAGATGTATATTTATGATATAAGTATTTGGTTTTTGAGATCATTGTTTATTGTTTTGACACAAATGACACCGGCACTATTTTTCGTCGCCCTGAAAGAAATTCTACAAAAAAGACGAAACGTTGAAGAATTCATAAATAATATTGGTTATGGCTTTCTTTTTTTACTTTCCATATATATATATATATATATATATATATATATATATATATATATATATGTGTGTGTGTGTGTGTGTGTGTGTGGGGGTGAAAGAGCGAGGGACAAGCGGACAGAGACATCAATAGAGAGATAGAGAGAAACATAGGTATTGGGGGGAAATACAGACACACCCAACTTATGTATTGTCTTCTATTCATTCATGCATATCTATATAAAGATGCGTACTAATTTATATATTTACCTTTGCTACAATCAGACATAACTCTGAACCCTCTCTTCCCAATATACATCATTAAATACGCATATTACGACACATGTGAACGTAATATTTTAAACCCGAGTCACTAGTATACCACCCGGATACTATACGACGTCATCATCCACACAAGATAATCGTACAAATACTACACACAATGCAAATCACGTTAAACGGCTGATTTCTAAATAACCATACTATTCGCAACCAGGGTTGTAATAATTTTTTTAGCCAGCACATGAGGTTATAATTCTCAAAGAAGTTAGTTACACATGCATACACATGTTCGGAAATATTTGCTATTATTTAATCACCGACCTAATCTCTTTCTGCATAAATGTTTTAACCACTCTCGCATTTCTCTTATTATCCAACAACTATATATACTGTCGTTTAGAATCAACACCTGAACAAAGAAGAAAACAACACTTAACTTTGTTCGCAGATAAAGAAGTCCCCTCATTGTATTAGCATCTGTGAATAACAGAAACAAAAACATATCCACACCGCACCTTGGCCTACGGCGGCAGATATCAATTTAATTGAAATCGTGTGGCGCTTTTTTCATACCAATTTCTGTAATCACAGCCAACGGGGAATCTTCAATAAGATTCTATATTTGGATATAACTGAATTCTCTGTTGGAACGTGAGTTTACTAAAAGAATCTTACATAATTATTGCCCTACTTTCATAATGGGGTTATGTAATAGTCGGAGAGAAATAGGGGCGTTATATTTGGAGAGAATAAAAGAAAATATATACCAGAGAATGTTAGAAAATTATCATGTAACGGTAACTTAAAACAGAGATGGAAAGACAGAGATGAAGAGACAGAGAAAGCGGAACCAGTTTTGTTATCAAAGCGACGAAGAGTGAGATAACGTATTTTTTTTTAGATTAAGCCAGTTATCGCTCTTACAATAGGTCGATACACCAATTTAAGCTGTGAAATTTGATATATACTCTTGAATATTTTAATACTAAAACTGATTAAATTGTTCAAAAATGGCACCAACTGTGTCTTAGTTTCTCATGAATAATCGGAATGTGAATTCAATAAAAATGTACTTTGCATATTGCGTGTCATAAACAACCTCCCTCATGACACTGTATATTGTATATTTGCTGACGACACCACAATCTACTCTCGTTATGTAGGTAACGTATATTGCACTATTACAAAACTAAAACATCAACAATTTATAATTAATAGAAAGCACACATATTATTTTAGTTTAAAAAATGACCAAAAAACGTACTAATAACTAAATATAAACGCCCACTAGTTTCTCTTTTTAAACAATTCAATAAAATTGTGTTAGTATAACAACTATTTTAACTTCTCTGTGTATCTGTATGTTTCTTTTGAAATACCGTGATTGACTTGGGTTATAATCTCAGAACCTAATGGAAATTCAACAATAGCTGCCCTATTAGTTTCTCTTTCTTCTTATCGTAAAATACGCTTTAGCAAAATATTGTTAAAATAAATAAAATTATTGTTTCAAAATGCATTAATTAATGCTTCTTAAATACTAGATTATGTACATAAATCAATGTATCACATTTCTGGAAAACAATAACACGGGAATCATTTCCTGCTCACTACAACATCACGTCTAATGTTATACTATAATTTATTTAATAATTATCGTAAACTAAGTATTTTTAGAAAAAGAAATTCTTTTAAATTCATTTAATCTTCATTAATGATAACATTTCATAATATACTATTAGGATATTATAAATAATTAATCGTTATGTTAATACATTCCCAAAGATCAGATTAGTATTTAAATGTTATAATTCTCTTCCCTATTTGAGGGTTCTTCACAAGGTGCATAACTATGTCTGTAATTTGATTGGCTACAACCTTTCTTCTTCTTTGCTTCCTTTCTCTCACAGACGTGATGTTGTTAGTATCAGTCTTTGTTATACGTTCTATTATTGCAAGTTGAAAATTATGTGATCTATCCCCCACTTTTTTTGTTCCTAATCGTTAAACCTATCAGTCTAGTGGGATATATCAATTCGCTATGTTAATATCTAATTGTAATACAACTACCTATTCCAGTAGCTTCTGTTCAAGAACAACATCTTTGTGGAACTCTCTTCCTGCTGACTTCTTTCCTCCTACCTATAAGCTTCGTTCTTCGAAGGCTAAGGTCAATAAGTATATTCCTGTATTTGTGATAATCATATTTGTTCTTGTTTCCTCATATATATCAAGTTGATTCATGCCTTGTCTAGAGGGAGTTCTATAAAAAATAAGTCTACTATTCAATGAGATGTACCATTATGTAATATATGTTTTCCTTTGATTTTACGTTTCTCTAGATGAGTGCTATACTGTAAAAATTGTGTTATTTTGTATTTTTATAGTAAAAAAGTTAGTACATGATCATACAATTTTACATTTATCTGAACTAATTAATAATTACAGTACTATCATATTAAAATATTTCATACATATAAATATTCGAATTTGATATTATTTCCTACAATATTTTAAGTGAATATTTTTATTTTATTTATTATAGTTATGTCAATAAATTCGTGTAAGTGAATAACTTGTACTGTAGCGTTCAAGGCTAGTCCTATATATCTATATCCATCTATCTATCTATCTATCTATCTATCTATATATCTATCTATCTATCTATATATATATATATATATAAATATATATATATATATATCTCATTCTCTCTCTCTCTCTCTCTCTCTCTACATATATATATATATATATATATGTAATTTTTATTACCTGCAGTAATTTCATTTAGGTAATGGTCCTCTGAGAAGAGATTTTCTTTGAACACTCATGAGTTAAGGACTTTAAAGTACTTTGCCTGAACATTGCACTGTAATAAAATTTTATTCGCACCTAATTCTATTTTTCACTTCATCTATTGCTATTAATGCTCTATCCAGTATATTGAGCTTTATTTTTATCCCGATGTTCACTTATTAAAGATATTAGTTGCCTCATATATATTTTGTTGTATTAACCTTATATATATATATATATATATATATATATATATATATATATATATATATATATTTATATATATATATATATTTATATATATATATATATATATATTTACATATATATTTATATATATATTAATATATATATATATATATATTTATATATATATATATATATATATATTATATATATATATATATATATATATATATATATATATATATATATATGTCTGTCAAATATATTTTGAATACATACTTTCCGTTGTTTCTTTCTTATATTCTATTTTGCTGAAACCTATACAACTCTATATTCTAAGCTGAATCATTACTTTTTGCCAGGATTTTTTTGTAAAAAATCAAACTTATGAAACATGTGTGTGTAATGTATAGTTATCCACTGACGCCTCGAGACACGTGATTTACCGCAATTTAATTGCACGGCGGCGACAGCATTTCATTTTTTTATTGTAAATAACTAATCAATTTCAAATAACTGCAAAATTGCCAACAGAAATCTCAGCAAATAATTGAAAAATATTTGAATTCTAAATACTGAGAGGAATTTGGTAAAGCGATCGAAGTGTACAAGTTAATTTCAAAAATATGTCGGACAGTTTGGTTTCAAGACAGAATTCAACAAATGAATGTATTTTCTTCATATGATTCGACGCCTCGCGAAAATGTTTGCGGTGTTTTTTTTTATGTGTACAAATTTGTTAGTTTTTTGATCACTCTAATGTTTAAAATAGTTTTAATCTTTTTGTTCGTTGTCTGCGGAAAGATTTTCTAATTTCAAAATCTCTTATTGCGTTCAACTTTTTTAGTTTGTGTATTTGTTTAGGTTATTATTAAATTACGAACATCGACTTATCTTATTTTGTTTATTTGAAATAATTTTTACACGGCAATTTCCTTGAAGCTCTGAAAAACTACTGTTAGTTTTTTTTCTTTTCTCAAATCAATCGTTCATTTTGAAACTTGAAGTTGCGGTTCTTGCTGCACACTGACCGCTAAATGTTTACTACATTATTTACACTCAACCAATGAAAAACTTATGTTTTTTTGTTCTCCATATAACATATATATACTCAGTTCCAATTATTCTCTACCAGCATGTATTCCTAACATTTTAAGTTGCGTAATGTTCTACAAATAGGTTATCGGTCGATTTCAAACATGTACGATAGTCCGGTCTAAGACTATTAAATTAAAAGTGACACCGACATGTGGCAATATCTACCATTTTCTTCCATCAAATACTAGCTATGATATAAGGTAGTGTCTATACAGTAAGTTATTACGCTACGATTATGAAGGCACTTTGGGAGTGTATACGTTTCCTGAAACAGAGCTGTCGGTTCTCCGCGAAGTACGATATAGAGTTTGGCTAGTTACGACCGCACAGCATAAGTTCTCGCAATCCTATACTAGTATTATCTTAAAACACTTTTTGGGGCAATGAAAAAAATAATAGATTATTTTAGCTGTACTTAACTTCAAGCATCATTTACATAAATAAACACAAGTAGGGTTTCCTAATATTACATAGCGTAATAATGTCATACTTACTAACATAACGAGACCCAGGTTATATAAAGAGAATAAGCCTAAAACTGCTAATATTTAGATAATCCACACACTCATTACCATCTATATATTTATATAAAAAAATTTCAACGAATGAAAACTCTTTATTGTGGTTATTTACAAACAATACGTACCAAGACAATTATTTTGTGAACTATCAATTCTCAGTCAAATGCTGCAGGTATAAAGTTCCACTTTTTACAACAGGCTATACTAATTAAAAAAAATAACCTCACTCAGTTACGTCTGACGAAATGACAATAACGTTTCCCAGTAGGAAAAAAAATCAGTTCGAATTGTGTAGCGTTTTTTAACCTTCGACATGTTCGCTAAGTTCAAAAAGGTGCACGTAAAGATGGTCGGCAGTTTCATGTGTCGAAACGTTCAGAATATAATCATGCATATGAAAATAATAGTCCAAATATTCCAGATTGGCAATCATTATTTTAAAATTTCCAAAACCTATCTTTTATTGTATTATTGTAATGTACTTATGTATAATCAATTAATCAGATTTGCAACATTTTTCATATTTGAATATTCACTGAAATATATATATATATATATATATATATATATATATATATATATATATTGTTTTTCTTTTTCTCCTGCATTCTAACCTTTTCTCCGTTTGTCTTTTTTTCAACCATATATATATATATATATATATGTGTATGTATATATATATATATATATATATATATATATATATATATATATATATATATATATATATATATATATATATATATATATATACAAGTATCATTAAAAATAACGGACATCTTGTGCCTAGTAATTTTTTCTAAGATCCTTTCCGTTTTTCTGATTAGGTTCTTAGTTTTAGACGGAAACTGGCTGATAAAATTGCCATAGCTTCCTAAAGCGCTTTCGAACCCTTCCAGGTCCATCATCAGTTGAGCAATGTTAACCAGGCATAGACTTAGGAGTGAATATATATTCTATTTAGGCATGAAAATAAAGAACTGTGTTTTATGTGAATTTATATTTATAGCCATTTGAGTATATTAGTACTAATAGTATAGTTAATCTTGTTAATAGCTGTTTTTTCTGGTTTAATGTATAGGGCTTCGAGTATGTGGAGTTTAAGTGTATTAGTATTTTGTGCGATGATTTTTGTGTTATCTACTAAAAGTTTACGGATATGCGAACGGGGACAGGAATGCTTTTTATAGAGGTGCTGCGTTATCGCAGAGTCGTTAGATAAATGCATAGTTAATCTTCTGGATAGCGTCGTAATAAGATGTCCGTTATTTTTAATGATACTTGTATAAAAGAAAAGGTGCTGCAAAGATACACACACACACACACATACACACATATATATATACCTGTGTTTACAACAACATGCGGATGAATTAGTAGTGTGTACACCCACCGTAAGGTCGTATGTAATATGTTTACATATGTATATTTATACACACATATATATATATATATATATATATATATATATATATATATATATATATATATATATGAAACACACATTTCAAATATTTCCCGCAAAGTAAAATAATGACATGTCAAGAAAGGTATGCAATTACAAATACTATAAGAGTGAATGACAGGACGACATCGTTTGAAAAAGAAACGTACAAGCTAAACCCGTAAAGTAGTGAGATGTACATAAAAAAACATATATATATTAACATAAATAATACAAAAACAAGTGAAATGAATCTTAAAGTATTGTCTTCGCAAGGGTATTAACAAAACGCTAATGTAAAATATCGAATCGCTGTCTTTCATACTCAATCTCTTTTCTGTTTTAGTCAATTAATTTTCTATTGTTTTTCTTTCACATTGTATGTTTTTCTTTTGTTTTATTCATGTCTGAGTATATTTTGATAGTTTTGTGCATAGATTAATCATATTTTGCCGTCCATAGAATTTGCCTGCTCAAACTTCAAGTAGTTGAAGTCTTTTTAACGGATAATATTTGTTTTCTAATGCCATCATTCTTGACAAGTTTCAGTTCTTTCTGTTTTTTCTTCTCGACGTTTTATTTTCGATTCTTTTGCATGGAATTAATTTCCATAAATACTTTTTAGTTTCGTATTTTTTAAAAGAAAGATAACATTATAAAGATCGGAAGCATATGAATATTTCTTTGGAAGATAAGTAGGTTAGAATGTTATGCCAAATGTCTCAGAGTTCTACCGAGTGGCTATTATGGGTGGCATTACTCGTTAGGGTACGGGCTTCAAAGAGGAACTAGAGCGACAGAAGAAACGATTAGGCGGAGAACGATTTGATGTATCGGAAAAAAGAGAATGTTGCCAGATCTACAGTGCAGTGTGTAAAAACATTTTTGAAAAAGCGAAATAATATGAAGTATAAAAAATAACAATTATGAGAGTAAAAACTTGAGTTGAGATAAGACACATACTTCACAAAATCACTTTAATTAAATATATAAATAATAATACTCATTTAATTATATATAAACAAAGGCGTAATATTAGTTAGCTATCATATAATTAAGCAGATAACAACAACTAAACTATAAACTAATAGTGTGTCTATTATGGCAGGGTAATAGTAAAATCTCTATCAGAGATACGCTGTTGAAAAATGTACATACAATGAGACAACAGTTTATCTGTTTTCATATGAGAGAGAATGTTGTTTATTTTAAGAGTAAATAATTGAATTAGAAACAAAGTATGATTTAACCGTATGATATATACATAGGTCTTGCCAATCTGGAGATATAAAAAAAAACAGACAATTAGTGTTTAATTTATTTTCAGTAATCGTATAGTTTGAAAGAAGGTCATATATAAGTATACTATTTAAATAAGTTATAAGAAGTTAGTTTCTAGTACACTAAAATAATACAAAACCCAATGTGTTTATATGATTATTTACTTTTATGCTGAATGACTCAAAAGTGTATGTTCTCATGAGAATGCAAAAGGTCACTATTGTAAAATATATCGCTATATGTTTATTATACTTTCTTTATGTTTATTATACTTTCACTTATGTTTATTATACTGTCATTTATGTTTATTATACTTTAATTTATGGTTATTATAATTTCTTTTATGTTTATTATACCTTCATTTATGGTGGTTATACTTTCATTTATGTTTATTATACTTTCCTTTATAGTTATTATACTTTCATTTATGTTTATTGTACTTTTATTTATGTTTAGTATACTTTCATGTATGGTTATTATACTTTCATTATGTTTATTATACTTTTATTTATATGTATTATACTTTCATTTATGTTTATTATACTCTCATTTATGTTCATTATACTTTTTTATGTTTATTATACTTTCATTTATGGTTATTATACTTTAATTTATAGTTGTTATACTTTCATTTATGTTTATTATACTTTCATTTATAGTTATTGTACTTTTATTTCTGTTTATTATACTTTCATTTATGTTTATACTACTTTCATTTATGTTTATTATGCTTTCATTTATGTTTATAATACTTTATTTATGTTTATTATACTTTAATTTATGTTTATTATACTTTAATTTTTGTTTATTAAACTTTATTTATGTTTATTATACTTTAATTTATCTGTGGTTATTACGAAACATTGGGAGAATTCTAGTCGATCCTAAACAAAATAATTATCATAATATACATATGTACATGTATTCTTTTTCTCACAGATACACACACCCACCCACACACATCAAGGAACCCGCACATACACCTCACAAACATATATATGAATATATATATATATTCTTTATTCATTCTCTTTGTATATATATATATATATATATATATATATATATATATATATATTTATATATATATACATGTATGTATATATATCCCTTCATTCATTCTCTTTATATAAATATATATATATATATATATATATATATATATTCACGCCTTTTATATATATATACAACGTTATACATGCTCTTCGTATATATATTTATATATATATACATACATATATATATATATATGTATACATATATATATATACATATATATATATATATATATATATATATACAAATATAACTTTTGTATAGACATATATATACGTACATTTATATACATACATATATATATACATATATATATATACACATATATATATATATATACATGTGTACATATATATATATATATATATATATATATATATATATATATATATATATATATATATATATATATATGTATACTTACACCGACATGTAAAACATCTGCGACACTGGACACTCGATGTTATCGATCAACACTTATTATTAACTGAGATTTCATCAGGCAGCGTTAGAATCCGATCTTAACCTTAGATCATATTAGGATATCAAAAGCTCTATTTGATATTGAGCACTTTTTATGAACCTGGTTGAAATTCTTTGGATTACTACCCTATGGATATTTAACCTGGATTTTTAATATATATGATGAACTCTCCCGTCGATTTCAACGTATGAGTGCCCCACCAGGTGCTACCCGCGCGTGAATTTGTAATTTCAAGTGTTGCGCAATTTCCAACAACCGCTCTCCTGAGTCGGCATCACTTGATTCCAATGGCAAGTTGTAATACAGGACGACTAGAAACAATGCCGAGATAAGCAGAGAGCACATACAGCACATGGTATTCCCAAATGGTCACCCATTTAGTACTGGCGAGGCTCGACGCCGATTGCCGCTGGTGATCTAATGGGAACCGGTGTGTCAACGTGATTGTGCCGTATTTTTAATAATTATTAATATATATATATATATATATATATATGTATGTATATATATATATACACCGTTATTCATATATATATATATATATATATATATATATATATATATATATATATAAATATGCATATATATATATATATATATATACATACGCATATATATATATATATATATATATATATATATATATAAATATACATATATATATATATATATGCATATATATAAACATGCGTAAATATATATATTTACATGTATATACATATATATGTATATATATATGAATATATATATATATATATATATATATATATATATATTTCTATAGATGAAAGATGAGAATACCCATTTGTAAAGGTGCACCATTTATTAGAACATAAAAAGTTAAGATACAGGAGTTATATATCTTGAATCCATTGATTTACAAAGATAAACTTTTTTCTTCGGAAGATAGGGAAAAGCCGACAATGTTATTTTGAATATTTTTGGCGACATTTAACTTTTTAAATGTAACATAAATAAAACAAAATGAAGAACAAAAGGTATAGAGTCGTATGTTGAGATGAGAGAACAGAGTCAAGGTGGACGCATCCCAAAAACACGTCAAAAATAAAAATAAAAACAGCTGTTATATTGGAAAATAATGTTTGAACAATAATAATACTCACATTGTTTAGGAATCCAAATGTTTTTGTTAAAAGGCTGATATTCAGACGGCAATTGGGAACGCCCAGTGTATCATGTCTGTACAGTGGTTGGGTACTAGAATTATCCGTTTCACAGGATGCAGAATGAAGGTTGTCAGTTAGAGTTCTTTTGAAGGAGATACTAGGTTTAATTTTATTTTCATGTTTCGGTTTCATCATTTATCTTATTTATTGATTTGTGTTTTAACCGTGTTTTCTTGTTCGGTGTTAGTTACTTACTCATATATGTTTAGTTTCGTGTATTAAAGGTCATCTGAAAACAACACAACGGATGATGGCGTCTGAATATATCGTTCACAAACGTTGTATTGTTGACGTGCTCATGTTGAAGGAAGTACTGCGTCAGAATTAAATATAATTTATGGGTCTTAATAGTAACTTAGTTTTATGAAAATTAATTCAATTATTTTCGATGAGTGGTCCTTTGTTATTGCTTTAGAAGTGTTCTTTTATTTAGGAATAACTGAGTGACACAATTTATTCATCATGCTCTGCATGTGATTCATTAAAAATTGTATTGTATTTATTTATTATTTTTTTGTTTATTTATCATTGATATTTTAGTATGTGCTTCTAAAATTATTTTTATAATATTTTTGTATATATATATATATATATTTTGTATTTTAGTGGAGTACTTGTTATGTTATGGCTGGATGTTGATGGAGCGTATATTTTGTCATTGAAAGGTGCAACTGAGTTATATCTAATGGTTAACGATCATTGTAACATGTATTCGTGTTGGGGTTGTGTATTTTTAGTTAATTATGTTGACTTTATTTAATAAAGTTTATAGATCTAGTATAAGGTCAGTGGGTTAGGTCTTAAGAATCAATAATCCCTTTCATTTTATGGGGTAAGATAATTATATTTGAGATGATAATTAGGGGTATTAATGTATTTACTATGTTAGACATGTTTTAACAGATATAGATAATTCCTTATTAATGGTAGGTATGTGATAGATGGGGGTACAACGATATGACTTTTGATTGCAATATTTGGTAGGGGTGATGTAGTTGTGTGGCATGTACAATATATCAGAGGTGAGTGGTATATTTTGTATAACAAAGTAAATATAATGTTGGAAATGTCTTTAAGAAAGTGGTTATGTTATATCATTTTTAAAATTCATTTTGCTTTATTTTTTGTTATAGAGACTATTAGTCTTGAAGTTATGTATAATCATTGTCAGTCTATTCAGCGCAGGGATATTTTCGAAGATTTCGGTTTTTACTTAATGCAATTCATGGAAGGGTTGTTGATTGCTTGTAGAATCTGTAAATGTTCAGTATTACATTGGAAGCAAACCGTTTAGATAAGGCGATATGACTTTGGTTTGTTGGTGATCCTCCATTCTATTTTATAAGGAATGTTGGACCTCCTGAGTCCCAATATAGTCGTGGTGATGTGATCTTTTGGGAGGATATCTGAAGGTGCTATTTTGAACCTAGAGTCTTTGTTTAATAAATCATCGAGCCAATCCGATATAAATGTCCTTATTCTTGGTGTCTACACAAGATATGGTTTGCTGTTGTATACAAGGGAACCAATTGTAAATCATTCTTTTAAGGTAACACGTTTCTTATCGTTTGTGTGTGAGGGTGTGAGTCAAACTGAAAAAATACTACATATTTTCAATGTTATATAAGTAGTTATTAGTATGGGGACAATTAGTTTCAATAACATTTAATCAAATGTAATATACTCTTAGTTTAAACAACAAATCAAAATAATATACTAAATTGTGTTTTATTTCTAGTCTCTCAAATAAGTAGGGCATATATATTGCGACAACAAGTATTATTAATTATTCACTTAATTGTACAACCTTTCAAAAAAAACGTTTAATAAAATAATGTGCGTTAGGCAGAAACATATCAATTTTATGTATCATCTAATAGATTCTTTAGTACAGAAAATGATAATTTTAAGGAAATTGAGTTATTGCTGAATACAAACTTTCAACCTAAATTATACTTCATTGTTTAATTCAGAATGAGTTAGTTTGATATAGTTTATACTGAAAAGTATTAACATTAGCGTGAGTTTCTTGGAATGTGGATATACCCTCATTAAGAAATGATAGTGCTAAATTGTATCATATTTACATTTGGTATCGGGTTAAACGATCAAAAACTAAAATACCCCATCATACAAATCTGACAAAAATACATAGAAAATCAAGACAATAAAAATTACATGAGATCAAAGTAATATAATTAGAATAATGAGAAAAATACTGAAATAAATAATAAAGAGATCTGATATATACATATTTCAAAAAAGAGCATTACTCACGAATCTGAAAAGTGTTATGTTCGTGTTAATGATTTATAACGAAATAATATTTGTTGAATAGGAAAAGTAAACGAAATATGTAAACGTGCTGGTTCTGAAGAAAAAACATATTTTCTGTTGGTAAAAATAACTTAGTTAATATTTTCAATGAAAAATATGGCTATGCTGTCATATAACATTTTCGAAACCTTTTTTATTCTAATTTTCAAACTTCAAAAAAAAAAAATTGCTGGTTGGAATCATTCTAATTATGAGCACCATGTAGAGAGTAAGCACATAAGTTATTGCTCTATTTTACCAGTAGCAGTAAATTCGATATTAGCAGTCAGTTTTCTAAACTTTTATTTATTAATCTTTATTATTGTCACATAATTACCTTCCAGAATATCAGGCAATTGTTATTTTAACTTTGTAGCTTTTCAACCAATTAATAATGCTCGCAACAACGTTCCAGTTCTATTGATCCATTATCACAGCTTGCACCCAGGAGTATTTACGAATAACTTATTCCGATTGCATGTGGGGGGACGTAACATATGAGCCCATGTAACAAAGACGTGAGTTAGTTGGTGGTTAGAAGGTAATACATGTAGAAACGCTACGGGATAATATTTAGAATGTTGTTGATGACAAAAGAACTAGTAATGTTAATACATACATTATAAACACACACACCCATGTATATATATATATATATATATATATATATATATATATATATATATATATATACATTAAAATATTTCCGAAATAGTAGAATTAATAGATGAACTGTTGTTTTCAAATGCATTATTCAGGCACAATATGTTTATTTTTATTAAACTAGAGTTGCTAGTCATGTTATGTATTATGAATAAATTAAATAACCTAATGGATTATTTTTGTTTGCATGGCCCAGGTTTTGATTCATGTATATCTATTTAACCTATTTCATACCAAACAGCATAGACACCTGCTATAATACATGTATCACTGTCAATAAAAAAACGGTGATTAAACCATGAATGTTTATATATTAAAAAGCACGTGACGCAAACTATACAATCAAACTGGATATATCAATCGTAGAAAGTTGACCTTGGGTGTATTTTCGACAGCCTTGTAACTCATGTTTCCTTTATTTTGTCCTTTAGTCGACAAATTCTATGAGCGATGTTTATGACAAAGGAGGAAGTATTGCTGTTTTCTTGTTTGGAATATATCCATATAACATTTATCGTTGGCTAGTTTTTGTTCTTGAAGGTATTAATCAATCTACCACTTGTTGAAAGTTAGTTTTTGACCTTGAAGTATTTGTTTAGCTCTGTACACCAAGTGGCTTGATGCTATGCCTGGAGCGACTGGCATCAAGAACGTATTTCAGTACTTGGTTCTCTAGTAATTTCGCTCCGCTACTAACAGGACATAACCCCCACTTTCCAACCCGACCTTGGGTCACATCTTACTTGTGGGTGTAGGATAAAACTGGCCTTGTGCCTAACTCCTTGAGAGGAGTAAATAATACTAACAGGACATTATGTATTGTCTTGGCCTTCAGGGCTTTGTTTGCGCCTGTCTATGGGTCTGTCCTGTGCAGTTCTCGGAGGTCCACCCTCCCAGGCTTGGCCTCCCCTCTTTGGGAATGAGTAAGTTTATTGCATACTGACTGAGGCGCCCCTACCGGGGAATGCCGACGGGGCTGCCCAGGCAATTTTTAAACCCCACTTTTCCGACCCGACCTTGGGTCACATCTTACTTGATGGAGTAAATTAAAAACTGGCCTTGTGCCTAAATCCTGGAAAGGAGTAAATAAAACACTTCTTGGCTTTTTGGCTAAGATCAAAGTGTAGTATCTGTTCCGATAGATACTGCACCCCATAGACTGGTATTGTCTTAGCCTTCGGGGCTTTATTTACGCCGGTCTATGGGTCTGTCCTGTGCAGTTCTAGGATGTTAACCCTCCCAGGATTTGCCTCCCCTCTTTGGGGAGGAGTAAGTTTATTGCTTACTGTCTGGGAGTAAGATAAAAACTGGCCTTGTGCCTTACTCCTGGAGAGGAGTAAATCAATACTCACAGGACATTATTTGGCGTTTTGGCTAAAATCAAAGTGTAGTATCTGTTCCGATGGATACTGCAGCCCCTAGACTGGTATTGTCTTGGCCTTCGGGTTTGATTTACGCCTGTCTATGGGGCTGTCCTGTGACGTTCTAAAGAGGTCCACCCTCCCAGGCTTCGCCCCCCCCTCTTTGGGGAGGAGTAAGTTTTTTACTTACTGCCTGAGGCGCCCCTACCGGGCTGCCTAGGCAAATTTTAAACCCCACTTTCTCGACCCGACCTTGGGTCACATCTTACTTGTGGGAGTAAGATAAAAACTGGCGTTGTGCCTAACTCCTGGTGAAAAGTATATCAATACTCACAGGACTTTAGTTGGCCTTTTGGCTAAGATCAAAGTGTAGTATCTGTTCCGATGGATGCTCACTCTGTAGACCGATATTGTCTTGGCCTTCGGACCTTGATTCCGCCGGTCTGGGGTACTGTCCTGTGCAGTTCTAGAACGTCCACACTCCCAGGCTTTGCCTTCCCTCTTTGGGGAGGAGTAAGTTTATTGCTTACTGCCTGAGGCGCCCCTACCGGGGAATGCCGACGGGGCTACCCAGGCAATTTTTAATGGCCAGAGTGCTCACCTTCTCGGGCGCTGGCTTTTCAAACCCCACTTTCCCGACCCTAGCTTGGGTCACATCTTACCTTGTAGGAG
>OY744515.1:169679054-169684054 GCA_963556195.1 Sepiola atlantica | reverse complement strand
CATAAGAATGACACCTAAGATACACAAGACATATTCTGTTACTGTTGTAATGATAACATTTAATACGCATAAGTAGGTCACGGTTATCTGGTACTAAACACGCATACTTGTGGTTAAATAATACAGTATACCCTTGCTTTAGTTTCTAAAAATGACTACAAATACAATCGTATATATATAATATGATTTACAATATATTATCTTGCACCTAAAAGATAGTAAACCAACTCAAACTCTCATCACATGATGTCTCTGCAACGTTGCTAATCGATCCGGAGCATTACTCTTTGTATTACACGACTCGTGATTAGTTGACAGACGGTAACAAGCCCTAATTTAACTTCAATGCAGCATCGATGGAGCTTTTATATAACAGAAGTGGGGATCCTAAACGTAAATACGAGTTTACGAACATTAATAGAATACTAGACCGCCAGGTTTCTAAACGATCCGTGAACCATCTATATGAGAAGTTATACACAATATCTGCATTAATGGATGACTTCATATTGATTGATGTAATACACAATATTACCGTTCTTGGTGACGTAATCAAGTGTGCATACTTTTACGCCATATATTTCAATCGGTGACGCTAACCGTTATTACGTCATCATTTTACAAAATGACAATAGAGAAAACGTCCGATCCTCGTTCACGTGTAAATGTATATTCATCAACCTTGCCTATTTTATTGATGACGTCATGATTTTTTACATGCTTATTGTATATCTATATGAATAAATGAATTAATCTTTTAGTCATGTTATAACTTTTTTGACGTAATCATATTGGCACGGGGACCAAAAAACGAACAAGATTGATACGCAATTTTAGTTTCGATGTTTTTTAACTTTTAAAGTTATAAAGGGCTATGGACAAAAATGCGACACATGTAAATCAAATATAAGTTTTTGTTCCATAAAAGTTAGAAAAACTCATATTGTGTAGACGAGTTGACACTTGAATATAGAAACGCATAAAAGTAAAGAATAATCAAGAATGAATGTTAATACCACACCCCTTAACGAAAGAGACGAGTAATATGAACGACTAACAGCTGGTTATATTGGTAACTGATCAGTCCTTCAAATCAAACACATTTCTGTGTTTATCATTGAACGGTTTTCTTAGTGGCTCTGTAAACTATGCTTAGACTGGGAAATCAACACTCATATAATGTGAATGTGAAAAGTGCTGTCGAAAGTACCTCTACATATCATATAGTTTTTCCTACATGAAGCACGCATCATTTATAGACCGCATGTTATATCAATTTCATTTTAACTTGGGATGTAAATTTAGTTGGACCATAGTTCAATTATACAATTTACACAGATTCGTAATGCGTCACTAATCTGTTCTAATTAATAGGCTCTTCTGGTAAGTTCATACTTTTTAGATTGAACACATTTATTGATGTTACTCTCCAAATGTTAAATTAATATTACAACCCGTGTTTACATCATAATATAGGTGCTTCTTCAGATTAGGACTCGATGTAACTTTGACTTAACGAAAACCCTTAATCTAACCCTAACCCTAACCCTAACCCCTTACCCTGCCCCTGCCCCTTACCTTAACACTGACCCTAACGACGGGGTCGAACTTTGTTCTGGTCCTAATCTGAAGAAGCCCCGTAATATGTGTGAATGTTGTTTATGCTTTTATATTCTGGGGATGTACATGTATTAAAGTATATATAATTATACATCACTATATTAAACTGTTACCCGTTTGGTCATCGAACGAGCCTGGGTTAAGCTGTCTGAATCATGAGAAAGAGAGTCAATCTGTTAAATAAAAAAACAAGCACTAACTATAAGCATCATATCTCAGCTATTTCTCTAGCAATAATGTGTGTTATTGTTTATATTCCTTATTCTATATAATGCACTTCTATTTTATGTAGTTTGTTTTAATACTTCGACTATAAATAACCAGAGGGGGAAAGGATATCGATAGTTCTAGAGAATGTATGCAATAATCGTGTGTGTCAAACAACACACATTGAGTGTGGATAAGTGTGAAAAAAAGGTATTTCGTAAGAGATAACTTGAGAATTACTGTTAACCAGAACTATTACAATCAATGTTCTAAAACATAACTGACTCTCAAAACTAAATAAACATTAAACATGTATGCTGAATGAGTAAAATATATAGGAGTAGACTTTCGAGATAAAACGCCTTTAGATTGTAAGCTTTAAAATAATTATAGATTACTGCGTTGGCAACTTCATTTTGATAAGCTTCGATTTTGCGTGTAGTGTGTGGCGTCCATAGAAATGTTGATTAAAGAAACTTTAAGATGTGTCTATATTTTGTGTACGATTAAAATAGTCAATTTTATGTGTTTTGTTTCTGGTGATATGGCAGCTCAATAATGTAAAGCTTTTAAATAAAATGGAAGTTTCCATGTTTGTTAACTCTATAGAGTAGTACGTACCCTATGCTTTAAAATGCATACTTTAGCACTAGAAATCCATCTAAACCGACTAGAACTTGCTACTTGAATGAAATAGACATTCAAAGGCATAGTTTCACTTTTTCTTTCATAAGAAATAGATGATCACACGCTTATTTTTCTTTCTTATTTAAATGCCAAACATAGTTTACTGTTTTGTGTATTTACTAAAACCATCCGGTAATAAGCATGCGCTAATATAAATTCTGCTAGGTTTAAAGACATTGTGCGCGTTCGGCTCGATCGTTTTACTCGATCGTATATGCATTTTGGAAAGTCGATAGGGCAATCTTATTCCTTTCAGTTAAACTAGGAGGCATCAAGTGCAAGTGTTGGACTATTCGCTATCGCTCAACAAATAGTAAAACCTCGTCGCAACGAACCCTATAACGAATATGTAAAATGGGCCGACCAATTTGCCAAAATAATTGAGTTCTCCTTCTTAAACACAATAGTAAATAAAGCAACTCATGGATGTCAGTAACATCTTCAACCACATATGTTATTAGCCTTCCGGTTATCCTCTACAACGTCCGGTCCTTTTATTTATATTACATGTATTTTATATGGTTCTCCAGGTAAAAAATCACAACTCGTCTATGTCAAACCACTGTTAATAATTTTCCCTTTTTCCTCAGTGTACTTAAAGACACGCGGAGCTTACATGAGCAGATTTCCTTTCCTAAGACTACCCGTCCGTTTAAGACAATATTGAGTGGTTGCTTCACAGCTGAGGTCAAACCAGTCGTTTTCAAATCACATATAAGCAAATTGTACGTGTACCGTCTCTTTAAATAACACAATTCTGATGAATTACAACCATTGTTACAAATTATCACTGTGTTGTTTCACCGCCCACTTTTTAGAGTCATTCTTCCTTATTTTCGAGTAGACTTTACGATTTGATTAGTAGTTATTCTATAGTAACAACAAAATATCCTGCAAAAATATTAATTTAAGCATTTACGTTGGCATAGACACTTTATCATTCGTGATACATAATGAACGGATCTGTACAGAACCAAATTAAAGTTGGCATATCCAAACATTTACAAAATATAAATGAAGATTGTAGGTATAACATTTTTAATCAAAGATAAATAGTTCTTCTAAGAAATCTGTTTATTTCTTCCGAAAATCACTTGATTTTATTGTCCTGACATTTCTGTAGACTAACAGTTTCCGTTTTCCTGTGCATTTTTATTTTGTTTTCTGTCATTTGAAAATCAAATATATTTTGACGTTTTCGAGCAATTTTTTTTTCTTGTCTTGAATTCTCTGTTTCCGCTCGCTTCCTGTCTACATTTCAGAATAAACATGCACTTTTTTCCGTATGTTGACATTTAAGTTTTACTCGATTTTCTTCCGGAACATAATTTTTTTTTCAAATTCATTCGCTATAAATTTATCTAAGACATATCAAATACATCTATAAATATCTACTAGTTTGAATTTATTTTTTGCCATGTTTTTTTTTTAAAGTGCCTTCGACGTTAAAGTCGAGTATGGATACTTACTCAGTATTTGGATGCCTGTGTAAGTATTCCTGCGTGCGGAGTCTATAATGAAGCAACTTTTGCGAAATACTAAGACTCATCACTCCCAAATAAGCAAAATGTGAGTCTGGTTGCAAAAAAAGGCCAGAACGACTGGACATAATGAACAATGCATGGTGTATGTATATATATATATATATATATATATATATATATATATATATATATATATATATATATATATGCTGGTATGTATTTATATATATCTACTGGTATGTATATATATAAATATATATATATATATATATATATATATATATATATATATATATATATATATATATATATATATATATATATATATATATATATATATGTATATGCATATATACATACACTGGTATATATATGCGTATATATACAATATATATATATATATATATATATATATATATATATATATATATATATATATACGTCTCTCTCTCTCTCTCTCTATATATATATATATATATATATATATATATATATATATATATATATGCATACACTGGTATATACATGTATGTATATACAGGGTGGGCAAAAATAAGGGTCCTATTTTTAAAAATTCATAACTTTTTAATTTATTGATTTTTTTAATTTTTTTTTTTAGAATAAGTAAAGGACCCCTACCGAAGCAAGCATGAGCCGTATTAGCCCTAAGGAACGTACCCTCATTTAGAAAACATTATTTTGGCTTAAAAAACTCAAAACAGTGTAAAAAACAATACTTTAGTTTTTGTAAGTTTTAAGAAGTGTTTTTCGGCTAAAATTTGTTTTGTTTATTTCAAAAAATCTCGGAAGGGTCAGTCTACACACACAAAGTTTGGTGAGGTTAACTTTTATTTTGTGGAAGTTATTCAAATTCAAGTTATTCAAATTTAAAGATAGGACCCTTATTTTGGCCCACCCTGTATATATATATATATATATATATATATATATATATATATATATATATATATATGTATGTATACATATATATATATATATATA
>OY744515.1:169654054-169674054 GCA_963556195.1 Sepiola atlantica | reverse complement strand
TTAATTAGCTGTCGAATTATTATCGTGTTGTTGTTTAACGAAGCGAAAAAATCCTATCCCGCAGAGATTATTTAAAAAAATGTTATTCATATATCAAAAAAAAATCTAATTATTAAAATAGTTTTCTACTAAAATCTATTATTATTAACATTGTAAAATATTTTTCTTAACGGCTGTGTCTGTTTGAAACCCTCTGGGGAGAATATTATTCTATATTCCATGAATATATATTACTACGGAATACCGTTATGAGAAATATATTTTCTATTTAAAAATAACATCTTTTAATGGACGGGTTTATTGTATGCCACTTTATGGGAAAATATCACTCTAACTCGTAAAATAACGTGAGACTTTGTTATTACTAATTAAAACACCCTGTACAAAATACTTTATTATGAACATCCAATTGTTTCTATTTTTAGAATTAAGTCCGTGTCGGCATAGATGTATATACACATATATATGTGTATATGTGTATATATGTATATGTGTATATATATATATATATATATATATATATATATATATATATATATATATATATATATACACACACACACATATATACACATGTGTATATATACGACCTGGAATGTATATACAGGAACATATACATGCACTAGTATATATATACACTGGTGTATATACATATATACATATATATATATATATACACTGGAATATATATATATATATAAATATATATATATATATGTAAGTATATGCGCACGATGGTGTATATACATATATACACACGATCGTGTATATATATATATATTTATATATATATATATATGTATGTGTATATGTATATATATACAGCTATATATGTATATATATATACACACACATATATATATATATATACATATATATATGCATATATATACATATGTGAATATATATACATATATATATATACATATATGTATATACATATATGTATTTGTATACACACACGTGTAAATATGTATATATATATATATATTTATATGTTTATGTATATATATATTAATATATGTGTATGCACATATATGTATATGTATATATATATGTATATATGGGTATCCATATATATATATATATATATATATATATATATACATGTATGTGTGTATATAAATATGTATATATATATGTATATATACATGCATATATTTACGTATATATATATATGTATATATATATATATGTACATATATGTATATGTATGTGTAAGTATATATATATATATATGTATATACGTGTATATGTATATGTATGCATATGCATATATATATAGATATATGAATGCATGTATATATACATATATATATATGTATATATATGTATATATATTGATATGCATATATATGTATCTGAATAAATATATGTATATATATATATATATATATGTAACCATTTTGTGTGTAGTTATATAATATGCATGTTCATATATATACAAATATATGTATATACGTACGTATATATATATATATATATATATATATATATATGCATATATGGGTGTATATATATGTATTTATATGAATATATATATGTATTTTGTATATATATACAGATGTGTATGTATATATGTATGTATATATATGTATCCATGTATATATATATATATATATTTATATGAATATACATGCATCTATGAATATGTATATATGTATGTGTATATGTGTATGCGTATATATGTATGTATATGTGTGTGATTATATATATATATATATATATATGTACATATATATATATATATATATATGCATATATATATATATGCATAGGTATGTGTATATATGTATATATATGGGTGCGTACATATATACATATACATATATATATATATATCTATATATATTCGGGTATGTATATATACATATGTATAGATTCGGATTTCCAATTTTCATTGAGGTTTGGTTCGCTTCTTTTTGCGTTTTGATCTGTTTACTTTAAAACAGGAAGAAATGTGTTTTCTAAATATCGCTAATTTTGTCTGATTCCCCCTCTAAGGACTAACTACTTGGGTGAAATCTTCGCAGTTGGATTTTCTTGCAGAGTCGTATGGATTCACCAATTACATTTGAAGCTTATACAACTTGTATCTCCGTGTTTGGTGACTTTCATTTACACACCCGTTTGAACTTTTAAAAACTTTTTAAAAAAAACTTTCTAAAAAAAAACTGTTTCCAAATTTTGAATATTGATTGTTCTTACCTTAAAACTTATCAATCACTTCTTCCTCTGATGATAATATGTTGATCTTTGAAAAGCTGCGCTTAAGGAATGCAATTGAAAGAGATGAAAAATAAATATTTTCATTTACTAAATGCTCTTTGTTCTGAACAACTGAAGATATTGATCTGTTTCCATTTACAGGTCTAACTATTTTTCATTGACTCACCTTATTTTTGCTCTATCCAGGATATTGAGCTTGTCTTCATCTTACACTAGGTCTAATTCTATAAAAAGTTATCTTTAAGTTATAACCCTTCATATATATGTTAGTATATATATATATATATATATATATATATAAATGTGTATATATGTATACGTATACGTATATGCATATATATATATATATATATATATATATATACACACATATATATATATATATATATATATGTGTGTATATATATAACTATGTGCATATGTATATGTATATATGAATATATATATATATATATATATATATATATATATATATATATATATATATATATATATATAGGGTGTATTTTTTATCTCCGGAACTGTAACTTGTTTTCCGTTTTTCATTTTGTCCACGACGACATTTCATTTTCATCAATTATCGTGTACCTTACCCAATATATATATATATATATATATATATATATATATATATATATATATATATATATATATATATATATATATATATACATATATATTAATAGACAGATAGATAGATTGATAAATAGATAGATAGATGGATAGATATCTGTGTATATATGTATACATATATGTATATATTTTCATGTGTATATATGTATACATACATGTATGTGTATATATTTGTATATATGTATACATATATGTATAAATTTGTATATGTGTATGTATATGCACATATGTATATATATACATGTGTATACATGTATGTATATATATATATATGTTTACATATATATATCTTAATATGTATATGTATTTATTTTGTATACATATATGTATATATGTATATATCATGTATATATGTATACACATTAATATATACATAGGTGTATGTATATATACATATAGTTATACATATATGTATATATATGTGTGTATATATACATGTATATATATATATATGTATGTATATGTATATATATGTATATATATATATATTCTAATATATATATTCTAATATATATATGTATATATATATGTATATATATGTATATATATATTTATGTATATATATATATATATGCACATGCATATATATATATATATATATAAGTGTGTGTATCCATATATATGTACATGTATATATGTATACATATATATATATATATATATATATATATATATATATATGTATACATATATATGTGTTAGTATATATATATATATATATATATATATATATATATATATATATATATACATATATATGTATGCACATGTATATATATATATATATATATATGTATATATAGATTTGGAGTTTTCACTTAGAGAAAAAGATTGTGCAGTGAATACCGGGATTATTTCAAATAAAATAAGCTCGATGATACTCGATAGCATTTATATGTGATGTTTTTAAAACTTACCAAAGCATTCCGTTCAGGAGCCTAAACACCACCACAGAATATTTTTTGTCAGAAATCATGTTTTACTAATTTTTCAAATTAAAGGTTGTATTACCTACACGTGTTTCACTACCAAGCAGGTACATGTTTGGCAGATAATCAGGGTAAAATTTAGCACCTTGAATTAGATTAACAACACCTGGCAATACACAATGCGGTGTTGAGTTTCTTGGGGTTACTTAGGAATGGAAGAAAAAAATGAAGAAGGGAAGAATAAAATAAAAGAACATGCATGTGTTGAAAGTGATTTCTCAATCATATTTGTGCATTTTTATGTTTTGCTTCATTTGATTGAACATTAATTTTTTTAGTGGACGTTGTTATACATACTATCGAGCAGTACATTGTTTTTTTTTACTACTTAATGATTTATTAAATTTGTATCTATAACAACATATCTATAATCAATTACCTACTCAATCGTCATTAGCGTTCTTGGCCTTTTGGCTAAGATCAAAGTGTAGTATCTGTTCCGATGGATACTGCACCCCATAGACTGGTATTGTCTTGGCCTTCGGGGCTTGATTTACGCCGGTCTATGGGTCTGTCCTGTGTAGTTCTAGGAGGTCCACCCTCCCAGGCTTCGCCTCCCCTCTTTGGGGAGGAGTAAGTTTATTGCTTACTGCCTGAGGCGCCCCTACCGGGGAATGCCGACGGGGCTGCCCAGGCAATTTTTAAACCCCACTTTCCCGACCCGACCTTGGGTCACATCTTACTTGTGGGAGTAAGATAAAAACTGGCCTTGTGCCTAACTCCTGGAGAGGAGTAAATCAATACTCAATCGTCATTATATTTTCTCGCTTCAGGAAGATGAAGTATCGTCGATACTACAGTTTAGTTTATGAGTGCGGTGTTGCAATAAGACGTTGCACTTTTATGCTAATACCTCGTCTAAAGTTATAATTAATCCATTTTATCTTTTTTCTTTTCGATATTATTAATATCTATCGAAAATATTACTTTTATTACAATTTTTAAAAGACTCAAGGTCAGTCTGCGAAATATGGCCAGTCTTAAGTGGACTGATTTATACAAAGAAACCCCGTTGGCTATTAATCAAAAAGCACCAGACAAATTATCATCAAATTAAATTGAAAAAAAAGAGATATAACGAATGACTGTTGTTGTTTGCACTTTTAACGGCCATGTCCAGAAGCGCGGCGTGAAGACATATTCCGGACTGTTCTGTTTAACTATTTATAGAGTTGTAAGATGTAAAATATGATTGCCTGTAAGATTGTTAGCGTATATCAATCGATTTTTTAAACTCAACTTAAAATGTACAGACGGATTATAGACTGGAACTGTTCGTTGACTGCTTTTTTATATGGACATTGCTCAAAAAAGGTATAAAGTACTTGATGTAAGGTACTAAATAAACAACTTCAAGATAAATAAAATAGCCAATGATTTGCTGGATAGATTTCGACCAGAAATACAGTAATTCTTCCCGCTTTGTCAGAAATATTATGAATCGAATATAAGGGCTTAATAACAAAAAAGGTGAAACAACAGTTACGAATCCGCCAAATTTAAATACAAGGTCAACATTCGAACCTATGCATCGTTTAAAACGCGTGAGCCACTACTTTATAAGGCGAACTGACACTCGAAGATAAGTGTTAATGGCAGATGCATGATGAACAATATTGTGAAAAGGTTTACCACTTTGAATTGAATGGGCAACATATGATTATTTAAAAAGTGTCGACAAATATTTGCTGAGTTTAGATTTCAAACATTCTCGTGGTGATTTATTTTACGGATTGGATTTTTTTTTTAAGAAACTCCATTTATATCAATTTTTTTACACTAATGAAGTAAGAAAAGTAATTGGTCATGCTAGTCGTGAAACGAGTTATTACTCTAAATGTGTACAGCGATATATAAGAGATAGTAGGCTTATTTACCATTTTAATTAAAGATAAATATAGAATCAAGAAATACAACTCCATCCATATCAATTCTTTTTTACACTAATGAAGTAAGAAAAGTAATTGGTTATGCTAGTACTGAAACGAGTTATTACTCTAAATCTTTACAGGGATAAATTAGAGATAGTAAGTGTGTTGACCACTTTAAATAAAAATACATATAGAATAAAGAAATACAACTTCTTTGGCATTGTGAGTGTTTTTCTTAGAATTCAAATATTCTAGAAAATAACGTTGTCATGTATTTACTTGTTTAAAAAAATGTCAATTTTTTAGTATATTTGATCTTAAAACAGAACTGAATTTAAAAATCGAGAAATCTGTACATTTTATTCGATTTTGTAAATCAAGATATTTAAATAATGCACATGATTAAGACATGTATTTAAAAAAATATTTATAGAAATCTATGAGTTGTGCATTGGTTCATGCAAAAATAGTGTTGTTGCAGTATTCAAAATATAATAGTGTCAGCCTTATTATAATGTCGTCGCCTAATGATTTAGTGCTTAAGACTTGTTGTTACGTGTAATAGTGAGTCAATATTAATACGATAGACGCTGCGCTCTGTTCACTGGTATATATTTATATATATATATATATATATATATATATATATATATATATATATATATATATATATATATTGTAACGGTCGCGTTTCATCGGGAACAACATGACGGTCACGTTACAAAAAAAAAGGGAAGAAAATACGAAGAAAATATTTTTGGTCCTCGAGTTCAAATATGCATGCACACAGAAAGAGGAGGAGGATTGTAAATTCTTTCTCTCGACACCTGTGAAGTTGAAAAGACTGGCGGAAAAAACTTCGTAAGAGAACCGAAGGGCAATACAAGGTAAAAGATTTAAATTACAAAATATATTTCTTTAAAATAAATAAATAAAGACAGAGTATAAAAACAAAATAAAAAATAGTAAAGGATTGGGTTTTAACAAAATTATTTTCTAAATCGAGGGAATGTATATAGTAGACCAAAAACCTATATAGCATGAGAGAAATAAGAATACTAACTTATATATTCTAGTTGGTGTACGCTCACAGTTTATAAGGATATCCTTTCTGAGTCCTTAACACACAAACACACACACCCATATATATATATATATATATATATATATATATATATATATATATATATGTATATATATTTGTCGCCGCGATAAAAGAGTTCATATTATTCTTCTCTGCTTCACATATCGATGGTATCGCAGGTTTTAACGTGCAGCTATTTTTACACAATTCCACAATCCGACGTTTTCAGGGATTTGTGAAAAAAATGTTTTTAAAATTTTCTTTTTTCGATTTGTTCGCCGTTCTTTCGTGTCGTGGGTCAACGAATTTCGCGTCTCTCACACCTAACCTTTGAGTGGATTATGTCGTTAAATTAGCGTGACGAGTGTCGCGGCCGATCTCCCCGAATATCGGGGTAGATTCTGTGTATAGCAGCTTCGCCTTTTATTTGGTCATCTTTTTTTGTATATTCTTTTTTTCCCTATGAGTCGGCTATTTCGGTTGGAGTGAATGCCGTGTTGAGGTCGGGAGTCCTTTTCACTAGGTACAACTAGCCTGCTTGCGAGATGACAAATGAAAAATAAAAAAATACAAATATAAGTTTGCGATTACGTCACAATATATACACATATTTCTGTCAACAATCAAATCACGCCGCATCCCACAGAAACCATTAAAGCCACAGACTAAACATTCTAGACAATATATATATATATATATATATATATATATATATATATATATATATATATATATATATACATGGACGGCGGCACCGGGGGGCAGGGGGGCTCCATCCCCCCCACTTTTTGACTTGCCCCCCCCACTTTACGGTTATCAATAATGAAGTTATATATGCATGTGTTTAACCGCCCCCCACACTTTTTTGGAGAGCCCCCACACTTTTATAACTGTCCCGCCGGCCCTGATATATATCATATGTGGTGGACTACACATATTTATATTATAAAAATGTGTTATTTAATGTTTTACATTTTTTTTAGTTTTTTTTTTCATTTGTATAACACGTGTTTCAAATATGTTTGACTTCAGATATTGTTTTAAAAATGTTGTCGTTTTATATAAAATGTCGGGTCAATGTCGGGTCAATTTTATTATTAAAAGTATGGTGTATGTGTGTGCATGCGCGTGAATGATTTTCCCTTTTTCTTTGTGAGCATAATCTTGGGGTATGCCACATCGAGCAACTATTGTGAGCACCGGCCAATATCTGATGAGCTCCCAGAACCCACACATTATGGTGGTATGCCAACACCAAGAAATCAGAACAAGCAGACCATCATATAACACAAAACTGTCGAAACCTTTTGCACAGGACTGTCTTACAAGGGAGGCAGAAACGGAAAACGACCCAGCCACGGAAAAAAAGACCAGAACAGCCGCCAGAATAAACCAATATATTCCATTGCAGAAAACTGGATAAATTTGCCATCCAAACACGTGTTAAGTATTTCCTTGATGAACTATCCCAGGAATATATAGATAAGGAAGGCTCTGTAGACTGGCTTAAAAATTTATCGCTCAACTATGATGAGGAGAAAATGATAATGGCTGCCCAGAATGAAGGCTTAATTATCAATGCTTTTTCAAAATATGAATGGTATCAGCAAAAATAACAAGTTGAGGTTCTGTCAATGCGACAAACCGAAGTGTGCAAATATCGTCACTGGATAGTACGTAAAAAGTTACGTGTCCAGTGTAGCAGTTGGTCCTGGGGGCATACACCAGAACTAATGGTAGGAAGTAAGTTATCCACAATAACTATGTATCGTTACTACTACATATCTAGAAACCAGTTATTAAACCTTACTTTGTTGCACACCTAGGCAAAGGCAGTGTCTCTAATGATGCTGTCTTAAACAAAATAATAATCTGTCTATCGTTAAAACATTACTTGAGTATCTATTAATCTGTCAGTTTAGTAATTTTTCTTTCGAAATAGCGGTAATATTGAAAAAAACTGATTTAAATTATATTATATCGGTACAAATTATTATTTAAGTATATATTGTAAAACTAGTCGTTCTACGTCACTCGTTAAAAGTACAGTGTCGAAGATTGCAGACTTGAAGTACCTGTAGTTGCGAACACTTTTCAATGTTTATTATATTTCGCTTGTAGACTTGATACCATCATTTTTTGATATGAGAACAATTTTTATTTAAAAGAAAAAAAAACTAGAGAACATCAATACAATAAAATTGAAGCTGAAGTATTTCATAGGCCACACACTTTATTTATTGTTCTATTGCTTAAAACCAGTTTTCTTAAATCCGTGTGTACGTACTTAACCACACGGTATATTTCTTCTCAGTTTTGGAATGTAATAGAGATAGTGTCCATTTCAAAATATGTTATGCCAATTCACACGAAACCTTAATTAACCTAATTAGAATTCACTTTTTCTTCAGTGTTAGACTATGTCAATGAAATTAATCCTATACTGGAGACACTCGCAGCGATATGGCATTAGACCCTTAGTCCTTTTTTAGACACTTCACGCCCAAATAGTGGTGGGTTTACATGTAAACAAATTATTTGAACCTGACACCCTAGTAAGTCACATGTAACTATTAAATTAGTAAGCAAATAACATTCAGTGACTTTCACATAAATGGCCAGTAATATGTATGAGCTCAAAAAATGGATCATTCATGCACTCATATTAAACCTTGACTCTATATGATTGCAATTGTCTCCTTGAATGTACACTTCTTTTTTTCTTCACAGTTTCTATGTACTCTATGTAAAACCATTTAAAATGATCACACAAGGACATTCATAATAGACGTAAACACGCGGAAGGATAGTATGACCATAGATGTGAAGACAGATATGCAAATGAACGAACTGACTATATTTAATATTATGTTGTATTTCGTATCCAACAAGAATCGAAATATTCTGGTGTTTTATTAACCAGAATGGACATTAATGTACTGAATAGCATTGCGTTAGTCTGTATTTCATTTTTCCTTGCATATTTGTGAAATTTTCATTTAATATTTTTTCAGAAATATTCTATAATTTTTAATTCTATAGATTTCCCATTCCATCAATTGGCACTAATTAGGTTATTTGTATTACACATGAATTACAATGCAGTCTCTGAAACAGCGCAAGTGTCGCTTT
This sequence comes from Sepiola atlantica, assembly GCA_963556195.1. Lineage (NCBI taxonomy): Eukaryota > Metazoa > Mollusca > Cephalopoda > Sepiida > Sepiolidae > Sepiola > Sepiola atlantica. The sequence continues at coordinate 169,664,116 of OY744515.1, read as the reverse complement.
ATCTAAAAATAAGAAACCTGCATTATTTCCTATTTATTTTAGAATTGTAAAAATTCCATTCGCTCACCTAACAAAAAAAATCTGTCCGTATTTGTAAAACAATATTCATACTGTTATTTCTTTGAAACGTTTTTTTTCTTTTAATTTAAAATTTAGATTGAAAACAAATGTGTCCACATGGTTGTGAAACTTCTAATTCATTAAATGCAACTATATTTTTACATTTGCTTACGAAATAAATATAAACATAGCATTTGTATTGATAATTTATACTGAGGTGTATATTTTCTTAAGAATTGTATTTGCTTTTTAATGACAAACCCCTATACAACTCGTCAACACCTATGTGTGAAAGAAGAGTAAACGGACTGTCTGATCATATAACATAATATATTGAGAACACATAACTGTATTATTTAACAAAGTTAGGGTACATGCTTTGTTAATTGTTGTGAATATCAAGTAAGTAATGTGGTTGGTCATCTTGCATATATGTCGCTCGTTACCGTAATGACACTAATGTATATAGGTATATAATTGAAAATATTTGGCGGGAAAAATAAACTACAGTTGTTGTACACATGAACATATATAAATAAACGGACGAAATGCATCCTTTCTTTAAACGTAAACTACGCAAATACCGCAGAACACCTGGCAGAAATTTGTGTGCATTGCGTACGTAGGCGACATACGGGAGTGGGCGTGCTAGTTCAGTATGAATGGGCTTCCAACTTTTTATATTAAGTGGTTAGAATCTATATTGACAGAAAGCGGCACCCAGCAACTTCCAGAGATCGACTTCCGTCATTTTTACTGCGCCCTCCACGCGACGCTGTCTCTCATTGTCATTACAGATTCGCTGCAGAAGATCAATCAACATATATTATCACATTATTATACGTAATTGTGTGTTGTCTTTATTTGAAGTAGAACAGCAATATAGACACACGTTATTAACTGGCATATATGTGTTTATGTATTAACAATACATCGATTATCAAGGCGTTTACAGTATAAGGGTTCATTAGTTTGTTACGGAAGACGGTGAAACAGCAACACGAGGATTGGCCATAGATTGAATGGCCATAAATTGGATGATATAGGAACATGGCTTCAAACGTATGTGTTAACATAGGAGGTGAGAACAGCAATACAATAGTCAGCTCGTATACAGTCTCGTTTATTGTGTTCCACATAGGAATAGATAGTGTAAAGACTATGTGGATTCTACAGTTCTTGACCGAACTGAATATCGTCTTCATAAATCAACGCCTCATTAACTAGATTTTAATCAATGCGTTATTTTTCTGACACTCCCAGAAAGATAATTAAAACGCCTTGTTTAGAAGGCGCTAGGACTGATAACATAACTATCATGGCATTTATTAAAATACTACAAGTAGTGGAAACAAGCGTTGAAGAAATAAGCAAAATATCCATAAGACACAGGCCCGTCCAATGTAAAAATAACAATTGCTGTGAAGTAAAATATATTTTGTGTCAGAAATTGATATATGTTAGATATACATTAAAAGTGAAACCGCTTTCTCCCTACATACATAGTTTACTATAAAACAGATATATAATATGATAAAAGTTTTACTCACCAGATAATCATATGTTGTTACCAGCCCACCTTCATTGTTTAACTTTGAATTCGATATACTGTATATATATATATATATATTAATTCTACTACTAGTGACTCCTACTCACAATCAAATACATCCTGTAGCCTTATTTGATTCATGAATAATACATAAAGAAATGTCTTATTCCTCAGTATCTTATTGATTATTTTTCAAATGGTGTGAATATAATTGCATTGTGGTTGACTGAATGTATTTTAAAGACGTTTACTAAAAAAAATACAAGAAAATAAAATGATTGAATATTGAGTAAAATGTTTCTTTCTTTGTCAAGTACTGGTTACCTAATAAAAAGCACATTAGCCTGCAGGACGTTAGGGTAATAAGCACGATCTCAGCAATGTGTAATCCTAAAGTGAATTAGGAAATATGGAGAAAAACGGAAGTACTCAATCTGCAAGCTATTTTAATTAATTATTTCATTCACCCGTCCACCGAGGGGAGCACTATTTGAAGTATCGAGATCATACAATGTATTAAAGAAAACAAATCGTTCAAATCTCTTCTCTGCTGAGGTTTTGTGTACTTTTTCTCCTATCGGCGTTTTCTATTTCTGTCTGATATAATCATTTTAAAATTCGAATATTAAATAATTTAAAGAATGGGATCTAGTCATGTGTTTTTCACGATCATGTCGTTGTTCATGGTTGTTTTTTTCCTGATCAATTCACCTGAAATGTGTTGATACTTTACCCTGACTCATTGTATATAATCTGAACATGTAAATAATCGATATTTATTAATCAAAAACAGCTGGGATGAAGTTCGTTCGAGTCCATATATAAAATATCGAATTACAGCATGATTAATAAAACATAAAGTAAATAATTCATTATCATTTTAAATAATGTTCTATGTTCCTAACATATAAATTACCCGTCTCTTATCAGCTTATTAAAGTGTGCTGAAATGGTTATCATTCTCTTCTTCTTTACTAAGTGGTCACTGTTTATCAATACCAAACATAACAGAGTCTTACTTAGATAGATAGATTCCCAATTGACTGATGATAGATAGATAATTCATTAGCGTATTGTATTTAGTTTCACATACAATCATGTGGTAAACTACTCTAAACTTCGGATACGGAAAGAATATACCATTATTTGCCAGAGATATTGCCAATAGAAAACATATACATACGCAGATATACAGGTAATTGCTATCCCTTGACAAAATAAACAAAACACAGCTGAAATGCAGATACAGTCAGTTTGTAGATGATATCCAAGAATGAGCATTTCAGTGGAGTATTCGTCCACGTCTAAAAATGTTACATACAAATGCTGAATTGAAAGAAAGCAGTTTGTTAACACATTTTGTAATTTAATCTATATCATTCAATTTACATCCGCCAAATCTCGACGATTCCGATTGATTAATTCACCTGTAATGAAGAAAACATGTGTGTTATATAATAATATATAGGTGGTTGATTAAATTCCAGCAGCTATACCTCACAACAAAGTCAGTGATGACTTTCTTACGTTCTGTCATAATTATAGTCTACTGTGAGGTTTTCAAATGTGTCTGTACTTCAACCCCAGATGCTTTACGTTACTCATGTATAATTACGTTATAACACAACACGCATTACGATGAGTGGTATAAATGTGGATATATCGAGAACTGATTGTATCATGAATTCGAAAAAAGAATTAAACACCTTCATATTAACCCCCCACCCCCCCAAAAAAAAAATTAATCCCCGTTTTTCCAAAACATCGCTATAAAAATGTGAAGACAACAGAACAACATGAAGGGGAATCGAGTGTTCAAAAAAATACACCGATTCTCTATTTACTACTCCTCTTGGCTAAGATCAAAGTGTAGTATCTGTTCCGATGGATACTGCACCCCATAGACTGGTATTGTCTTGGCCTTCGGGTCTTGATTTACGCCGGTCTATGGGTCTGTCCTGTTCAGTTCTAGGAGGTCCACCCTCCCAGGCTTCGCCTCCCCTCTTTGAGTAGGAGTAAGTTTATTGCTTACTGCCTGAGGCACCCCTACCGGGGAATGCCGACGGGGCTGCCCGGGCAATTTTTAATGGCCAGAGTGCTCACCTTCTCGGGCGCTGGCTTTTCAAGCCCACTTTCCCGACCTGACTTTGGGTCACATCTTACCTTTGTGGGAGTAAGATAAAACTGGCCTTGTGCCTAACCTCATGGAGAGGAGGTAAATGAATACTCCTCTAATAAAGATTGGCCTTTTGGCTAAGATAAAAATGTAGTATCTGTTCCGATTGATACTGCACCCCATACTGGTATTGTCTTGTCCTGCGGGGCTTGACTTACGCCGGTCAATGGGTCTGTCCTGTGCAGTTATAGGATGGCCACCCTCTCAGGCTTTGCTTTCCCTCTTTGGGGAGGAGTAAGTTTATTGCGTACTGTCTGAGGCGCCCCTACCGGGGAATGCCGACAGGGCTGCCCAGGCATTTTTTAATGGCCAGAATGCTCACCTCTCGGGCGCTGGCTTTTCAAACCCCACTTTCCTGACCCGAATTTGGGTCACATCTTACTTGTGGGAGTAGGATAAAAACTGGCCCTGTGCCTAACTCCTGGAGATGAGTAAATCAATACTCCTATAATAAAGATTGACTTTTTGGCTAAGATCAAAGTGTAGTATCTTTTCCGATGGATACTGCACCCCATAGACTGGTATTGTCTTGGCCTTCGGGGCTTGATTCATGCCGGTCTGTGGGTTTGTCCTGTGCAGTTCTATGGGATGCACCCTCCCAGGCTTTGCCTCCCCAAAGGCACTAATTAGGTTATTTGTATTATACATGAATTACAATGCAGTCTCTGAAACAGCGCAAGTGTCGCTTTATCTAAAAATAAGAAACCTGCATTATTTCCTATTTATTTTAGAATTGTAAAAATTCCGTTCGCTCACCTAACAAAAAAAATCTGTCCGTATTTGTAAAACAATATTCATACTGTTATTTCTTTGAAACGTTTTTTTTCTTTTAATTTAAGATTGGCCTTTTGGCTAAGATCAAAGTGTAGTATCTGTTCCGATGGATGCTCACTCTGTAGACCGGTATTGTCTTGGCCTTCGGGTCTTGATTCCGCCGGTCTGAGGTACTGTCCTGTACAGTTCTAGGAGGTCAACCCTCCCAGGCTTTGCCTTCCATCTTTGGGGAGGAGTAAGTTCATTGCTTACTGCCTGAGGCGCCCCTACCATGGAATGCCGATGGGGCTGCCCAGCAATTTTAATGGCCAGAGTGCTCACCTTCTCGGGCACTGTCTTTTCAAGTCCCACTTTCCCGACCCGAATTTTGGTCACATCTTACCTTGTGGGAGTAAGATGAACCTGGCCTTGTGCCTAACCACCTGGGTAGGTAAATAAAAAGTGTAGTATCTGTTCCGATGGATACTTCACCCCATAGGCTAGTATTGTCTTGGCCTTCGGGGCTTGATTTACGCCTGTTTATGGGTCTGTCCTGTGCAGTTCTAGGAGGGCCACGCGCCCAGGCTTCGCTTCTCCTCTTTGGGGAGGAGTAAGTTTATTGCTTACTGCCTGGGGCGCCCCTACCAGGTAATGCCGACGGGCCTGCCCAGGCAATTTTTAAATCCCATTTTCCCGACCCGACCTTGGGTCACATCTTACTTTGAGTAAGATAAAAACTTGGCTTGTGCCTAACTCCTGGAGAGGAGTATTCAATACTCATCTAATAAAGCTTATTAGAAGCTAGATTTCAAAATACTAATATTAGTAAGGTTTGTGTATCAGCATAAAATACCGTGTCTATTATTTTTATTAATATCATTATCGAAGAAAGTAAATTTACACACCAAGCATTCGTTGAATATAAACATCACTGTAATTTAACGTGCACACTTAAAAAAAACACAATTGTTTCTATTGAGAGTACTCAATAGAGTGAAAGGACACTTGCAACAGTCGGTAAAATATGTGTTCCATTTCCGGTGGGTATGCAAGTTAAAATCATCTACCGTAGTTCAGGTGAACGTTTGATATGAAAACAGTTAACTCCGTATAGAGAGACACACTTACTAACCCTTTAGGAACAAAACGTTTACTTTATGGAGCTCTTACATTGCATAATTAATTACTATTAACATTAATTGTTGTGGTTTAAAGATAGGGTTTGTATTTTAATCATGAAAAACGTTATTTTTTATTTATAACTAACGTAATTTCTATTTATATTTGTTTATATGACAATAACACATATTTAGCAATAAATATAGTTTCCATTCTTAAAATGTATGCGTAAGTACGCTGTCGTGTATAAAATGCTAGACCTGTAGTGTTATTTCTAAACACCAAGTATTCTACAGTATTTTTTGAGGTTCGAATATTTAGAACATTAGCATATTTGAGGTTATTCCGACCAGAAACTTCATTAGAGTGTACGTTTTTCAAGACAAATATCTAAACAAATATTTATGTCGAATTTTCTCACACATAAAATTCGAATATGTTTCATGGTAGTGTTAACATTATTACATTGAAATACGTTATTTACTTTATTAAAATCACAGGAGATGTAACACAAGGTCGAAATGGAATGAGGAAAAAACAGCGCTCCTGAAGCGGAAGCATTCCGGCTTTTAAAAAATTGCCTTTACACTTCTATCGGCATTATACAGTCGTAGCAACGAAGGCAGTCAGCCATAAACTAACTCCACTCCAAAGAGGGGATACAAAGCGTGACAGAATGCACGTCCCTAGTCTACCCAGGGTAATAACTCAGTCCGAAAGATAATAGGCAACTGAAATAGCCCGGTTTTCTGCTGGAGTGAGTGTCAGAAACGGATGCTCGACTTGTATGTATGTCTCAAGAGTCTATTAGATAAACGAACCACTCTTCAAGACTTGCACTAGTATCAAATTATAGATATATGTATAGGTATATATATATATATATATATATATATATATATATTTATATATATATGTATATACATAGGTATATATATATATATGTATATATATATATATATATATATATATATATATATATATATATATATATATATATATATATAGGAACTAATGCTATATATACAGTAAATAACAAGAATATTGCGATTTTTTAAATTTTCCCTATGCAATGGGCAAAAATGGACACTAACGTACTATTGGCTAGAATATGGCGTTCTCTTGGATGTCAACGATGAGCATAACTAAAGTTATCGCACACACTGTTACCTCTTTAATTGACTTTGATCTTTTACCTTAAATTAAATCAGTTCAAACTTTTACCATGACTGATATTTTAAAAACGTTTAACGACATTTTGTAAACGATTTAGAACCTAGGCTGTACACACACACACACACATAGTGACACACTCAACTGAACATTTAACCTCGTTATTGGCGTTAGTAATTGTATTGAAATAGAATATAAAAACTTACTTTAAGGGCACATACACGGAAATGTATAATCACTAGAATCTATAAGATTTTTATTTAAAATACAATTATTATTCTCAGCATGAAAATGAAAGACGAGTAAATAAAACATTGCCCGTTTCACACGCAGACTAAAGTCTCATCTGAGGTCAGTTGTCAAGGGCACTTGGCAGGGATCAAATAGAACTGTACAAAATAGGACATTTTATTGAGGTGCAGGTCATTTGCAGGTGCTACGACACATAACAGACAGAGTTTGAAAGAATATCATAGTTGGTGACACCCCTATACAGTAGATATTTAGGAAATTATTAGTGATGCTACTAATTTCTATATACCTGGAAAAATGCAGATTTTTACAAGGTAATTATCTCAGACAATATAACACATGACTAGTGCACATATTGACGCGACTCAATTTTATTAATCTGGATATATAAGTTGCAAGACTTAAATTGGAAATATGGAGCACCGTCTCAAACGAAATGCAAATCAAATCAAAATCAAATCAAAATCAAATCAAAATAATATCAAAATAGTATAAGTTGAGCACTAGTTCGCCTATTTCATTTAAATAAATTACTGAAAATATCAAAGTAAATGAATTTTAAAACAGTGTTTCTATAATAATCCTGATTATTTTGCCCATTGGAACATCAGAACCATGACACCAAAACTCAAGCCCTAACAATTTACTCCCTCGTCAAGTTCAATATCGACATAGTCTTCCTCTCAGAATTAAGATGTGCTGATCCGGGAGGTCGTAAAATAAGAGCTCTCAACATTTTGCTTCATATCGCCTATAGCGCAATAGTCGATCTTATAACTTGTGTTCTCAATGAGTTGTTCTAGCTCTTAGGGAACGTGCCAATGCATCGCTCCTTGCCTGTGAACAACTGTTCTGTGTTTAATATCAGTGGCCTTACCTTCTATGCCTTTACACTGAGGATCAAGACAAAAAACAACTTACAGTCGACAGTTCACCGCGTACTCTTGTGTTTTCTTTCTTATTGCCTGTTATCGGAACGCAAGCACAGGCACAGACGACATCAGCAACATAATATTCTCGGTCAATTAGCCTTTGGAAACCAATGTTCTAATAGTGTAACACTTGTCAACCTTGCTGCATCAAACCAAATAACCGTATCTAGCGTTTTCGATATGCTTGACGACACCTTCTTACTTGGTACTCCAATGACAGTGTATGAGCAAATAAACTCGAACACTTTTTGTTAAAGGTCGCTATTTGTGTCAATTGTTCTTAATTGTCGAGTGTTCCGGGGCGCAAACACCAGTAGCAAAGTTTGTTCTAATCATGTCTCGGGACGAGAAAAAAAACATCTTCATCTAAAAGCCGTCAATTTAAGTGCTCGGCTTCTCATCTATAAAATTTCCAAACTTAAAAGTAAACAAACAGATGATGCATTCTGCATAGTACTATCCAATCCGTTCAACGGTCTTGCGGTACACTAATCTGAAGAGGCTACGTCATATTAGCTTAAGTAAACATTCAAGAGAAACTTCAAGTCCGTTTTATCGGAGACGTTCGGAACCAGTAAGCGAATAGACAAAAATTACATCTCAGTCCAACCAATTAAAACACAAATTAAAATACAAATCAAGCCTGTTGCACCAAATCTGACAACTTAAATCATAAACGCCGTAGAGCAACCCGTCTTGCTCGCACAGATTGAAATACATTTTAAAGTCAAATAGTAGAAGATTTGGAACCTGCCTAAGCTATTAGAGACTCCCGTGAATTTTACATCATCCTCCGTTTGAACACAACACCAGGTTATGGTTGTCACGAAACCATCCAAGAATCAGAATGGCGAGCAAATCGTCAGTTTCGATGAACGCCTAATCCGCTGCTTCGATCATTATCCAATATCCTTAACCACCAACTACAGTACCAATTAATTACCCGTATGAATAACGCGGATAAAACTGATTCTGACGTCCACTCGACTCCCCCACGCTTGAAATGGTTATAGTTGTTATGAAAACTCTACAGAATAACAAAACTTCAAGTGAAGATTCAATCGCTGATAAGTTCCTCAAACAATGCGCAAATAATATACGCCCTGTCATCCATCACGTTATAAACCGGGTTTGAGAGCCTTAAATAAGTCTCCTAGACTGTGGCAATGAGACACTTGTACAATTCTTAAAGGGCACTGGTAAGCACTGCAGCATAAACTACCGTAGTATCTAGCCTGATCGACGTGTCTGATTAAATATTCACTTTGATGCTTCAAAAACGATTGCAATATGGACGCAACTCCAGAACAAGTTGGTATTCGTTTTGGCCGTGGATTGAACTGATTAAATACTTATTTTAACGCACATCTGCTAACATCGTTGGTGGTTCTAGTCATCTATTTAATTGATTTCGTGGCTAAATTATAGTATGCCAAACACGGCAGTCTTCAATGGTTGTGTCCATAAAGAGTTTGATAGTTTTCAGTTCATTGGCGTAATCATAAAAGCTACGGTCAAACTTGAGCTGACATGTAAGAGGGAATAGACCTTGCACGTCATGTCTTCTCTCGTATAAATCACCGACTCTTGTCAAATGTTAGATAAGACGCGGCACACTATAAGAATCTTCGAGGTGCTGGTGCTAAATGTCAACTGTTATGCCAGTGAGTATATGCCAACTTAAGTTTACAACGTAAGGCGATTGTCAACTTTCGTCACCACGTGCTGTGGCACACCATCCGTGTCTGATGACAGTATTTCCTCCAACAAGTATCCCTCGTCGTGCCTTCAGGGTACCCTAGAATAATTCATCTACGACACACGTTCCCTAGCTGTCATACACGCGTTGCTAAAGTGATGTTGGACAAAGAAAAACGTAACTGATCACAGTAACATTTTACCTATAATGAACATGGGCCTCACACTTACGGATTTCGCCGGTAGTACATCCAGTGAGCATTGATGAGCCAATCGTTGGATTTAACTCGTTAGGCTTCGTGAAAGTCCGAATTGCATGATGGGGTTGACTCAACGTACTCCAGGTA